>JADDOH010001207.1:0-141007 GCA_016648135.1 Agrypnia vestita
TCGTGTCCAGTGAATCAAATAAATTAATAAATTAATTTTAGCATTTTCGTCCTGAAGGAACGCAGGGCCGGGTGAATAAACGCAGGACGCTCGCTCACTTTTTGCCCACCGTCTTCGGGGTAATCTCATTTGAATAAAATCCCGGTAAATGTTTGGGCATTGTACTTACGTCCCTGCAAATCCCGGGATCTGGCTCCATTGCAGAATGACATATAATTTCCATACAGGGCTTAAAAGATTCGGGGCTTTTGTTCCCGGCCCCGCCGCCGTTCCCACTTTTGAGTTTTTCCGCCGCCCGCGGGATTTCGGAGTAAGCCGGGAATATAAAAATTTCTACAATAGACTTAAAAACGCAAAAAGTTTCCATTTGCTGTTGAATTTATAATGCGCGTTCTGTAAATTTAATATCGTGTTAAGTAAACCTCCGGCCAGGGGTGGGGGCGGAGGGTGAAATCGTCTCTGGAAGAACACATTAAAGCGCCGTAAATTAATATTAAGCTTTCTCTCTTCAATTGAGGCGATTCATTGACTACTGTTGTAGCTCGTTAACATTTAATAAGTTTAAAATATTTTTACTAACTAACTAACCATCACGCCGTTTCCCCGCAGGGGTAGGCAGAGAAATTTGAACGCCACACTCTTCTATCCTGGCACACCATTTTTCTTCGGCCACATTCATACATCTTCTCGTACAAGTTCTACGGTTGTTGCGGCTTTTAACGGGGCCATCCTCAAACACTTCTTGTGCCAGGTCTTTCGCGGACGCCCTCTATTTCTGTTGCCTTCAACACTCGCCTCGTATATCTTCTTAACCATCCTTTCCTCGTTCATACGTTCCACATGACCAAACCATCTCAGCACTCCTTTCTTTATTCTATCTACCACACTAGCGCCAGCATTGCATTCACGTCTAATTTGTTCATTTCTTACTCTATCGACCAAAGTTTTTACACACAAGCGTCTTAGTGACCGCATTTCTACCGCATTCAGTCTACTTTCCAATTCCAGGCTTCACTTCCATCAAAATATTTTTACCTTAATTTAAAATTTGTATAATATATAATATTTAAAGTGCACACGCAGTACTTCAGTTATTAGCTACTAATAGCTATAACCCGTCAAAAATTCGTACTTTTATTGAATACTAGCTGTGTCCGTATGGCTTCCCACGCGTAGATTTTTAGTAACTTTTAGTCAAATTTTATCCATTTTTGTATAACTTTAACATGTAAATATATGTCGTCGCGGGATTTCTCATAGGACTTTCTGAATTCTACAACCTCTCTATAAAAAGTATTTAAAAAAACATTTTTTCGTCGACTTTTGTTACAAAATAGGTCACCACGAAAAACCATATTAACAGAATGTTAGTAAACTTAGTAAAACCATTTTATTTAAACGGGATAATATATAACCTATATCTACTCTGAAAGTCCATTCCAAATAACGGTGAAATAATTTTAGAAATCGGATGAGTAGTTTCGGATATTACCTCCTACAACAAAACTTAAAAACTTACAAACTTTACCTCTTTATATATTAATGTGTATAGATATTTCGGCAGCCAGTTAATCTATGAAAACAACGCCACCTAGAAAAGCGTAGCGTCTTTCTAACGTTAGAGCTGAACATTATGAGATGGAGAATTAAGATTTTTTTGCTTCTTACACATAATTATTATATTATACCACATTATTATTTGAGCCATCTGATATCGTTACTGACTGACATTGTTACATAGAGAATTATATATTTTGATTATTGATTAACATCGATGACTTATGCTATTATTGTAATGCACGCACTGCACTTTTAAGAATTTTAGAGGATTTTATCAAATAATCATAAAATCTATATTTTCGTTTTGTTTATTAATAACAATTTTGATAACGAAATGAGATCAGTTATTGAATTCTGACTTGTGGGTACGGATGGATATTGGAAATTATTATTATTGGGGATAATTTCAAGAGAAGCAATCTCTCTTATCATTTACAACTGACATAAATAAGGGAGCCGCGTCATGGAGGGATTTTTTGGTCATCAATAGAAACAAGCCGAGGATCGGAGAAGTGTTTTGAAATGTGATATTATTCATAAGTGTCCTTTCAGATTTTTTTTTTTAAATTTCACCTGTTTCCAAATCATTAGCATTCATCCTTTATGAGAAACCATATGTTTTAGTTTTAATTTGTGACTTTCGAAAATTCGAAAGAATGTGACATAACACTTCTTCGAGAGGAAAGTCATCATGAACGGTCACTACATTTATAAAAAATATTTTAAATAATTACTAGGCAGACTTTTCAGATAAACGGCAATGTTTTTTTTAGAATATCTCCATTATTTCTATGCAAAATTCACAAACTGATTCGTTCATCTCAGATGTATTCTCAATCAATCAAATGTACAAACGATCAAATGTACTAAATGGCACATAGGATATATTTTTTATATACAGCGACGATATATTCCATTTAAGAATGACGTTTAAATGGATGACTCATTTTAAAAAAATCTTTGTTTCTTACAAGCGCCCTCGAGGTGAGTTCACACGAAAACGATGCTATATAAATCATACAATTATTATTATTATTATTATTATTACTATTATTATTATAATTATTATAAAATTCGGCCTACAAAATGGAAATGCTGGCCATATCTCTGTAGTTTTGTTTATTACGTCACACGCCTATCGCTGTGGAAACAAGCAAATACTCTTCTCTTATTAAAGATGAAATTAAAATACATTTACGCCGAAACGTTACGTAGAAGTGTATTATTGTGATAATGGACCGCCTGTTGGAATTATTTTCTCTCTAGTTTAAATACTCAAGTATTTTCCTTATCAATTCCCGTCAGGCTAAGCCGGTGCCATAAATATATGGAAAAACATTTTAGTATGGAAAACTCCAAGGAATGCCTTTCTTTCAAACTAAAGCTCGGCGACATTGAAGCTTTAACATTCTATTGGTTTATAAAGCAGTCTTATTTTCTCCACAAAGGATTCAGAGATTATTCAAATAAACTTTGTTGTTATACCATTATTTAGGCAAAGAACAATTTTTAAGAGAAATGTAAAAGATCTGCAATTTACTGTTGATGCAAGTTTCAAGCTGGAAAGGCATTTTTATTACAAAGTAATAAAATCAACAACAAAAGAACAAAAATATGCATCTTCTGTGTGTTTTATTCTGGGATGTTCTGCCGTATAGCTGATGTGCAACATCAGCCCTGATGATGGACCCTGCAATGGGATCCGCAACGTTGGCCAGAGAGGTCACATATACATGGCATAATATCCCTAGAAAACTACACACAGAAGATGCTGAATGGCCGTGAAAACCTGAGAACATTTTTTAAAATACGCGTATTTTTTTAAATAGACATGCTAACACGGAATACGTGTCACATCAATATTCTTACTATTTTCAAACTAAGCTAAAAGCTTATGCTATGATAATAGGACTTATTTGCTGGTTTGAAGTGAGGTTCGAACCCGCATCCTTTGGATCCCGAGGCGAGAGTCCTAACTACAAGACCAAAGGTCATGATATACAAGACATGCATGCGACCTAACTGTGAAGACCCGGGCTGACACAATCCGTATGAAAGGACTCCTCAGAACATCTACAATGAAAGTGCTGAGATCCATTACTGGAAAAACTCTACTTGATCATATCAGAAATGTAGATACAAGAGTGTAAAATAGAGGACTTAGTAGACGGAGTAGATCTAGAAGGCGACTCTGAAGAGATCACATAGCCAGGATGGACAGTGATAGATTCGTGCACATAGCAGCTAATGAAATGCCCTCTGAACGATACCCACCGGGAAGACCACCTGAAAGAAGGAGGGACAGCTGGACCTCATCATTTCAGAGGGAATAGTTTTCTGTACCACAGATCGAAAGACCTACTTAAAGAAAAAAGAAGAAGAATAAAATCAACACCGATTCGGCGTTATATCATACCGGGATGTTTTGTACCGTTCGACTAATGTCGGTGTTTTTTTGTTTTTAGAGTATGTTTAATAATGACTCTATGTTTTCTTGTCTTCAACTATCCTTAGACTCAAGAGTCTGTTTATGCAGGAATTTCCTCTTTTGATGTCCATCGCTTTGGAGGTTTCTCTGGTGGACGCTATCCATCTGGTAGGCCATACAGAGCTATGTACGGAATTCTTGTTGTATTCGTTTATTTACTTTCTCCAAAGACCCATATCGTGCAGAATCTCAGTACATGATGAGCCAATTGAACAAGTAACCAAGTTCAGATATCTTGGTAGTGAAATTTTTAGACTCATGACCTTCCCAGAAAAGATTAGGCCTCTGGTGGATAAGGCTGCAATCACGGCAGGTAGGCTGCCTGAGAGATGTCGTATGGAGGAATAAAGATATGTGAACAGATAGTAAGGTACGCATTCATCAAGACTTCTGTGCGACCTATTCTCATATACGCATTGAAGCAAAGTCGGACACTGTCAAGACAGAAAGCATTTTTAGAACAACTGAAATAAAAATATTGTGTGTTATTGCTGGGAAGACTCTGCATGATCTCGTGAAGAATACAGCAATCCAAGAGGCCTGCGAGGTTCGAAATGTGATCAGATAGGGGCGACAGCGTTGACAATTAGTTTATAAAAATATTTAAAATAGGTACTGTCATTATTATTATTAGCTGTATCGGGAAAAATCTCTTTACATTACATTAAATTCTGGGCATTCTAGTGGTAAATTTGAACCCGCATATTCTCTATATAAAATATGGTAAATTACCACATTCTCCCAGTGATTCGCTGTAATGTTCGATAGTTTGCTTCCGCTATTCTACTGGCCAGCTATAAATACTTATAACTCGCAATCAAGATACATTCATTAACTGTAATGTTTTTATTCTCGTGTCTTTATTGCGGGATTCTTCCAATAAAAGATGTTGTCGGTTATTCTTGATTTATTGGTGGCAACAATACGCTATACAGAGGTTACAATGAACAACAGCGGTCGGTTTCGATATAATGGTATAAAAAGCCTGGAGACGACATGCGCGCGACCTTATAAAGAATTTTCTCTCTCTTTCGTGCTCTGTCTCCTTAATGCCTCGCAACATACATTCCTCAGATCTATTACATTAATAAATATACAAAATTTTCGTGTCTGTCGCGTAAATTCAACCATTCGTTCCCAGGTGACCATAGAATCTGTGGCTTGCGGCAACTTTGATATACATAGAAAACTACGTGTCCATATATATATACAGATATCTAGACAGTGAAGTTGTACCCACCACAAACCTAGGGCCGTTTTATGAGCAAGAGCTTTTATATCGGCCCTGCTCTTTTGCCATCCAGGTTGGCATTTTTTAATGCTAAGTCGGTTTTCCTCACTGCACTGCAGACGAAGCAAAGATACTCATGCGGCGTAGCGAGAAGTCCGCAAAAACCATTTCACTATCACAGGAGTGCACTAACGATCAAAATAGAATATTATACTCGTATATATCCAATTCCCAAAGAAGCAGTATCCTCATTTTTGTTTTGTGTCAATTTCATTTAGTTTTTTTTATATTTTATGTCATTTCAAATGGGTAGATGTAATTTATTAAAGTAAAACTCAATTATGAATCAAACAGTAACATAACAACAACAGGCCAACCGTATACAATAGAATCCAAATTAATATAAATAAAATATAGTTAAGATAATACAGCTAGTGATAAATAAAATAATTTGATAAATATGACGAACACATCACATTGCCCACAGTAACTATCGATAAGAACTATATGGTGCAGTAGAATAAGAACAAAATCCGTTTTGGATCACTCGGCTCGGATTTCAGTAATTCGGCCGCCGTCAAACCCAGATAGGCCGTCAGCTGCGCGACCAAATTTTCTCTTTTCCATTTTAAATTTTACTTTGTTTCGTAATATTTTATTCCTCCTATTTTCTTTTTTTTGTGTTTGTATTTTTTGCCGGTGACAGATGGATTGACATTTTCAAATTTTAGGCCAGATTTTTAACAAAACTGTACGAATGCTCATTCGTATATTTTTCGATGCCAACATTTTCGATTGTATGTGAATTGATGCAAGAAATATTTGGCGACTCTCTTCCCATCATCTGGCGCGACAGTTTGCCAATATCTTCGAGGACAACTTTTGAAATGAGGATATAAGTTTTGTGTATAAAAACACATTATTTTTTTATGATTTATAATTTCCGGCATTTCCCGAAAAGTCATATCGTACGGTATATGGGATATGTATAGTCAAATGTCTTGTCTTACCACATATGGGATATGTTCATGGCAAATGTCTTTTTTTATGGCATATGGGATATGATTATGGCAATAGAAAAAACAAATTAGATGAAAGATTAGTTGTAAAATTTGAAATGACGTGCATAGATAAAACAAAAAAAGATGAAAAATATAATGGAAAATTTTAAATGACTTTCATAGATAAAGCACCAAATACGGAAGATTAATACATATCTATGGTTATCACCGTAATAGCTTATTGATTGTCTTTTAAAAAATCATCAGGAGAGTTTTCAAATCAATAAAAATAAATCAGAATATGACTTGGGAATTATAAATAGAATCTTTTATGATATGTGTCACAAAATTCGTCAATTAGGGAGGTTTCGAAGGCTAGCCCTTTTAGCGAATGAATGATGAAACGTGAAAAAGACGATAGAGAATTTGTAGGCACAGAAGGAAATATTACGATAACTATTTCCCTTTGGGCCTATTCTTTTTGGTGTCAGTAATTGATGGGAATATTGACAGAGGTAAATTCTTGAAGAAACCAGGATCCATCCCTGGTTATAGAGCGATGATGACGGTCAAAAATCATATGGAACATATGCATTTCGAGTTATGGGTTGCATGTAATAAAAATCTAACCGGCACAAAATGAGATAGCCAAGGTAACAGGTAGACAGGGAATGGAATGAAGTGACAGGCACAGCCTGTAACGTAACCTGCCTGTACACCTAAGCTAAATACCTAACTATAAAGTTTAATAATATAAGTTTTACGAAAAGCCCAAAGCTTGAGACTTTAAGCTACCGAATTGAGCTTTATTACGACTTTTGTGACTTTTAAGCACACACTTTATGCTTTAAGCTACTAGATGAAAACTTAAGTCGAACTTAGAACTTCGGAAGTATATTTACATGAAAGCTAATATTATTTTTTTTTTGTTAAGAATTTATATTTTCAAAATTGGCCAGTCGTGATCTATCTAGTGGTTAGGAAAATTCCCCCTCCGTTGTGTTCGTAGCTATCCAAAATTCTTTTGATATGTGGTGAGATTCGTATTCTTATTAACGCGACTAGACTAATATAGAACGAATTCTTACCTAACTATGGAAATAACAAACGCACGTAACTAATCCGTACTCGTAATTAACATAACGGATTTATTTACTAAAGATGATAGAACGCCTAACCGTTATCGACACGAAATCCACGTATAATCTTCGAACACTTATAGACGAAATGCCAGAGACATAAAACATATTTCCGAAATTACTTTGGGCCCTTGTAGAAACCGTTCCAGAATTCTACAGTTTCGCCTATACGAGAGATAGCCGATATCGTCCACGTCCTGAGTCGGCCTAAAAGCCAACTATATGTGGCGTAGCTGAGGATAAACGCTAGTAGCAAAACTTCCTTACATTGTACCGCCATAACTATAATACCACCGGGTTTAAAATACTGAAATATAAAACAATACAATCGTTGCCAAGTTAACGGCATACGCTAAAGATTCCGCCCGCCTTGATTATCAATACCTCATAATAGCAGCTTAGAACAGTTTTAGCACAACCACACGCGGTACCGCATCACCCTCCCCCCCCACTGTAGGGGGGAGGGTGATGCGGCCCCAGAGCATCGCCGCATCCGGTGGTTAACTCTTGTTTAGACATAACCTCCCACACTAAGCTGCAGACCAAAACCAACCCGAGACTCTGTTGCCTCTGCTGGGATCCATTCAGCGTCCTCGTCCTCCTGGCGACAAACATATCAGGAAGTAATCCCGCGTCTGATATTAAGGTTTGTATATTGTCCCGCGGGGCAGTCAAATTGACTGGTGTATAATGATGGGGATCCCACGTCGCGGCTACATGGGCCGGATTATTATTATGTTTACTGCTGATTAAAGGGCTGAATGAACTAACTGGGTGGCTGGAAAAGACTCATCCCTGAGTGCGTCAGACAGAGCCATGTTAGCATCGCCAATTATAGTTGATGTGGTTGATCCCACGGTGTAGTCTAATTGACTAGAGATATTAAAGAGATAGTATAGATGTGGATGATCCCACGGTGTAGTCTAATTGACTAGAGATATTAAAGAGATAGTATAGATGTGGATGATCCCACGGTGTAGTCTAATTGACTAGAGATATTAAAGAGATAGTATTCCAGAGTGAATGTTATGGTTAATTGTGTGGTTCCTGATATGTATGTCCTGTGCCAGAGGAGAAGGGCTCCGAAAGGCTCCTGGTATACAGCAGTATAGTAAAGATGATTAATGATGTGTCAGGGTGAGATGTCAACTGGCATTCCCGATCAGGATACTCGTTCAAATAAATCAGCTTCTATTCAAGATATAACCATGGAGATCTGGATTCGATGACACCGAGGACGATCAAGCATCGAGGTTCTTCCCACCAGCGTGTTACGGGTGAGTTCTCGACGCCGAGCTATAGGAAATAGCCGCATATTCTTGAGCCATAGCCTCTCTATTATAAGGATGGTATGCGTTAAGCTGCCCATGTTGTACGCCCACCTAGCGTGTCACGACACTTTGATCGCCACGATGCGAAAGAACCCCGATCTCCCTCCTTTCATAAACAATTCTGTCAGTCACGACAATCAGATTGGTGATGAGTGATGAAACTATTTTAGTACAGTATAAATTAGAATGTACATGATGGAGAAATAGCTGTCACTCCTGCATTCAGAACATAGAGGTTTGAAATCAATAGCCCCGCGACGATCAATCGCTGAGATGCTTCCCACCAGCGTGTCACGGGTGAGTTTTCGACGCCGAGCTATAGGAAACAACCGCATATTCTTGAGCCGTAGCTTCTCTATTATTAGGATGGTATGCGTTAAGTTGCCCATGTGGTACGCCCACCTGGCGTGTCACAACGTATCGATCGTCACGGCGTCAATGAATTCCGACCTCCCTCCTTCCATTAGCAAATCTTACAATGTTAAGATTCTTTTCATTAGTAATTTTAAATATGTTTAAGTTTTGCATACAAGCACCACATTCAACAAATGACAAGAAGAATAGTAATAGTAAAAGGTCCTTAGCTGACAGAAGTTGAAGTTCTCTGCAAACTGTAGTAACGCCTTCAAATGATGTTCTCCTTGTATGTGTTATCCAATAACAGCTTTCCAGTCATGTATTTAAAGTAACGTCATGCTTGTGTGTGTGTGTACTACAATATCTGCCTTCCAGTTAATGATTCCCAAAAATGTATTTTCCTTGTATATATATATTTCAATATCAGCGCCTGTAAAACTGTATTAGATCCTAGAAACAAGAAGACTATTCCCTCTACGCCGAGCACATACAGAACATAAGCCCCTTCAATCTAGTTCATCCACGGT
The DNA here is from genome assembly GCA_016648135.1 of Agrypnia vestita. Taxonomy (NCBI): domain Eukaryota; kingdom Metazoa; phylum Arthropoda; class Insecta; order Trichoptera; family Phryganeidae; genus Agrypnia; species Agrypnia vestita. Next base: position 9,635 of record JADDOH010001207.1, read on the forward strand.
TATGCAAAAAGGCGAAAGAATAGTATTTATTTATTTATTTATTTATTTAATGTTTATGGAAGACCAACAGCACAGAAAAAAAAGCATAGAAAACATTGATACAATATAGATGGCCAATTACAGGTCTCCACATTTAGAAATATGTCAGTAATAATAAATATTTATGATATACTAAGGCATATTAATTATATAGAAAGAAAGAATAAAAAATTTAAACAAACAGAAATATGTCAGTAATGATAAATAATTATGATATACTAAGGCATATTAATTATATTGAAAGAAAGAATAAAAAATTTAAACAAACAGAAATATGTCAGTAATGATAAATATTTATAATATACTAAGGCATATTAATTATATAGAAAGAAAGAATAAAAAATTTAAACAAACAGAAATATGTCAGTAATGATAAATATTTATGATATACTAAGGCATATTAATTATATAGAAAGAAAGAATAAAATGTTTAAACAAACAGAAATATGTCAGTAATGATAAATATTTATGATATACTAAGGCTTATTAATTATATAGAAAGAAAGAATAAAAAGTTTAAACAAACAGAAATATGTCAATAGTGATAAATATTTATGATATACTAAGGCATATTAATTATATAGAAAGAAAGAATAAAAAATTTAAACAAACAGAAATATTATAGTAATAGTAAAAGTTCCTTAACTGACAGAAGTTGAATTTCTCTGCAAACTGTCCACATCCTCTAGTGGCGCCTGTGTTTTCCAATAACAACTTTCCAGTCATGTATTTAACATAACGTCCTCCTTGTGTGTGTAAGTGTGTGTGTGTGTGTGTGTGTGTACTACAATATCTGCCATCCAGTTAATGATTCCCAAAAAAGTGTTTTCCTTGTATATATATATTTCAATATCAGCGCCTGTAAAACTGTATTAGATCCTAGAAACAAGGAGACTATTTCCTCTACGCCGAGCACATGCAGAACATAAGCCCTTTCAATCTAGTTCATCCACGGTTTTGCAAAAAGGCGAAAGAATAGTAATAGTAAAAGTTCCTTAACTGACAGAATTTGAAGTTCTCTGCAAACTGTCCACATCCTCTAGTGGCGCCTGTGTTTTCCAATAACAACGTTCCAGTCATGTATTTAACATAACGTCCTCCTTGTGTGTGTGTGTATACTACAATATCTGCCATCCAGTTAAAGATTCCCAAAATAGTGTTTTCCTTGTATATATATTTCAATATCAGCACCTGTAAACCTGTATAGGATCCTAGAAACAAAAGACCATTCCCTCTACGCCGAGCACATGCAGGACATAAACCCCTTCAAACTAGTTCATCTACGCCGTATAGTGATATTACAAGCAGACATAAACAATATAATTACAAGTATGCTTGCGTCCTCCCCCACCTTGGTGGAAATATTCGCATTCGTATTCACCGAATAGTAGGCGTGACATTCGTATTCGTGAAAGTAGTATTCGTTGCATCAAGGTTATTATATTTACAAGTATGTTTAAGTTCCCCCACCTTGGTGGAAATATTCGCATTCGTATTCACCGAATAGTAGGCCTGACATTCGTATTCGTGAAAGGAGTATTCGTTGCATCACTCTCAATAATAAAATCATATAGATAAATAATTACGGTAACTCATAAAAATATGATATTACTTATATTAAACGAATAAAACAAAACAATCTGTCATATAAGTAAATAACGCGATTACGGAAGACCAAAGGTTAACTACCCCTGAACAAACCGCGAACGGCCCACAATAATGGAAAATGTTGTAGAAAACATTTCAAATATCTAATATTGAATGAATAAAAACAATGTCATATGAATAACTATCACGGCTACGGAAGACCGAAGGTTAACTACCCCTGATCTAACCGCAAACGACCCACAATAATGGAATATGTTGAAGAAAAACATTTCAAATATCTAATATTGAATGAATAAAAACAATGTCATATGAATAACTATCACGGCTACGGAGGACCGAAGGTTAACTAATCCTTAGCGAAGGCTCAAAACTTTTCCTGATTCCCGCTAGATGGCGGCAGTATGGCAATTTTTATTCATATGCCAGGCCGACCTGTAAATAATTTTGAGACAAGAATTTCTCTCTTATATTCGAAGCAAAATAAATTTTAGCGCAAACCATATTGCACAAACGTTAAAAATTCGACAGCGTAAACATCCTCTGCAATTTTATCAAGTAAAACGCTATTCTAAATAACCAATAATATTTTAATTCTATTTATTTACATACCGCCAGAACTTCTCCGTCCGGGACGAACATAAAACGCGACTGTACCTTTCAAAGTGCCACCTCTTACGCGGCAAAAATACCTATTATATTCGTGCTATGAATATAACCTATTCTCGCCTCATAATGGGGGCCTTGCGTCAATACGAAAACCCTTCCTAGAATTAATAAATGCGGCTTAATCTAAATAGATACAATATATACAATTCGAAATACGTCTTTATAAGAACTTGATAGGAACAAATCGTGTTTAAACGATTGCCTAATGATACGCAATACAAACATTTAACGAGTCCAAATAAACCACACATTCATGTTTTAATAAAATAAATATAAAATCCAGATGCATTTTTAAAATATATTATTTGGAGGAAATTTCTCGTACGATTTGAATTTATATCACACTGACAACCCTAGATATTAATTACACATAATTACCCCGATCTGAATTATTCCCTAAATAATACAGCCCGATAGTAAAAATAATTAACCGTAATAGAAAATATAAATGTGATCCCCAGCTGAAGACCGTATTGCACGCTGCCCATGCAATTATTATACTGCTACTAGGCAAATCATATAGAAATCTTTGTATTCAATCGGCAGTATAGATAATACAAAAATTCCTTTGCATATTTGAAAATTACATAAGTATTATGAAAGAACGCCTGCTGGATTATCACAGCCGCAAAACTACGAATTATCATATATTAAATCTGACGCGCGCATAGTAATATAAGGTTCTAAATATAATACACATAAAACGCAATAGAAATAAATAAATGCTTATCTGTTCACTGTTCCAAATCTCCTTTGAATTATTATCAAACTCCGGCTTTTTCCTCGGTCCAGTTAAATTATCTTCCTTATTTCGGACTCCCTTCGACAAGGCCTTCGGCCGACCTCAAGGCTGAAAACTCAAGTGCCGCTCTCCAATTTGTATCGCCAAAAATAGTCCCTATCTCCCGCCATCTTTGATTCCAACTTGCGTGTAAAAGTCAAAGTCTAACATTTCAGGACGCGTTTCATTGGCCAAATTCACTGCTAACGGCCGCGTCCGTCCGATTCAGCCAAAACAAAGGTAAAGCACGCGTCACACGCGCGGCATACCTCTACGTTTCACGAACAATAAAGGCTTGTCCGCAACTACTTACTCGGCAAACATATAATCACAGAATATTTAACGGGTTGTGAAGCTTCTCTTTATTATAAACTTTAGTAGACAACCATTCCAGTATAAGCTTCTCATCAATATCTATTTAAATAAGCCAATATCATCACAAGCCAACTTCGGGACGTGAGTTGTAAGTCTGCTCGGGACGAAATAAGTGTTACACAGTAGCTTAGAATTTCTTCTATGCAGGCAAAATCAAGATGATTCTGCCTATTTTTGTGTCTTTTCTGTTCAACGGACGTTGACTATACTACAAACCACTTTCTTTGACCACTGTTTTTCAACCATGACGTTCTTCTTCTTCCAAGGCTCTGACTTCCGGTTACCTTTCTCTGCATTATGAGGTGCAACATCTCGTACTTCTCTAGATATCTCATCACCTGTCTAAGATATTCAAGATTTCTGATTATACATATTTTTCTTTATATATTTATACAAAATGATAGAAAATGTTTAATATATAATTTGAATAAGCAAATGTTATTCTCGTTTTTAATATATTAATGGATGGGAGGGTTATGTTATTCCCTCGAGCCATTTGCCGGGAAAGTTCCCCGCGAAAACTTTTGACATTTGAGCATTTCCAAATTCGACAATCGACGCCGTTGTTTGGAAAATAAAAACTTATTCCTTTAGCAAAACCAATCATTATTTTAAAACTCTTGAATATTTAATGAGTCAATACCACCCCAGAGACCTTGACTTCTCCGGTAATAATACTGAATTTGTGACTCCATCCACTTAATGTAAAACGTGGTTAAACTGATAATCCGGTGGAGGGAAATAAAATGCTACATCACACCTGTGCTGCTCTATGGGTCGAAATGAACAGAAGTATGCATTAAAACTGCAGGCATTTGATTTAGATAGGAAATCGATGTGTGTAAAGATCTTTTGGCAGATGGTTGTATTGTATTTTACATCAGATCGTTGTCACCAGTGTGGCGGATATGATTTGATGTAATGAGCGTGTATTCGCGAAAAAATCAGTGTGATTATGCACCTCTGCCTAAATGAACAATTAGTCTGATGCATGTTGAGTGAACGCGGAAGGCATATGAATGAATGTGTTTTGCGTGAAGGTGTATGAAAAAGCTGAGCTGGATGTGATACAGGATGAATAGAAAGAAATACTCAATCAACTCGTTGGTTTATTGAAGATACAAAACTTTACATGTTGGAAAATGCATTATACAATACGGAGAGCGAGTTTGAGCATGGTATCGCGGGTGCCGGTCGGTGAGAGAATGGCGCGGTACGGTCGGTACTTTGCCGGCGCCGCGGGCTTATCATTGGGCGGTTTTCTTTGAGCGCAATAGGTCCATTAGGCACGCTCGAGGGATTAGAGTCCAGGCAGGTCTGGCTCACCACAATGTCTTTGACTGACAATATTATTTATGAAGACGTACTAAAACTACAATACAAACACCTCGGGGGATGAATCATTTTCCCAATCCCAACTATCTCCCCCTTTTTCCTTTCATTCCTATTCCCATGTACGTAACTTCGGTTTGTTTTGTATTTAGTTATTTATTTATTATGTTTTATTTTGTTTTTGAGGCGTATCTTCGGATCGGTTCTAGAAAATGGACTTTGGCGCAGACGTTACAACAATGAGCTATATACTCTATTTATGGGCCAAACGTCACAAAATTTATAAAACTGGGAAGACTTCGGTGGCTGGGTCACGTAGAGAGAATGCTCGAGCATCAAGCACCAAAGTTCCTGCTAAACTCAAGGCCAACAGAGCGAAGGAGCTTAGGAAGGCCAAAACTAAGATGGAGTGACAACGTCCTCAAAGATATCTCTGCCTTAGACCTTTGAAACTGGACAGAGCTGGCACTAGACCGAGATGAGTGGAGGAAAATTATTGAGGAGGCCAAAACCCACCAAGAATTGTAGTGCCAATAATGATGATGATGATATATTTTATTTTGTTTAATAGATATCTATAATTGGTATTGCCATTAGTCATTACTTTTTCTATGAATTGAAATATTACAAAAACTATTCAGATTATTCGTTCTTGATATCTCGAAATTTTTTGTTTAATATTTGAGCAGTTTACTAATTGTATTAGGGGTAAATTTGCGAGGTGACACATTTCCCCACTCATGCGCGGGTGCATGCACACATATACACGTACACAAACACAACACGCACACTCACGCATAAACATATATACCAAATTACTACCTGACTACTTGAATTTTTACCTAACCTATACGCGTGTTGTACTTACGCCTGTAAAATAAAAAATAAATAAAAACACAAATTGATCGGTGGAATCTGGAGTGGAGCAGCAAACGCAGCTGTCAGTGCGGGCAACAGAAGGATAGTGAAGTAGTTGCTCACTGCTCTGCTGGGTGTGTTCTAACCCATGCCCCGCTCGCGACATGGCTTTTAATCACGTTCCTTACGCGTGATATAAAATAACATTTTATATAAATTATAATGCTAACGGTTTTTCAACAATTCTCTCTTACTGTTGAAAATAATGGTGTCTTTCTAGTATAGATATAGTCTTCTTTCTAGTATAGATTCGTCTTCGTATATAGAACCATTCCGTTTATTGTTATGACTCCTGGACGAACAATTAACCGTCATGCTCTAGATATTAAAACATTCAGTGTAAGCAGAAACCAGCTTCAAGTTAGGTTAAACCCTTGGACGGGGCCAGTTTCTATACTCTGATGTTTCTTCGTTTATTGACTACTTAGTTAAATTAACTATTTTATGTAATTATTATACTCATGAGGTTAAACTGCTTTTAATAGTATGAGCCTTTCAAACCATCCCCAACTTGCAAGGCCAGGTTTTTAGAAACAGGATTTGGACCGAGGAGACGACTGAAGAGGCTATAAAATGTACAATACAGATTTTCAAGATGTAGTTAAGTATCACCAGACCGCTCCACAAGTCCGTTAAGACCGCAATATAAGGAAAAGACGTACTACCACAGAGTATAAAATATGAAAATAAGACCTCCAGATTACGCTATGTACGTGATAGCAAAGGCAATAACATGGCCAAAATCATATTTTAATATTAATGCCATAAAACTATCTGTGAAATACAACTAATTTTATGAATATTTATCATAAAATTCTGTTTTTTTCAATTTAAAGTTCTTCGCCTCAAAAAAAAAACACTTTATAATTCAGTTAAAGTATTTATTCTTGTGGTATTAATCCCCTAGTAGACAAAACGTATTTTCTACAATACACATTAATTTTTTAAAAAATCATTGCAAACCGAGTCCTTTTAAGTTGAGTTACAATGTATTTTTGTAAAATATTAAGGTTAAAGGATAACTTTTCAATTGAAATGTTTTGGAACCAGCCGTGGAATCAAACCATGTAGCAAAAAATTTACGATAGTTCTTGTCCACAAATTTTGGTGGTCTGTGCATACTGCGTTGAATAACTAATTAGAAAAAAATGTGAAAACAAATATAAAACGTAGTAAGTTGCAAAATGATTTAATTTTTTATAATAAATAATACATTTTCTACTTTCCAGAATTAATAATATCTATCTGTAATCCTATGTTATTTTTATGTTTAATTTCTGAACCCTTGTTTAATACGTTAATAATTCAATAAAAAATAGTTTTATTCAAAGTTTTTTCTTTTTTTTTAATCAAAATAATTTTACCGCGGTTATTTTGATATGATTGAAGAAGTTATTTAGAATGTGCTTTGAAATAGCGTGACGGAATTTGTAGTTCGCAGCGAATGCAGCTGTCGGTCAGAAGTGCTTCATCGAACACGGACTACTCATCCCTTGACATAATCGTGGTCTACTCTACTAAATATTATTAACGCAGCGTAGGTACTCAATGATTTATATTGCTTCATGCATCTATGAGTGAATGGTGAGTCACGCCCATCTGCTGTCTATGGTAAAAATTCCAAGTTCGACAAAAGCGAGTATTTGTCTATTTTTCGTTTGACGGCTAGCGACGTGGAAGTAACGTTTTCATAAACGATATTTCGAAACAGAGTACTGAATATTGGTAAAACTGAAAAGTGTGGCCCGTATTTTTATAGCAGGCATTTTTATATGTTAGGTTAGGTTCGGTTAGGTTAGGTTAGGTTAGGTTAGGTTAGCTAATGTTTTCCACTCCTAGTGTGCACTCCTCGAAAACACCTAATTCTTTCAGGCACTCCCAACTATTATAGTATTAAACTTTAATTCCATTTCTTGCATGCCACCTAGTGAATAAGTAATAGTAAAGAAGTTTTTTTTAGCAGTAAATTATTTTGTACAAATAATTTTTACAAATACTCAATACAATACTCACTCAAGTATGTAGAGTATTTGTTAAGTATGTAGAGTAGAGTATGTAAATTATCTAGATTATTAGATGAGTCAGAAAATAAACTAAAATGCGAATATTTTTTAATTTTTTGAATAAAGACAAATGACATGATAAAAATAATAAAGGTTTCAAGAGAAATATCGTAAATAACTGAAATTCCCAAATTTTGTTTTGGCTCTCCTGACCTGGTCATTTTTTTACTGATTCGGTTGTTTTTTTTTTGCCTACAAATATAAGTATTTCGCTGCAATAACTTAGTCGTATTTCTTAGTTTAAGGATTATATACAGTTGAAAATTTCAAAAAATTGATTTTTTTATTTCAATTTCGTAATGTACACATATTTAAGTTAACATGCAGAAAATACCAAGTCAATCCGGCGATTATTTTAAAAGTTACGCGCATATTTGTTATCACGTTTAGGCCGGATCCCTAGCGCTGTATCTTTTAAGTAATTGAGTGTTACGGCGTTTACCTTGTGGAAATCCATTATGAACAAATAATGAAATAAAACAATCTACTTTGTTTTTTTTTTTTTTTTTTTTTTCCACTTAAATTTGGATATATATTGGAAGGGGTATCTAAGTGGTGGGAGATCGGGAACATTGTAGAAAGGGGTACCGAATCCACAACACACACACCAGACAACCATTCCTACATACCTCAGTCTTAATTCACCTGATGAAGGAAGCTGTACCTTTTATTTACCTGTCTATTGTAAATGTTCCCTTCTAATGCATTCAGATGACTAAATGTAAGTTTGGCCCTGGAATAGACGACTAGATGTAAGTTGAAAAAAAATGTTTTTTATTCTATATAAAGCGCTATTGAAACTTTAAAGGCGTTTTTCTCAAAACTGTATTTTTAAGGTCGGTGACAAAGATTTCTTGGAAGCGGCTCAACCGATCAGTCTAAAATTTTAACACAAGCTTCAGTATATTTTTTAGTAATTAATCTAATATTTTTTCTCGTCGATAAATATTTTTTTTTATAAACAATTTAAGACCAAAATTTTGGTCAAAAATCGATTTTTTTGAGAAGTTGTCATTTAGTCAAAAAAAAAATATTTTGCTTATTTCTTCGATTATTAACAATATTATGTATTACTTGGACGAAATCCATTTGGTTTTTATATTTTAGATGATCCAGTCCAAAGTATCATTGTCACCGCAAGATGCCTTTTCTGAGAGGAGCTCCTGGAGATCAGCTATAGCAGCTTTCAAAATTATTATTTTACAAATACAAAAATGTTTAAATTCAGTTAAACGTAACCATAATATGTGTACAAATTTTCACATTAATTATTTTAAAAGGCTTTTCATGAAAAAATCTTGAAAAATCGCTTTTTTGGGCCTCCTGACTGTATATAACCCCTTAAAACTTTGACATCACCCTAAAACACATTCTTAAACATTTAGAGTTATTTTATTCCAATTATTTTAATTATGGCCAGTAAAAATCTGCCAAAGTAAACAAGACCAGCGGCACATATTGGTGTTCTGGTTCCGACTCTGATATACGGTAGTGAAGTGCAAAATAGACTAAATGCTGTAGAAATTCTGCAGCTTAGACGTATGTGTGGAAATATTTGTATGATGTGATGCTGGCTGTAGTATGATGGATAAAATAAAGAAAGGATCGCAAAGATGGTTTGGCCATGTGGAACTGATGAGAGAGAAAAGATTGGTAAAGAAAATTTATGAGGCGAGTGTTAAATCTGCGGGAGAGCTTAACCAGATAAATCAACCGAAGGGCGTGCATTAGAAGATCTATGAAAGTGGACGAAGCAAAAGTGATATTCTATCCTCTCTACCTGCTCCTCTGGGAAACGTCGTGATGGTTAGTTAAATTACTTATTTGGTGAGTTAAATTAGTTTTTTATAAAACATTAAATCATTGTAATCCCTGAATAAATAAACAAAAGTAAGGCTGCTTTAGTAAACCGGCCGCCCGAAACTGTCAGCCCTGTAAATACAGGCTTATCTGTAGTGCAATGTCTGGATATCTGCACGTGCACAAGTACCCTGGAGGAAGTGTTTCACATTATGGTTCGAGGGCATCTTCAGACGAACATATGTTATATAATATAGCATGCAGTCTATTGATCGCAGCACCGCAAAATTATTTGTTGGTTTTGTCATAATTCATTCAAGAATATCTATACCTATAAAACTCATTGTCTGTCTGTCTGTCTATCTGTTTTCTATACAAATCTATACCGTTTATCCGATTCGATTCAAACTTTGCATACTTATGCTTTAGGACCCGGTGGATAATATATGCGACATTTCCCCCCTATTATTTTAACCCTTCCCTCCGCTGATATATTTTCGATGTAAATATGTACCATTTGACCGATCGGACTCAAAAATTTGGAAACATATTCTCAAAGAAATCGGTGAGTGACATATGTAACATTTGCCCCCTATTATTTTAACCCTTCCCCTCTACTGATATATTTTCGATGCAAATCTGTACCGTTGGAATCAAACCTTTGTTTCCCCCACAAATTTACTTTCAACTTAATCCTTTACCCGTGCAACGCCGGGTACGAACAGCTAGTATTATAATATATTAATTAGAAATACCCGTTGGAAATTAATTGTAAAATTCGATGTATGCAAAAATATTTTTTTGACCCCGAACTCTTCCACACCAATTTCTATATATTACTGATCTTGAGTCATGACTACATGGTGTAAAAATATTCCTCAAAAATCAAGAAATCCTATTGTCCTCAATTGAGTCTAGCAATATTTAACAGCAATTATTGTTCACTGTGTTGTTGTTGTTGTTGGCTAACCGTTAGTAATGTTGAAAATTCGTTAATATTCATGCAAAGTTTGAATTAAATAAGATTACGTTACGTAGAAATTGCGTAGTAGCTGTCGATATGTAAGTGCAGAGAGCACGCGCTAGCTTTAGTCCTTGGTTTTTAGAGATCGTGGTATTTTGGCATTGGGAAAGAAAGAATAGAATAAGTATACATATAATTCCATATCTTTTTACTTCCTTCTTTTTAACTCGTGGCGTTTGCTTGCTTGGTTGCTTGACGAAAAAACTTTGGATCGATTTTTAACCCTTTTCCCGTGATCCAATCGAGCTGAAACTTTGCAAGCAGACTCGTGACGACGATCGTTTTTTCAAATTTTTTCAAATTTACAAAAGTTTGATTACTACCAACGGCCCCGGCGGCCCGATAACGTCACGGAATATTTAAAATTTGAATTACTCCGTCGGTAGGTATTATAGGTACTTCACTACGAATTTCGAAAATTTATGACAATTGGTTCACAGATGACACTTCGGTTTTTTGGGAAGAAATCAAATAATAAAGAGATATTTTTAGATATTTGTTAGTTTTTTTGGTAGTAGATATTTGTTGTAGATAGAGAAATAGATATTTGTCTGGTCATGTTTCATTTTCAGTTAATCAATTATTTAATTACATGATGGTAAACTTAATTTACAAAGAAAGGGAGTAAAATAAAAACATGGTTAAAAACATGTTAACAAATTCCTCGCCGACAGATTTTCCGACATTCTAGAACTTTCGACAGTATTATTAGAGAAATGACGCCCGCCTACGGGGCGTTCGCGGAACGGTTTGCGGAAAGATAGCGACTAAAGTAATGTCTGTCCATCCGAGCGATAAATTGTTATAATCTATTTCCAAAGTTGAGGCCAAGTTGCACCCAAGTATGAGGCCAATAAGTTTCTTTGGCGAGGCGAATAAGCCCACAGCCGAATACTGTTTGTTCACAGCGCGCGAACTACGCTTTATCATTCTCGACCATCGTGATATATTACCTGTAATGAGTTGCCGTACATTTTATTACAGGTAAACCCTTCTCGAGGCTTCCAGACCCTTCACAGAAAATTCCAAATCTGGTCAACTTCTTATATTATTAATTAACAATACTGTAACGAGCTGTTCGTTGACATTTGACAGTTCCATAGAAAAGTGTCACATGCGCAGAACGGCAGGCCGGTATGCCCAGTGGTTGAAATAAGAACTAACATGATTAATAAATAGCGAAGAAATGGAAGGGTTCTTACCCGAGTAGAAAAACAAAAGAGAGCTGTTCTTTTGTGTTTGAATAAAAAATAGCAGGAGTATTGCATTGTGAGCGATTGTAAAATGTCAGAGATAATGTATAAGCGATAATAAAAGATTTATTTTACGAGTTGTGCCATTTCATTTTTCGAGCGAGCCACGCCACGTAACAATACTTTTGAAGGTGTAAAAAGTACCTTTAGAAGCATTGAGAGTGAAGTTTTAGGATGGAACGAAATGTGCCCGCCTCCTTGAAGTCAAGACTCACCAAACAAAAGCTAAGTTGGAGGTTTCCCGAGTAATATTTTACTAATAGGATGTTAATTTCAAAACACTAAATAAATCATACCTCATTTACTGGTGGATTTTTTGCTGGAATGATATTGTGAGTTATTGATGTATATTACAGACCTTGTGGTTTTCTTCTTTTATTTGTATTATATTCTTTATAACACCTTTTCCTTGTTATTTGTATGGGAAGCTCACACGACGCGCACCCTACTTGGTCAGCCATTTTCATACAATCTGAAGTAAGCGGACCATGGCACTTAGTGCCGTTTTGCAAACACAAAATGCATTACTGGAGTTAGTGGTGATGTCTTATAGAACCAAGCTGCATACTTAGTTTGAAAAATGAAATTTTGATACCTAGTACCTATTTTACTGCAATCATTCAATTGGTAAGTGAAGTCCGTGAAGTCAAGACTTACCAATCAAAAGCTAAGTTAGCGGTTCCCCGAGTAATATTTAACCAATAGCAATTTTTAAAAGTAACGACATCAAGTTGTTTGAAAATTATGTTATGAAAATTCCATATGCTCCGGGCGCTTGTTGATTTTCTGTTATCATAACATAATTATGATCGAATTCATAAAGGGTTATTATGGTGATTGAATTTTGCGCATACTGTTTCGTTTTGTCACTTTTGTACTAGTAAAATGCAATTCGGAACACGGGTACTGCATTTAATGTGTTTTTTAGACTTTTTTCGGTTGATGGATGTCATTGATAGGAATTCTACTTTTCGTTATATACCTTTATTTTGAGCACTATAATTCCTACTGCATCTACTTAAAAGTACCCCAATTTTTTTTAAATCATTTATTTATAAATATTATTATAATTGACAATATATTTATAATGGTATAGTGATGCTTCAAAGTTATGGTGCAAAAAAAAACAAGAGTAGCTTGTTGGTCTTGTGGTTAGGACACTCGCCTCGTAATCCAAAGGTCGCAGGTTCGAATCTCACTCCAGACAAGGAAGTTAGTCCTATTTTCATAGCACAAGCGTTTAGCTTAATTTGAAAATAGTAAGAATATTGATGTGACACGCATTCCGTGTTCGCATCTCTATTTTTAAAAAAAAAAAAAGTCTTGAACGCAGCTGTGTAGGTGCACCGCTCCAGTAAATACGAGCCGTATGTTAAAAGCGGATTCCTTCGTGCTTGAATGAAAGATCTTGATGTACATGACTGAAAAATTTCCTGTGACGACAAATGGCAACGGGGAAGAGAAGGCAAACATCCTCAATGTACTGTGATGATGATAGTGATGATTTATGATAACTGTTAGCATAAAACATGCATGGCGCCTGTCGCCAGGCAAACTGACTTGCCCAACATTCGACCGTGGCTATCGTTAGCCGAGAAGTATCTACTGTGACCGCCCCGCTCCCGTAGGACGACTTTCTCCTTTCGTTTTATGAATTGATTTCTAACTTCATCACAACTCCCACTGACGATATAAATCGTCCCCTGTTCAGATATAGCGAGGTAACCGCTTTAGCATTAAAATAATGCTAATATGGATGGCGAAATAGTAAGGCCGCTTTTGCTCTGATTTCCTTCAAACACCTCGATCGCCTTTTCCTGGAACATTTATATATAGTAAATGTTTGTATCGCATACGGGGGTTAATGTTTTTTTGTGCTTACGTCTTCTTCAAGATTCTGAGTAAAACAACCAATACTTATTATACACTTGCACGCGGATATAATGTATTTGTTCGAACATACCTGTGAAGTTAGTGTTATATGATGAGGTGAGTTTTGAAGATGCAGCCATTGCGAGTCGAGGCAAGAGTGATGATCTGACGGTCTTTTGCTTCTTGCCCGACTGCCCGTGCTGGCTGATTTTCTAATCAGTAGACGTCAAAAGACTCGCCACAAGATCAAGATCGTCAAGGCCCTAGCATCATAATGACTAGTTTCAGCCCTAATGTGAGTGACGTGTCTCTCCATGGAGAGAAGAGAAGAAGAGGAAAATATCCAATTCGCGATCTTCATAAACTCCCGCTCTACTCTTAATACTCCTCCATATCCCACGATATTCCGCATATCTGAATTTCTTCGTATTTGGTTGTCCCATCCATTTGGGAAAACATCCTTTAACTCTCCATTATATCAAATCGTCTTTAGTTTTTTATTGATGTCATGAGATGTTAGAAACTCGGTTATGCTGACAAAAACACAATGGAAACATCTAGAATACTTTACAAGTCTCCCATAATCTCTGGAAAGTTCCACAAGATTCTCGAAGGATCAAGAAGGTGGTGTAACCTATAAATACAAGGACCTCACGAGACTTGGAGTCAATCATTCGTGATGTATGACCAGCGTGACATTAGCAATGATAATAAAATAAATTCCTAGAAGTTTTTCGACGCGCGAATATTGAATGGAATTTACTATAAAGCGATCAAAGCAATAAAAACAGCGTTATTTAGTGTGAATTAAGAAACAGTGTAATATTAAGTGTGTGAAATATTTTGGAAACATTTAGTGATTTTAAATTAAAGAACGGTACTCTAACTTAACTCGTGTCCTGTGAATTTTTTGGCAAGGAATTAAAAAAATGGTTTTGTTGTTTCCATTTATCGCCAAGTCACGTCCGTGACAATATATATATATATATATATATATATATATATATATATATATATATATATTGTCACGGTGATGATGAGTCTGATGAGGGAGCCACAGTTCTTATTCCTTGTTATAATATATAGGTACATAGTGTAAACAAGTTATTTATTAATACAGTAAAAAGGTAAATTGATAATGAAAGTATAGGAGTTATTTTGAAAAAAGCTATAGGTTTAAATGATTTATAAATTTAAGTTTGATTTTAGCAAAATTTTAATTTTTTTGATTTGCTCTGAGAGGTTACTAATGCATCGCAACTCGATAGGTAAGTTATTATAGTAATTAATGGCTTTATAAATATAGTTATGCTGCATTTGGGTTGTTTTACATTTAGGCATTATGAATTAGTTTCCATTTCTCATTTTTCCATTTGAAATATTCCTGGTTTTCTGTAAGGTTTTTTTCTTTACATATTTTTAATATGGAAACTTGATTTAAAGAAAAATTTAAAGAGATCTTTTGTTGGAATATGCAATATCTATTTCACGCGTATGCCGCGCACATTCGTTATATTACTCTGTACATCAATATAAACATAAATCCAAGTTTATATTAAAACATTTTAGTTCACCAGTTGACTGGCATATAAAGACAAAATATATAATTGTAGTTACACAATTAACACTGGTTTATTTGATTCTCTTTGCGTAGGTACCCAGAGTGGGCCGCCAAAGCGAACACGAAAGTTCCCGCAATACTACCCTCGAGGAAGTTCCCTTGGAGAGCGTGGACACACTTCACTGCACCTCCAACAGCTCAAACTTGGAACATTACTCCATACTGGGCTCCGAGCCCGCGGACAAGTCGGGCCATCCTAGTCGGCGCTTAAAGCATATTCTCGTGTAGACTCTATGCCTGTAATTTAAATTGCGAACAAGACCACAGTGGTAGGAAACTGTAGCAACATAAGATAATCGTAGTATCGAATACATTAATTGAAACAAGATTAAAAAAATTGGAAAATATTTTATGTCATTATTTTTTTATATAATAATTATAAAATAGAGTAAAGAATGCAGATATTAGGAATGCATGTAAAGTTGATCTTAGCATAATTAATATAATTAAAAAAGGGTCGCTCAGATGGTTTGGGCATGTTGAGCGAATGAATGAGGAAAGAATGGTAAGAAAGATATATAATGCAAGTGTTGATGGCGCCAGAAAGAGAGAGCGACCGCGGAAGACGTGGCATGACCAGATCAACCAGATACTGGAAGATGGTCCCGTTAGAAGCCTTAACAACCGGCGAGCTTGCATGCGAAGATGTATGAATGTGGATGAGGCGAGAGTTATATGTCAGGACAGAAGAGTGTGGCGATCTATCCTCTCTACCTACCCCCCACGGGGAAACGGCGTGATGGTAAGTAAGTTAATATTACAAACTAATCATAAATATTTTAAACTTAAGTAATTAATAACATTTAATTTTCATTAACAAAGCATCCACCGTATCAGGGTGTCTCAAGAATTCGGTCTGGAAAAACAAAAATATGTATATTGAAAGTATGGTCAAAATATACAAGACGTGCGTGCGACCTATTATGACATAGGCTGTCGAGTCGCGGGCTGACACTGTCCCCACCAAAATACTCCTCAGAATAACTGAAATGAAGGTGCTGAGATCCGTTATTGGAAAAACTCTACGTGACCTTATCCGAAACGAAGACATAAGGAAAACTTGCAAAATAGAGGACATAGCGCGATGGAGTAGATCCAGATAAGATATTCTGGAGAAATCACGTAGCCAGAATGGACAGTGACAGACTCGTGCATACAGCAGCGAATGAAATCCCCTCTGGACGACGCCTCCCGGAAAGACCACCGAAAATATGGATGGGTAGCTGGACCTCGTCATCCCAGGAGGCGTATTTTTCTGTAGCACAGATCAACAGAGCTACTAAAAGAAAAATAAAAAAAAGAATAATGATTAACACGACCCCTTTTGGACTCAATCAAAGTTTTATGCTTCTTGGCATTGATTCGATGAGGTTTTGACATTTGATCGCCATTTTTTCGTCTCAAAACCATACCTCAATTATGGACTAAATGAGCTTTTCCACCATGGTACAAACAAGTTTGGAGAGCCGATTCACACAGATTGCCCATAGATTTTCTGTCGTGTTTATTTCTGGAAAATTTCCTATGCAGTTCAGCATAATAATTTGTCTAACTGTGAAAAATTTCACAATTTTTTTAGATGCGTGGCAGGGGTCTAGATCCTGCTGAATTGGCCTTTGTCGAATTTTCCAAAATTAAATCTATTATCAGTATTTACAAAAACTGAGAAAGCGCTTCATCGCACAGAGAAAACACGTAATGTTAAAAAATTTTACAATCTTATTATTATAATTTAGACACATAGAAACAGATTAATTACAAATATAAGGAAAAACGAAGTCCCCAGGCAGTAAATGCAAGCTGGTATAAAAAGACTTAGAACGCTTTTCATACATAGTACCGCAGAAGAAATACACTTAATAAAAAATATAAAACTTAACAACTTTTAATTATACATAACCACATCAATTTTCGAACAGCTTATGATTTATAAACTATCTCTTTTTCAACACAAGTCTTTTCATTTGTTTATTGAAAATTCTTATATTATTTATTTTCTTAATGCCAGCTGTATCCCGTCAATAATGAGAGTAAAAAAATAAAGGAAAAAAAAAGAAAGAAAAAAAAGAAGAAAATAGGAAAAAAAAGAAAAAAACATACTTACATACTATATAGAAGTTACGGACATTACAAGAAGTTACAGGAACAGATAGACAGATGGACAGACAAACAACAAAATTATTATAATTGGGATTTTTCAAAGGTGCTCCACACTTTTGATTTTATTGACACACTAATTTACTGTAATGGTTAATATAAAAATATATTAAATGACAATTTTCCTTTCTCGCTTTCTCTGCTGCTCCCAGTTTTACTTTCCATTTTTCAGTAATTCGGGAGCCCTCTGAAAAGTCAGTCCACTCTCTAAGTCCTTCCCTGAGGTCGCGCCTTGTCATAAGAAAACCTTAGATGTGTGTTTATTATTTTTGAGCTCTTAAGAAGTTAAAGGGCAGACCAAAAGATTATTTACTTTGTGCTCAAACCACAAGCACTCTACGCTTAGTTTGGAGATTATGTGTGAGTTTACTTTAATTTCACTGTCGAAAAAAAGTTTAAACTGACAATCTATTTTTAATGACATTTTCTAGTTCATTAAAGTTAGTCAGTCTCCTAATATTAAGTGTTACAAAAACTAATAAATTTAACATTTTGATATCGGTACTTTTACCGGTTTTTAATGCGTATTACTACATGCTACCGACACTTACTGCAGACCAATGAGAGAAGATCAGGGTGATGGCATGGATTTCTTTAAATAACACATTCGTACAAAATATTTCAGATTGTATTTAAAAATCTCAAGTACTTTATAATTAAATCTAATTTTTTTAAGTAACGGATTTTTCAAATTATATTGCGCACGATGTTTTGCGTATATCTCTTCAACGGTGCTTCAACGCTGTTCATAGATTTTTGGCATCAACGATCGTTCGGAGTTACCTAGCCATTACCTGGAGCCTACTTAAATTTAAGATGTGCTGTTGTGTTGTTTCATCTTAACCTTAGTACCAGCTGGAATTGACACAACCCCCTTCAAGAAGCTTTTTAAAAATAGAAACATTGTAACGGCGTCGGGAATCGATATCAGTACCTTTCACATCATACTTCAGTGCTCTATCATCCTACTAGATGCTTACCCTATCTTAATCCTCTGAAAATAGCAGTTTAAACTTTAATATCATTATTAAACATTATAATTATTATTATAATAATCAATAAGGGTTTGGCAGAGTTGTTATAGGATGGGAATGGTCACCAATGTAAAGTGTGAGGACGAAATTCGACTTCCAGTGTTCATAATATGTAGGGGTGTAATGTAACGTATGCCAAGCAAGTAAGAAAGACCTTTTTTTGCATTTATGAGGTGTGATTACAAAATAAATGTTACAAGTTAATTGAGGTTTCAAAACTAAACGTCCAAAGAAGTCATTTTAAATTTTTTTTAATTTTAATTTAATTAATTTTAATTAAAATTAATTTTTAATTTAATTAATTTTAATTAAAGAGACATACAGAGACGTTGATAATATATAAATTTAATACAACCAAAAAAATATTATGTTAAATCACCAATTGAAAGTGTTTTCAGCATGCATTTATGTTGAAAAGAAATGCGCGATAGAAAAATACAAATTAATTTTAAAAAACTCAGTATAGATAATTAAAAAAGCATAGAAAATAATGCCATACGGCAGTTACACATTATAAAAAGTTGCAGTCAATGTGTTGGGTGTGGAATTTTTCATTCAAGTTTTTTAAGGAACTTCTAAACACATCCACCCCATTCATGATATGGGCAAGCAATTATTAGATACCGCCCGTCTTAATGCGGTAACTTATCCACCCTCCATCAATGAATGAATAATACCATAAGTTTTAAATTTTATTTCAATAACCATATTGGTATTGAAATAAAATTTAAAACTTGTTTTATTTTTTCTTCTTCTAACGTAAAAAAATATGTCAGCTGTCTCCTGCAGCTATCCCCATGAAGTAGATTCATACTTTTTTTTTATATCTTTTTCAAATAAAGAATTTCTCTAAAATACGAGGTACACAGCGAAAAACTTTCGAAGAAAATAATAAAAATAATCCCTTTTATATATATTTTACGGCAAAAAATATTATTAAGTTTGTGGCGTGTCTAATAAAACCAAAATTTTGTGTGGAATTGAAAACATATTTATAAAAAAATGTAAGGTGTAACCTATTTAGTGTGAGGTTGGTATATTTTTTAATATATTGAAGGATGTCTCTAGGTCAAACTTTAATTGTAAAATTAGATAGAATAATATGTTATTCGTCGAGTTATTAGAATGAAAAAAAGTTTTGTGAGTTTACGATAGTAAAAAGAATATTGATATTCAGCGTAGGTAAAAGACGGTATAGGATAGGAAAGATATACTCGAACTTTACGTGTAGGGTATAAAACAAAGGATGCTATATCCAAAAAGATAAAGAATGCAGTCATCGAGGATAACTAATTAATTATGTATTGAATTCGAGATTTAAAAGGAAATATAGCCTTTAAATTTATAGGAAATATGATTGGAAGAGATAAAATAAATAGATAAAATCGAGAATTCAGTACATTTTGAATTAGTGACTGCAATCAAAATATTTTTTGATGTTTTGTGTATTGTTGTCTTTTCTTTTTGTACCCCATATATATGTATTGTATAGACTAGTAGTTAGGTCCACTTCTCACTGAATTTTGCTCATGGCCACACAGTGGTTGTTACTACCCACTAAGTTTGTTGGTGGTGTGGTTGGTGCATGAGGTGAAAAGGGTTGGTGTTACTGGGTTAACCCGTGGCGTCATGTCACAACACTTTTGTTACATATTTTCGGAATCCGCTTTTTTTCGTTCCTGACAATAGAAACGAACCGGTTGAAACAATAAACGACGTATACTGAAAGAACTCATTAATATTATAATATACAAGGTGTGGTGGCATAGCTCTTGTAATCGGAACTTTACGGCCTTCCTAATGAGCCGAATGGCACAAAGTTCATGAATCAGAGAGACTTCAATAGCTTGACCATAAAGAGTTTACGAATGGTGCACACCCTTTGAAATTACATATGGAAGACGAAAAAAAAGACCCGGAATAAAGTTGCAATATAATATGATTAATGGCATATCCATTAATTTAAAGCAGCCAACGACAGAAGCCATCGTATTGGCTAGGATTCATACTAGTTTATATATGAACCTAGGATATTATTCAATTCAATTTATTTAATAAATTAATGTAATTTATTTCGATGAACGGAGCTTACGAAAGAGATGGAAGATGGAGAGAGTGAATGAGGTTAAAAAGGAACGCACCATACCGGCATGACAGCACATACTTTAAGAGCTACCTACCTTTAAAATCGCTACTGTACTGTCGCAATTCTGTCAATTTTGTTATGAGACAATAAAAACTTCAAATTCTCGATAAAGTTCCTTCCTTGACAAAAGGACCGAACATCATAATAACTTATACATTGCAAATTTACGTTAATTCATACATATTATTACATATTAAAATTAATATCGAATTCACTGAATTTGAAGTTAAACAATTTCAATGAGCGGAAGATAAAGGATTGTCATTTATTAGGTTAAACTAGGGTGCACTAGAGATAAAGTTTGATCTACATCTCTGCACGGCTAGGCTAGTGTCTTTTGTATACTGCCGCTCACAGCACATAAAACAGACAGCCAAGTCTACGCTAACACATCTATGGTGTTGGAAGGAAGGTGAGGAAAGCAGATGAATAAGATCCATCCCACTGTACACTGAATGCACAACTTGTAGAAGGATGCTTTCAAAAATTGGGTTCCTCGGCCACGCTCGGACACTCAATCTATAAAACCATGCAGGCATCATTCTCGTTACGAGGGACTGCCTAAGAAGATGATGGTGTGCCCCTTATTTTATTATATTATATTATTTAGGGCTTTTACAAACAATTAGATAAAGTGTTCATTAAATGAATGAATTCTTAAAACAATTGAAGGTGATTTTCCAAGAAATACAAACAAGAAAAATTAATAATATGAAGTAAAAAGCAAGTATATAGGAAAAGCAGAAGCTTAAAGAAAGTGTAGAGTACCGCGTCGGGTATCCTACTTTTTGTGTAATTATTGTCGGATGAAAAACAGCTGATATCAATAGAAAGTCGTAGGCAGTTGTATATTATTTATTTGTTTTGATTACAGTACGTCGACCTCGGTAGATAACGGGAAAGTCGACGCTGGTCAAAACACGTGGGGAAACGGGTTGCTGACCCCAAAAAAGTATAATATAATAAAAAATACTAAAATGAAAAAATAGTAATGAATGCGCGATCTCAACATTGCCATTGTCTCTTCGACCGCGGTTTCGACGATAACGTGCGCGTTAACAAACGCTAATCTTAACTTGTTAATTCACTCTAATGTACACAATTTCCACCATGCGAGTAATTAATTTCTTCCCATACGTTCATAACACTTGCATAAATCGCGACGTTTCTCATAACACGGACGGAGCCGGATGGTAGAGACGGACTTCATCGTACATTGGTGCCCACATCATAAATCATATGTACATCTTTGGTAAAATCGATTATCACCAATTTGTAGAGTGTGTGTCTGTAAAGGTGCCTATATTCATTCATTTGTTTTTATGGCGGATGATTCTAGATTCACACAGTGTGATTAGAATATAAATGTTACAAGTTAGTTGAGGTAATAAAGTTAAACGAGTGCAAATGATCTAACGGCAGAAAAAATAGGAGAGCGCGCGAGGTACGGCTCGTCCTTTGTTGTCCCCCACGTTCTTGACCTTTAATTGGTTGACCCGCTCCTGTTATAGGCTCCTAATCACCTTAAATCCCCTGAAATTTTTCGTACTAAGAAATTTAAAATTATCGTTGAATAATCTGATAATTAATTATGTAGTTTAATTCGTTGACTTTCCCGTTATCTACCGAGGTCGACGTACTGTAATCAAAACAAATAAATAATATACAACTGCCTACGACTTTCTATTGATACCAGTATACAACTCAACTATACACAGACATACCTAGTGGAAAAATTGCATTTTCCCCGTTTTTTCCTCGAAAGGTGTACTTAGTTTAGTCAAAATGACAAAGGCATCATAGCCAATTCAGTGCCTCTGGAGTCTTTAGACACATCTATCGGAAGATCGTAGCTCCTGTTATAGGCCCCTAATCACCTTAAATTCAGTGCCTCTGGACACATCTCTCGGAAGATCGTAGCTCCTGTTATAGACCCCTAATCAACTTAAATCCCCTGAAATTTTTTGCTCTTAGAAATTGTTAATTATAGTTTGCTAATCGATAATTTAAAATTTATTCCAACTCGTTTATACAACTCAACTATACATAGACATACCTAGTGGAAAATTTGTATTTTCTCCGTTTCTTCCTCGAAAGATGTACTAAGAATAGTTTAATCAAAATGACAAAGGCGTCATAGCCAATTCAGTGCCTCTGGAGTCTTTAGACACGTCTCTCCGGAGATCGTATACGAGCGCATTCACAATGCATTCCGTTCCTTGAGAAACTCGGCGCTCACGTTCCCCGAATCCCCGTTTGTGCATCAAACGGCTTCAGATGCGTTCACGCTGCGCTATTGTCTCCTGGGATAGTAAAAGCGACAATATTTCGGTGTCACATCAACCACAACTTCTTTGCACATAATTTTCATGTGAAAGGAAAAATTTATTAATAACTATTTGACGCGCGTTCTTATCAAGAAAGCACTCGAAATCTACAAGCACCCGATAGATATTAATAGAGATGATGGTCTCAAATTAAAAACATCATTGTATCCGGCGCTTCAAAGTCAATCTCGTCGCAGTTCCCGCAGAGATAGTGATCAGACAATAGATGAAACATACACACAACATAAGACAACACATAACTCCCACACGGTATTGCCACATAATACATAAATACAAAACACCAAGCTTCGACACGGTATTGCTATCCAATACTTAACACAACGCTAACAACGTTCTCACCTTGCTTTCGACACGGTATTGCAAGCCAATACTTAACCACAACACCAAAACTCACAAAAAAAATAACACATCAGTCCTGATGATGGACCCTCCAATGGGATCCGAAACATCGGCCAGAAAGGTCGTAATAACACGGCATAATACACCAGAAGACCCAAACCAGAAGATCGATTTAACTATTCACAATAAAGTTTCCACAGAGATTAATGTATTTTTTGGGAAAGCATGTACGGAGGTCTTTATTGGGCATCCACAACACTTACAAGCTGTCTTGGCTGGCTTAAGTGATCACTTTCCAAGGAAAACCACACATTTATAATATTTTTGAAATTTGTATATGTACAGGGTTACGGGTTAAGTCGACATATTCCCGTTAAGGGCGTATAGTTTACATTGTTTCTGACTGATTTGCTATGAAACACCCTATCCTAAATCTAACCGTTTGAACCGGTATTGAAATTTAATTGTTTTTTAATAAAAAATACCCATTTTCGGTTATCAGCTTAGATAATTTGAAATGTGTAAGTCTTTTTATTACTATTATTTGATTTTTACGTGTAAAATTTTTTACGAGTAGCTTGTTGGTCTTGTGGTTAGGACACTCGCCTCGTGATCCAAAGGTCGCGGGTTCGAACTTCACTCCAGACTAGCAAGTTAGTCCTATTTTCATAGCACAAGCGTTTAGCTTAGTTTGAAAATAGTAAGAATATTGATGTGACACGTATTCCGTGTTCGCATCTCTATTTAAAAAAAAAATAAAATAAAAAAAAAAATAAGATGCTTTATGTCCTCAATAATCAATATTGTACTTAAAATGAATAAACAAGTCGTTGTAGACTATTAAAACTTTAAAAAACTAATAAAAATTTAGAAAATTTATTTTTCTTTAAAAGATGTCTAAAAAAATATTACGATGCCTGTTCTGCAGATGTGCCTAAAAATATGTACGTTTCATCAGCTATTCAACGAGGTTTAACAATCTAGGGTTTTGATAGCTCATACAGGTTGTAAGCCCTGAGCCATCGTATAAGAGACTTTCATCCACTTCTCTCATATATATAAATAGCTTCGTCTCTGTGAGACTTCTATAAATTCTCCTTTATTAATAAGAAAAAACCCGAAATTATTCAAAAACCAAGGGAATATGAGAGAAATTTCTGGAAAAAATTCTTCGTAAAACGGGAAACGAAGAGGTTTGGCGTTTGGCGAGACTACGAATTATAATCAACCAGCCGAAAAAAAGTATCAGAGTACCTACTCAAGTATTCCACAGAAGATTCTCGAGTGATGATTAGCGCGTATTACGATGTAGCGGTTATAATTAAGTTAATATGCAGTGACTTATCTGAATGTTGAATGTGTTTAACGATCTAGCGACAATAATTATTAACCTCATACATTATTAAATGCTGTTACACCAGCAAATCCTCTAAACATGATACAATATACAAAGATCCTGGAACAAAAAAGGTTTTGTGATGCGAAAACTATTAAAAAATATTTCTGGTCGGCTTAAAAGCCTCCCGCCAGCTCCCCGCAGAGGAGCTTATCGCTCGAACAAAGGAGCGACATTAAAAAGTTTATTTGACCCCAGACGAAAGTATTTGCCATTTTTTCACGGACATTTTTGTCGAAATTGTGAAGGAAATTTTCAAAGAAATTCTTGTAAAAGATCCGTATGACTTGAGTTTCTTTCACATCCGTGAAACATGTTTTTCGCATTCTTTTTCTGGTGCTGGATGGATTTTTAACGAGAACCTGAAATTATTTCAGACCGTAACGAGTCCAGGCTGATCAAAACAACGTATATAACTTTGGGAGACAAATGAAAACACTAGAAATTTATTTAATTTAATTCATTACCAAAGAAAGTCCTGGACACGAGGTAAATTTTAGTACTGTTCTTAATTTTGCAGTCGCCAAATGTCTTCCAAAAAATTTCACGCACTTATTATTAAACTACTCCTTAATTCTCTCTAATTAACGCTATTTCTAGTCCTTGGATCACTTCTGAAAATTTGGTTTCCCCTTTAATTAACTTTTTACTTGGGCTGGTTTCACTTACTGATATCGCGTGTTATAGTATCAAAGGTCACTAATTCACACTGTTCACTGTTCGCTCGGAGATATCGCCTTGTTAATTTCATAAACTGAATTCTCGAGCCCGCGTCACGTGACTCCTTATATATCAAAATTCCTCTTAATGATTCATTCTAGAGGTAACTAGAAACATATCGAATGTTCCAGATTATTCTTCCGTAAACTTTCTTCGGCGATCGAGCATTATAGAAGCCTCTTGGGAGATAACGCGGTTGAGTGACCCCGGATTTCGTGCATAACAGTCCGCTGTTACGATTAACTGCATGCCATGGCATATCGCCGTTTTCTATATAAAGCGCTAATTCAGTACCTCATAACAATAAGAATATACCATCTAACTATCGGGAGTCTATAACTGACAAGAGAAAATACAATGTCAGCAGACGAACCCATTAATATGCTGTTTGGCCTGGAAAAAAGGTCAGTAATGATTCTAATCTACGTTCCCAGAGGAATATCTTAACCCGCTAAGGTTATTTATCTACTTTTTTTCGTCAAATTCTTTTCTTTGTAGTCTGATTCTTCTCACCAGTTGATATAAAATTTAACTTAGACATGAAACTTGAAAATTTATGGTTCAAACTTCTGAAGCTTTTAATTATTTTGTTTGACGTGTATTAAGGCGAATTAATTTTTAACATGCGATATATGTTACTCTTCTGATATTGTTCGAGCGATCTCTTTGGGTAAGGCCGAAACCATTTGCATTGTTTGTCAGTAATCGTGATTAGTGCTCCCGAAGGCGACATCTATGGTTTTACAAGGAAGGAATGTGGCATTGTTTGTGATTTTTGTATTATTCATTCATTATTGTTTTTTTAGTTTGTATATTTTTTTCTGTGGTTTGGCATTAAAATATAAGGATGAAAGTGATAGTTCGATGTTTTACAGAGGCTAAGTCAGCAATATTGTTAAAATACAAACTTTGAAGTCGCTTATCTGCATAATGGTGATATTATTATGACAATATAAACTATCAAATATGACGGACTTTTTGTGCTTGAATTTCAACGTATTTAGTTATTGTTTACCCATTAATTAATCATAACAAAAAAGACAACGAAATTAATTTAAAATATAAACTTTCTTTGATTTGCATACATAATATGAACGAACATTCCGTTTTTGTTAATCTTAATGATCTGTGATCTCTAATTTCTGAAATTCTATTTGATTGTCTTCATTTTTTCTCAGAATACCAATTTGAATTTAGCTTTCAAAACAAAATTAATAAAAATTATCGCAAAACGTAGTATGTTTGCGATAGCGTTTACGTCATTTGCTTCTTTAGCATCGTTTCGGCCGAGGGTTGTGTATATTTTCCCGCGATAGTAAATCAAAGAAGTAGCTACCGACAAGCGAGAAGTTTTCTAGTGCAAGCCTGAGTGATTTAAGTAACGAGCATCATTTTATGAGGAACAAGTTATTCAGAAGTGATAAATGTGCAGCAAAATGGATAATAATTAGTGTGAGAAATTAAATGTGTCCGGTGACTTGCATACGCAATACTGAATAATGGTTTAAATAGTTTTAAGTGTTTCATTTGCATCCTAAAACCACGGTTGAACAGGAATATACCTGTACTATTGTGCACCAGGTTTATTTGAATTTTGCCTCAGAATTTTCGAAAGGAAGAAAAACAATTGCTCTCGTTTTTTTTCTTCTGCTGGAAAGTGCATTTTTTCGCATCGGATGAACGGATGTTATAATTGATTAGTAAATGTTGTAATCATATTGTTTCGGGAATTCACCTTCAGTCATTTCAATTCAATTCAGTCTTTATTCTTTCGCGTGTTATTTGTGACGTGGAAGAACTATCAAAGACTTCTCAAGATATCTGTTTAAAAAGGGCGCCACGAAGATTTTGTGACCAGACGATTTTCGACTGTCTTCGAAGCTGAAGAGCATAGTCTATCACACGTCAGTGGTCATTTTGTGGGCGTATTTGGTTTACTCATGTATGTTTTTCAGAGAGAGGAAACGTAATTTGACCTTTTTTGCATGATTATCATATTGAGAGGTATTAATTTAATATTAAATACACCAGCGGATGGCTATTTATACGCTGTCCGTATAAACATATACATTGATACACCGGTCTTGATGCTTTTCGGGCTCTCGTTGGCAGTCTCGGCTCACGGCTGTCAGGCGAATATTTTTTCTTTAAATGGCATTTGTCATTTACTTATCTTCCGCAGATTTCAGTGAGCAGCCACACAAGGAGCATGTTCCATTAACTCCCAAGAATGGCATTTAATACGTTACGGCGCGGTGGGGTGACGGCGCGCTTTGTACGCAACAGCGGGA
The DNA here is from genome assembly GCA_016648135.1 of Agrypnia vestita. Lineage (NCBI taxonomy): Eukaryota > Metazoa > Arthropoda > Insecta > Trichoptera > Phryganeidae > Agrypnia > Agrypnia vestita. Next base: position 37,418 of record JADDOH010001207.1, read on the forward strand.
CACTTTTTACCAACGCTCTAGTTGGGTCGATAAATAACATTACCTATTGATGGATGCCTAAAGTGGAGTGCTTATATTCCATTGTGTTTTTAAGGCACTTCTGTGCACGCGTGTATATTTTATTTTCCGGGTTCCGCGACATTTTATTATATTTTTTTTAGCTATCTGAACAGTTCAATGACCAAAACATGTAAAGAAAAAATATAAGCGGTTTAGTTACTTCTTTAATATCCAAGACTTACTAACGTTCTTGTTTCTACACATAAAGAATCTTGTATTATCCCTATATTCCTGGATAATTCTATTTGCATGTGTTATGCTTTGCTTAATATTTCTATACGAATACGTAAATTAATTTAATATTAAGTTTTTTGGTGTGCAACATCTTTCCTCTCGCTTTCCTGCAATATGTGGCAGTGATTTTGCGAAAAAGGACTGAAGTACGTAACAGGAAATAAGACACCGGGGAAGGACCAAGAGCACGCGCGACGGATGAAAAATCATCATTTATAAACAAATCAATGTCCAGCAAGTTCCACAGCGAAGACGCACACTTTCAACACCTAGCCCTTCTGATTTTGTATATATGTTACGCGGCAGGTGTCAAGTGTGTGGATGTTGTAACTTTGATATATTTTGGCTTATATCTATCCAAAATAGCCTTAATGATTTACATTCTCAAATTTTATGTAATTTATGTGATTATTTTTATTTTCTTACAATATCTATGGTTTTACACTACCGCCATCTATGAAAATAAATAAAAACATATAATTGACCAAACACATTTCTAAACAAAATGCGTATATATATATACGGCACCTACCAAGTGCGGCAAAATTGAATAATAAATAAAATTATTACAATCTAATTTACTACTAAATTCACATACATTAATTATCTTTACTTGTATTTACTAATTAATAAATACATATGTAGGTATAAGCTTTTATAGCCCTATTGATACTTTTAATTGTGAGATGTCAAATGTTACACATGATATGCGACCACTGTAAGGCTCGCTCATTTTTTTGCATGTTTTATTTAACTCTCTTTGTCTGTTTGTTGTGGTGGAATCTTGTAATTCATTTTTCACCAACTTTCCAACTAGCTGCATAGTCTGGAAGCTGGTAAAAGGCTCTAGAGCTCTGACTCTTTCAACATTTACGTAAAGTGGATGACTACACATTATTAAATAATTTTGGATATGATTTTATCATTATTTCGATTAAAATTAATATCACGTCACTCACAAGCAAGACATGCAGAAACAGCTAAAGAAAATCCCATTCGAAAATATATTTTGATCTTTAAAACAACGGTTTAATATTTGGATACTGCATGGGTGATTTTAAAATCGATTATGAATGTTTGCAAAGAAAGCGTATAAACGCATGTAATCAATTTTTATTTCATTTACTTGCTTTGTTTCATTTCTTTGTTCTTGGATACCCTTATTTTTCATATGTTACGGTTTTCTTATTAATTCTGTGTTTACTTTATGCTTTATTTCTATACTCCTATCTTCTTATGTATAATGTTTTATGACTGTAAAGTCACCGAGATGGATTCAATTCGTGGTGATACGTAATCGGTATAATATTATTGACGGTTACAACGTTTATTAGTATTAAAAAACTACGCGGCAAGACGGTTGGTGAACTAGTGCGCCGCCTGCCCGTAGCGTTCGCGCTGTTTCCGCGCTAAGAAGCGACACATGAGTGTATTATATATACTTTATTTATTCAATACTTATTTTGAATTTTATTTATTATTAGCTTTCAGGCAGACTCTTGAGTCTAAATAAAGTTGAAGAAGAACAATTTATCTCACAATGAAGAAGAAGCATTCATCTGATCCCAAACTATGTTTTGATATGATAGGGATGTTTTAAACCCGAAACTAGTAAATAGAATTGCGATAGGTCATAAAAAGAAATGGTCAATGTTTTATTTTTGTTCTTCATCCTGCAACTCTCAAATGTCCTACTTAAATTCAATTAAAATCAATTTATTGTGTATATAACATTTACATTCCAAACACTCATTTAATTCGTAAATGTTTTATTATTTTAATTAATAAACGTATCGCACCATGAGTGTAAAACCGAAGTAAGTGCAAATACTGCACTTTGGAAATATGGGAAATTAAATATTTCTCATTACTTGGAAAAATTGGGTTATATACTATAAGCCACAAACTTAACAAAAAATGTAAAAGTGAGTTAAATACAAATACTCTGGTTTTACATAAACAAGAAAAATAAACATGGATATTGTGAAATCAGATTATCTGTTTTTTAATATGTAAAAGTTAGAATTTACGCTTACTTCTCTTTTAATCATTGAAATCTCAAAAACGAGAAATTCTCTTCTTACTTCGGTTTTACACTCACGATGCGATATATAAATAATTCTTTTCAAAGGTGTAGGAGAACCCTGCTTCGATAACCCCTCTCAGAGATATGGAACTCATGTTCATTTCCCATTGCAATACCGATGGCATCTATATTTTAGACTGTCATCGCATATCGTCTGAACAGCAGTTATCGAACAGAGCAGATGGCAAAATAGCAACATACCATCCAATTCCGTACTCCATTCATCACCATAAATGTGAATTTATTACGTCGGTCCCTGCGGCACTCCTCGGAGAGCACTGCCTTGCGTTGGTATTTGGCGGCCAGATTGCTGGAGTGAATTCATCATGCTTATGCAGTTCTCACGTCTCCGGCTGCAGCGTGTGCATCGGCTGCATAGTGTGCGACGCCTGCATAGCTGTGCCGGGATCTGTCTGTGTGGGTTGGCGCTAATTGCTTCCTGAGGTTAGCGTCAAAACATTTGCTAAATTGAAACGTGATATCTAAACATCCTTTGCTTGAATTTCGTATCGTGTTCTCGTATGTATTTTGCTGTCCTTGTTAAAATAATGTATTTTATGAATATAATATATGTTTTTAAAACACCATCTAGCGGACGGCACTAGATTGATTTGTGGAGTCATATGTTATGTCTGTTATTTTCTTGTCTTGAGTTTGAGACTTGTTTTATGACCAGTGTGATAAAGGCATGTATCCTCTTCAAATTCAAACAAGGGATCCAACTATGAATCATTTTGTGTGAAAGTATGATAAAGAGAAATAAAATATTTCGCTTCAGATCCGAGGACCAAGGAGATCAAAGAAAATCATCCCTTATAGATCCACTCAAGGATCAAATATACATTCTATTGTGTTTTTTTAATAAATAAATCAAAATAATGTATCGGAAATATCATCAATAGGAATGTTCATCCACACTCCAGTAAGTTAAATGTACACTGATTGTCTATATCGTAAGGTCATACATAGTTATTTAGCACTGACAACGATACACCCTGCTTTCGACACGGTATTGTAAGCCAATAGTAAGTATAAAATGTTATGGTTAACCACAACATCATCAGTACTCGTGCATCAGCCATAATGATGACCCTGCGATAGTATCCAAAACGTCGACCAAAAAGATAAAAACACGGCAGAATATCCCATAAAACTTAGACCAGAAAAAAGACAAATATCGCAGTTATTGCATATTTTAAAAATATAAATGAAGTACGCTTGAAAACGAATATTCCTGAAGAACATTCTCTGACTAATCGATTTCTGGATCCGTAAACTTAAGCTTCTAATGTATGGCTTTTATCGAAATCGTTTGAGCCATTTTCGATAAAGCCAGTACGTATATATAAGGATATACAAGAATTGCTCGTTTTATATTATAACATATGCATTAAACAAGGGTGATGGAATCGTAGTTCGTAGCGAACGCCACTGTCAGACGCAGCGGTGGAATGAGAGCAAAGGCCAACAAAATGTCAGCTGGCTACGGGATTTCCACACTAGTGCTGAGATATTGTTTTACTAGGTACGTTTGGAACTGTACTCCGATCACCATATACGCATAATGTGGCCGAAAAATTAGAAGAAAAAGGTGAATTGAATTTCGATTTTCAATTTCAATTTATTTATTTTAAATGTAACATTTACATTACAAACATATGTTTAATTCGTAAAGATTATTAACAAGGGATAAAATATACAAATAACAAAATATTAGGTCCTTACATATGAAATTGGCGTTTAGTATGGGAGGAACATAAAGCCGATTTTTTTTTATTATAATATATTTATTTAATCAAAGTATGTACCATTGCTATCTATGCACTTTTGCCATCTCATAGGTAGTTCATCGATCCCTTTACTAAAAAAACCATTCGGACGGGAATCAATAAAATCTTTGAAGGCGGTTTGGACTGCCCCATCGGAGTTGAATTTTTTCCTTTGCAAGAAGTTATCCAAATTTCTAAAAAAATGGTAATCTGTTGGGGCAAGGTCCGGAGAGTACGGTGGATGTCTTAGACATTCCAATTGAAGCTCCTCTAATTTGGTAGCCGTCTGTTGTGCAGTGTGTGGTCTAGCGTTATCATGAAGCAGCAGTGACCCAGAGCGATTAACCAGCCTTGGTTGTTTAGCAGCTAGCTTTTCCATCATGGTTTGCAGTTGCTGACAACAGACATCTGTCGTAATCGTCTGGCCAGATTTAAGAAAGCTGTAGTGAACGACACCAGCGCTAGTCCACCAAACACTCACAAGTAACTTTTTTGGAGTCAATTTTCGCTTGGGGCATGATTCGGCTGGTTCGGCAGGGTTCAGCCATTGCGATGAGCGCTTCCGATTATCGTACAGGATTCACTTTTCATCACAGGTAATGATTCGATTTAAAATCCCTTCATTATTGTGCCGGTTGAGTAATGCAACGCAGCAGTCAACGCGCGTTTGTTGATTTGCTTCACTCAATTCGTGAGGTACCCACCTTTCAAGCTTTTTCACCTTACCAATTTGCTTCAAGTGGGTTAAAACAGTTTTATCACTAACACCGCAGCCTGCAGCTAACTCGGATGTGGTTTGCGATGGATCCGCTTCCACAATAGCCTTCAATTCTTCATTATCAACTTTGGTCTCCGGCCGTCCACGGGGCTTGTTCTGCAGGTCGAAATTTCCAGAACGAAAACGTTGGAACCAAAAACGCACTGTGTTTTCTTTTGCGGCACCGTCGCCATACACATCATTTATCCTTCGAGCCGTTTCTGCAGCACTGGTGCCACGGTGGAACTCGTACTCGTAAATAACGCGATATTTCAAGTTTTTCATTTTGTAAACTGAGTGACGCAAAGAAAAAAACAATTGAGGAAAAAACAAATGAATTATAATTTTCAAAACACAAATACATGAGTAAATAGCTGTATAAATTTGGATTTGGAATTCCTAACCAAAGAGAAGATATTTGAGATCAAATTTGCCAGTACGGCAAAACGCCAATTTCATATGTAAGGACCTAATATTAAACGTATATAAATTCATTCATATCAATATCAAAGGTGTAGGAGAATCCTGCTTCAGAAAACCCTCTCAGAGACATGGAACAGATCAATGTCTAGAGTAATATTGTTCAGCATAGCAGTAGCTCTCCCAACAGGCATAACCATTGGCAGGTTGGTTCAGTACATTGGAATGTGAAACAATCTATACTGACGCTATCTTAGGTAGTTATCGGGAACATACAAACCGATTCTCCGCATAATTTCAGGATTATCGATCGTATCGCGCAACAATCGATAAAAATGCGTAACCAGATACACATTCCTTCTAGTCTCTTAACTATTGTAACCAAGCATACCCTGGAGCAACTCGGTTGGTAAAGCCAAGGATAATTCTCGTACTCTCTCATGCAGAGATATCTGAGATAAGTATCTTAGAGAAGTCTTTTGGACTTTCTCCGCCATAAGAGAGTACTTGCTCTCATGTGGCTCCCAAATCATCGAGACACTCTCGAGTCTACTTCGTACCAAGGAGTTGTAAAGAGTTCTCAGTACGCGGGTATTTTCGAAAACCCTGGGTGTACGCAGAACAAATCCTAACATTTTCAATGCGTTTCAATTCAACCACTGACCGCCTCTACGTGATCGTGAAATGAAAGGTTGCTCACAAATCTAGATCCTTAACATTCGACGTTCATGTCGTGTTTAGGCGTTCTTGCGTCACTCTGTCTGCAAAAAATGCAAAAAAAATATGCAGAAAATATTTACCGCGAATGTGACACCTAACCTAACCTTCAAATCTATCAAAAGACAACATAATCCTACTAAAAGTAAAAGCCTTTACTTGAACCAGACATTGATAAAACAGGCTTAACCTTTCGGCGACCTTACCACGTGAGCGGATCTTGTTACGGTAAAAAGATTATGTGGTATTTTCAATCTACACTATATTTGAGTAATCAATAACATAGGAAAATTCGGTATATCAACGGGTTTTTCTGTCTGAAATTTATTTTCTAACAATTTAAATAAACCGCGCACACAACAGATTGCGATTATATATGGAAAGAAAAATCTGCAAAAAAAACTTGATTGAAACATTCCATACTTATTCCACTTTTGATTAGACAGTGAAATGGGACATTGACTACGCCGCTGACATTTAAGTAAATGTAAAAACTTAGAATAAGAAATGATGAAATTAGATGCAGAACTAGAGTAGTGGATATCATGGATCGTGTAGCGAAGCTAAAATGGCAATGGGCTGGATATGTTGCACGGCAAGATTCTACAAAATGGACTCCCAGAGGAAATGGAGACCTCCGGAAAATAAAACAGGCGTCGAAAGATCTCAAAAGAGATGGGCCGATGATATAACCGCTCTGGGGGGGAAGAAATGGCTACAACTAGCAAATAACAAGGAAGGATGGAAGGATATGGAAGAGGCCTATATTCAGCAATAGAAAGATGAAGGCTGAGGAAGAAGAAGAAGATGAAGAAAGTACTTCATCCATTAGCTCGCCTACAAAATAGTATATGTAAGTATACTGTGTTACTTAATAATATGTTCATTGTATAATCAGAATCTAAATGATAGAACTTTAGAAAATGTTACAACGGATTACATACAATCCCCTAATAAAGTTTTGAAATCGTATTGTGTCTATTACTTATTCAGCATCATACTCTGGACAGTTGGTATTCGTGGTCATCTTGATAGTGAAGACATTACACTCCGAATTATCTGGCGCCATCTGTTTCCGTCTGCGCCAATTCTGGCAGCTTCCTGGAGCGAGACAATTGTTGATCTGTCAACTGATATCAAGAGGACCGAGCAATTTGTCAGCGATTTTGCAGGAGAGGGAGGTATTTCAACTCTGCCTTAAACCATTGATGCAATATTAATACAGTGAAATATACAACAGTGAAGTATAAAATAATTAAATATTTATGACAATTAGTAAAAAATTATTAAGATAAGATATTCAACAAACGATTTACGTGAGATGTGATCAAATAATAATCAAAATGGCATTAAGATTACTATTGTAACGAGATGCTAAAATGAGTGTATGTACAAACCCCTGGTAATGTGTCACTGGAACAATATTATCGACGGATCGGTAACGACCTATAACATTCTAGGGTGATGTACAGCCACCGCGCGCAGTTGTCGTATTTGACAGTTCGATTCAGTGCGAAATACGCGCAAGCCGCGAGACTGCGTCCAGGGTGGCCAATCGTGAAATGCGACGTAATAGATAGAAATCGAGTGAAATAAGTAAATACGCAATAAATAATACGTACGAAAATCGGATGAAATGTTCTACTGATGTGTCACTCAGCGATAACAAAGTGTTCATTTATGAGTGATGCGAAATAGTGCAATTAAAAGAATAATATGTTTAATTCGTTTCAAGTGATTTTTTACATTGACTAGTCAATTAACCATTAATTAATAAATTCCTCCCCTAGCCATGACACGTGATACTATATATTAATATATATATATATATATATATATATATATATATATATAATATATTATTTTTTGTATAATACACCTCTGATTAACATTTTAAACAAAGTACTCTTTCTATGTTCCTTTTCCATAGGATTGAACACGATGAAATAAATCGCAGTACCATGTGTTCGAGTTTTAGTAGTAAGTTCCTAGAATCACGGATACATATAAATTTCTTTTCTGAAAAGCTAAAAATGCATAGGGCATTAAATTAAATTACTATTCGCGTTTTAACTGCTGCTGGGGAGATTCCATTTCAACCAACTAACGAACGGAATATCAGCGGTACAACAAACGTAAAGTAAATCTCTGAGAACTTGGTATGTACAAGAAACACAACACTTAGTCTGTGCTGACGAATGGTATCGCCGCTACTCTATAAATTACCATCAGCTTTTGAGCGATTGAACTAACTAACTAACTTACCATTACGCTGTTTCCCGTAGGGGTATGCAGAGAGGATAGAGTGCGAAACTCTTCAGTCCTGACTTACAACTTTCGATTCATCTACATTCATACATCTTCGCATGCAAGCTCGACGATTGTTGAGGCTTCTAACAGGACCATCTTCCATCTGGTCATGCCACGTCTTCCGTGGTCGCCCTCTCTTTCTGGCGCCGTCAACACTTGCATTATATATCTTTCTTTTGAGCGATTGGATACTTGATAAAGGGCCAGTCGGCCAATCCAAGGATACGCCATTATGACCAACCTTTTTAAAAGTAAATATCATATAAATATAAAAATGGTTTACTGTTACCTAAGCCTACAACTTAGAATAAGCATATTTCGTTATATTTTTGCCATTCCCTTGTATAGGGTGCAGGTATGGACAATAAACCTAGAACTGCGAACTATCAAGACAAGAAAGCTGGAGTTTCTCGGACATAGTATGACCAAAATATAGTCCAAACCATGAGAGAACCAAACTAAAACTCATCAGGGGGAAATTGAGTGGATAAAGAGGCGTAGGAAGTCGCTGTATTCATGCCTGCGTTACCTATAAGTGTAACTGTACTGAGTTGTTCTATGCATTGGTAAATAAATTCGCAATCGCCAGAATGATGGCCGACCTCCCATGGGAGATGGCACTATAAGAAGATACTCGATATAATTGTGTGTCCTTATTTTCAAATGCTCAAATAAATATTAAAAAATTATCATGCTTTATAATTTCGAAAATTTCACCATATATTTTAGCGTATGAGTCACTAAGGACCATAGACCATAGTCATCAAGGACCATAAAAAAGAGATATACTAAAAGCAAAGCGCAAACCATAAACAAAACAAAATATCGTTCAATAATAATTTAGTTTTAATCATACTACGTATACAACACCAAATATTGATGCAAAGCGTAGACAACATACATTATTATAGCGATTAAAGCCTATTACTTTGATACTTTTGATTACTTTTGATACATAAAGTTCCTCGTTCAGTATTAATTTAATTTCTACTGTCTATGGTTCGTATAAACATTCGATTTTGTCAACTAATAAAATTCTCGTTATGTAAATCTTGCCTATGATTATCCTTATCCTTATCCTCATTGCCCTTATCCTTATCCATATTGCCTCCGAAGTGTCAAAATGTATGATGGAATTACTGTAATTGTAGTGGAAAATCACTATTTAAACTTATTTGAGGGTCGATTCTGTTTAATTTTGAAATCAGGGAACTCAAGTATACCGTGGATACTTACACTCAGAAGGATCAGTTACAATTTGGATTTAGCCAGACCAGTCTTCAGGGTACATTTTTTATTATCTCGACATTCCAGTTTTCACTCAAGTTCTAATGCTCAATTTTGTCTCCAGTGTGTTCCAGTTGAGTGATGCAAATGCGGCGCGGGTAAAGCTGTTCAGAAAATCTGTCAATTTCGCAGAACAATTCCAGAACACTCGACCGTTGCGATGGGCCATTCCAGAATTCCGGGAATTTTTTGGCAGCTACTTGGGATATATTATATTTCCAGGGAGGAATGAAGAAAAACCCGCCGGCATTTAATCTCAATGTCTCTTGAGGTGCGAACGAATAAATTATCCGTAAAATGTGGTGTACCAAACCAAAAGTCTGATTAATTTTACCATATTTAAATATAGAACTTTTCATATAAGCTTGCAATTGAGTTAGTGTGGGTACAGTGCGTAATACGCGCATTGTTTCGTTTTGTTTAGTTTACGGATACACCCCTCTCGTATCCGTAAACTTAACACAATGAAACAATGCACGTATTACGCTCTGTACCCACACTAACTCAATTGCAAGCTTATTTAAAAAGACCTATATTAATTAACATTATTTTTATATTTCATTTCAATTCATTGCCGTTTATTGGACAAAAACAGACATTTAATTGCTAAACATACACATAATACAAATAAATTGGGACAATGTGTAACAAGCCTCTGGGCCATTGCCTAGCTCGCTAGATATATCTGTTCTGTTCTGTTCTGTTTTGTTCTGTTCTGTTCTGTTATGTTTAAAGTTGGTAGCTTTTTGTATCATTTTATCCCCTTAGATCGACTTCTAATATTTATTTTGAAAGAAAGTACATACAGTAAAAATCAATATAAATAAGTAGGTATGTTCTGAGAATACAATTACTGAATTTTGTCCACAGAGGAATACTTAGTCTAATAGAAACAAATAATATCGGAAACATCATCAAAATTTTAATAGAGTGGCCACAGGGCTTATGTTAGCTTGTATTAGCTGGCTTAATTGATCACTTTACACAATGCAACGTTCACCATATTCCCTTATACATGTTCCCTTCAAATATTTGAAAGAAGACAGACAAAGAACATACATACAACTCTCAGAAGTTTGATAATGTGTGGATGTTCTTACGGTCGAGTTGGTGAACGTTGCAATGCGTAAAGTGATCAAGCCAGCTTTTACAGGTCTTGTGGCCACCCTATAAAAGACTTCCATACGTGTTCCCTATAGATATTAATAGCTACTTTTTTTAAATTTAGCTAAATTAATTATAAGCCCTCTGTAGACAAAATCCAGCTATTGTGTTCTTAAAATATACATATAAAAATGTTGTTAGAAGAATGGAATGTTAGAGAATGGATTTTTAAAGTTTTTGCACGTACTATGCGTACGTTCGAAGCAAACTGGAATATGCAGCTCAGGTGTGGACCCGCAAAAAATTACATACATTGCGAGACTTGAACAGATACAGAAGAAGTTTCTTCGCCACCTCAACACTAGATTTAACTTATCTTTTGACTCTTATCACGAAGCACTACATTTCCACAATTTAAAAACTCTGGAACAGCGAAGAGCACATGCTGATCTAATTATTTAAAAAAAAAAAAAAAAGCACTATTATTTAAACTACTGAGAGGATGTCTCATCTGTTCCAATCAACTGGACTTAATCTCTTTTCATGTTCCCTGCAGACATACCCGACAAAACACGCTCTTCAATGTTCCGAGAAATAGAGCATCACATACACAAAATACATTTTTTATTTTGCGCATGCAAAGCTTTTAATAATAATTGTATTGACCTCTTCAACATTTGTCTTACTGAATTTAAAAGAATGCTTTAGATTACATGTACTTAATCGATTTTGACCATTCACTCACTATACCTAAACTTCTCTTCCTCCACCACTATCCTGACTCCTACCTCCTCATCTGTTTTCTCCCATTATTTAACTCATTTCTTGATATACTTTTTCTTTTTTCACATTCAATTACTTACCATTATTCATTCTTAACATTGTTTGTTGCTTACTTCATTAATTCATTAATTAATTCAAAATAGTTAACTTAAAAATATCTTATCTAAATTTGTTCTTAACATCTGTGAATCTTTTTAATTGGTCTATGAAATGAACACTATGCTTTTACATTATATGTTTAAAAAACTATTAAAATTCCTTAATAAATAAATAAATGAAAGAGTATTTTATCTGTTGAAGAAGATACTTCATATATGGGGTATAAAAGCTATGGCAGCAATATCCAAAAAAAATTAAAAAATGTTTTGAATGCAGTCACCGAGGATTACTAATTAAAAATGTACTGAATTCTATCCATATACAAATCATATTCCCTATAAATTTATAGGCTACAAAAATATCGAATTCAGTACATTCCAAATTAAAAATCCTCAATAAATGCACTATATTTTTTTACGGATAATGCTACCTTTGCTTTTATACCCCACATATACGGCCCGATTCTGAAAATAACAATGTCTGGATCTTTAAGATCTTTATCCCAACACTTAATAGACGATAATAAAAATTAAAAATGTCCAGAGCGGATTTTATAATTCTACGGCTCAAATACACTGTATTAAAAGATGATATAAGAAAAACTGTTTCTTACAAACGTATTCATTTCTTCATCCACAGCGTCCAGATGAAATATCATGGCTAAACTTGTCGTGACCGCGTTCGGCGTTACCGCGTATTCAAATCTTCCCATCATGACATTTTTTGACAGATATGTCTGGATCTTTAAGATGTTTATCCCAACACTTAATAGACGATAATAAAAATTAAAAATAAACGAGACATAGCTTTACGTCAGTGTTTGTTTCTGTAAGTTTCTACATGAGATAGATATAGAGGGAGGGAGAAAGATGTAAATTGTTATATGTCAAATGTCATATGTCATCTGGACGCTGTGGATGAAGAAATGAATACGTTTGTAAGAAACAATCTTTCTTATATCATCTTTTAATACAGTGTATTTGAGCCGTAGAATTACAAAATCCGCTCTGGACATTTTTAATTTTTATTACCGTCTATTAAGTGTTGGGATAAAGATCTTAAAGATCCAGACATTGTTATTTTCAGAATAGGGATGATAATCTTGTTCGCGTGCCAATGTTGCCAATCGCTCGCTGTAAGGCGACACTTAACAAATTCATTTCTCTTCCCGGCCGCGAAGGGAAGACTGAAATCAATTATCTCCCTATTGATTTCCCTTCCGGGCGGGATTCCCAGGACCACAACGACTTATCACGCTAATGTCGGCCATTCGTTTCTATACTTCCCACTTGATATCGGCTGCGGCTTGGCCATTTCATTATTTTTCATATTAGACGCTTCTCTCTTCGCTGGTGTAATTATTTTTTTATCATTTCATTACCCGCTGCGGGAGGACCGGAATTAAAGTTTCATTAAGGCCGTAATTGAGTTTTCGGCTCGGTAATAATTAATACATTTCTGAAGAAATTTGTAAGAAAGTTGCCAAAATGTACTCGCTCGTATTATGCTTGCAAGGCTGACATTATTAAAGTTTTCCGACCTTTTTCTAAATACAGCATGATTCGTGATTGCTGACCGCCGTTCGGAATTGACTCTCTTATGGTGGAGAAAGTCCAAAAGAAGTTTTTGAGATATCTCTACATGAGAGAGTACGGGCATTATCCTTGGCTTTACCCAACCGAGTTTCTCCAGGGTATGCTTGGCTACAATAGTCTTGAGACTAGAAGGAATGTGTATTTGATTACACATTTTTATCGATTGTTGCGCGGTACGATCGATAACCCTGAAATTATGCAGAGCATTGGTTTTTATGTTCCTGATAATTACATTAGACATCGTTAGCATAGATTGTTTCACATTCCAATAAACAGGACCAACCTGCCGATGGTTATGCCTGTTGGAAGAGCCACAGCTATGCTGAACAAAATCGCTTTGGGTATTGATATATTCCATGTGTCCGAGGGAGTTTTCCGAAGCGGGATTCTCCTACACCTTTGATATGAATGAATTTATATAACTTCTTCTTCAAATGATTGTGATTATTTTTATATAGGAAAAACGTGTAGAAATTTTGAAATTAGAATTAAAGAACACTTAAGGTGTTTAAATAGTAATAATTATTCTGAATTTGCCAACCATCTTTTGGCTACGGGTCATTCTTTTGATATTAATAAGGGTTTACAAATTTTATATACAAATTATACAGAATCACAATTTGATAAATTAGAAATTTTGGAAATAAGAAAGAGTGTAAATAGTAAATTGAATATTATAAATAATCAGGTCCTTTTTGCAAATAGTTATCTTTTAAATTTATTTTCATATTAATTAGGTACTTTATATTATTATTTTCCATATATAACTTTTTAATATTTTGATCTATACTTCAATTTTAAATTATTATTTTTGTTTTCCTGATGAAGAAGCCATTGGCTTTGAAACATGTTGATTTTTTTCAATAAATAAGTGGTTTAAACAAAGTTAATTTATATTAATTTGAATTTATATAAGTTTGATATTTTGTTGTTTATATATTATCTCTCTTTTTAATAATATTTACGAATTGAACATATGTTTGCAATGTAAATGTTATGTTATAAATAAATAAATAAATAGAAATTGAAATACAACGAAATACAATTAAAACGTCGAAATTGGCGGCAATACAATGTTATACATGCCTGTCAAGATTGGGATAAAGATTTAACATCTCAATATTGCTATTTTCATAATAGCGTAGATTGTTATACTAAATGCCTTTAAAAACATTGTATTTTTAATTGGTTAAAATAATATAAAACGATTTTTTTATACATGCTGTATAAAAAAATTGCATTGGCGGGAAATCTGTGTACGTGCCAGCTTTAGATAACGTAGCTGTACTGAAGTGTCATTGGTCAAGACTTTCGGTTTATTCTGCTCCAATCGCTGGCCAGGATTTTAATCTACGAAATCCGAACCAGTTTTGAAAATTAGAACTACTGTTCTATTGGAAAATTGACACCACTGCACTCGTGCGGTTCTTGAACGACGTATCTGAGGTTCAACATTTTAATTCTTTTTGAAATAGACGATCTGTTTCCGAATTCGACGAAGCCGTGAGAGTTTAAGATTGGTCCAAAAGAGTACTTTCGATTTACTATAAGCGGAGCTCTGCAAATCACATAACCAGGCCTGTTAGTGCTAGTGGTTGCAGTAGAGATATTTCGAATGTCTAGACCATTAGCGTTTTATCTTAGCGAGTAAAGTCTTTCTTTCTTTACTCCAACACACGTTCGATGGTAGCAATTCCGTCCATCAACGTATACAGTGTGTTTTAAGCCTTTTTAAAGTTACAAAAAACATGTTTTATAATTTGGAAATACAATTAATAAAAACAACCAAATCAGATTTATTGAAAACCGTTATTTAATCTATTTCCCAATTCAATGTCCTCCATGCAATCAACACGATTGTCTCCAGATTGATCTTTCATTAATTTGGTTCTAATATATTGTAATATTTTATTTGACGAAGCCTTAAGTAATAAATAATAGAATATTGCCAAGAGAGTCTAAAACAATGGTAACTGCGCATTTTTGTAACTAATCAACTGGACTATTTTCAAAGAAACTATAAAACAAAACAAATGAAGAAACTAGTGGAACGTTCTCACGCGTTCTGCATCGTGAACTCCAACAGTTATAACATTGAACATTGAATAAACATTTATTATTATTATTATTATAGTTATGTTTAAGGGTGACGACAGACGCGGCAGAGTTGTTGTGACATTTCTACAATACACAGACAAAAGCAAATCGTACGGCAGAGATTCAGTGTGGACAGCAGTTTGAATAAGGGACAGACATATGGCGCGAGTGAGTACTTACGCGCGAAATTGAGTGGAACGATCTAACGATACACAAAAAATGCAACAAAAATTCTAGTGACGTGAATTAATGCGAAACTGTGTGAAATACTTTTGAATCAATTAGTGTGAATTTAAGAACGGTGCTCCGATTAAATTCAGGTCCGGTAACTTTGTGTGATAAAAAAAAGTTTTTTATTTCATTTGCCTCCCACAGCCACAAAGGTGTAATAATATTAATTTAAAGAAATGTTTTTATAAAAATGATTTAAATGTAGAAAATATTTCTTTACAGTCAGAATACATAGAGCGATCAAAGTATTAAGTAAGCATAATATATCAATATTTTATTGATTTCAAAAGGGTCGAGCAGTTTTTCTCAGACCCCATCGATTGCTTGCATTAAATAAGCTGTACATTCACGTTATTACATAAAACCTCTCATAGAAATTCTATTCGATTAGTTATGTTTAACACAGACCACAAATTGATAATACCCGCAAGTTGATTTCATACGCATAAACCATGACGTCTCTTTATATTGTGTTTAGAATTAAAAGATCATACCGTCGCTGTTTATATAATAAAGCCAATGTGCCGTAATTATGTACATTCTGAGATGAACGAATCAATTTGTAAATTTTTCATATAAATAGTGGAGAAAAACATTTCCGTTCATCTGAAAAGTCTGCCTAGTAATTATTTAAAATATTTTTTATAGATCTAGTCTGTGCAATTATCTCAGAATGTACTAAAACGGCACGTAGGCTTAATTATATATACAAGTACTTATTTAATTTTATATAATACTTTAATGAAGTTTAGAAACGCAATTTGAATAATTTAAAACAACTGTGCAAGGAGATTTTGAAAAAATAATGTATGCGTGCCAGTTACGTTACAAAATCTGTGCATTCCAGTTAGGGTTACAGCATCCCTAGTGTGAATTGAAAATTTTCATCGCGGAGATGAGTTATGGAATTTTTTATGGGTGATATAAAATAGACATTTGTTTTATGTTATACTAACGCGACGGTGAATTGTAAGGGCACTGCGTTGTACTGCCATTGATTGCAGAATAACCTGGATTATTTTTCATTTTCTGTATATAATCAATCTTTGTCATATTAAGCCGACCCAGGTAGACAAAAAGCCAGTAAATAAGATATAAAAACGCCATAAAATGGAGATCGTAAAATGGCAAATCCTGATATCGATCTACGTAATGACCATGTCAACACCACGGCGCTTTGTCGGTTCAATGTGGTGAGAACCCTAAATATCAGATCTCGCTTTATTTTCTTTAGATAAATTCGAAAAGTCATTATCAATTCAACTCAAGATTAATAGAGCAAAGGAGCTTAGGAAGGCCAAAATTAAATGGGGCGACAATGTTCTCAAAGACAGAGTGTTAGTTAAATTAGTATAAACCACTACCAGAATTATCGAATATTAAGTACTGAATTTGAAAAAATATACATTAATTTGACTGAAAAACGGGGGGGGGAAATATTAAATACCAATAATAAAGGTTTAAAATTAAATATTTTCGAATTTTTTACATTAGGGAAGCCGTGAATAATAAAGCACATCTAATAAATAACCTTATCAATTTTCTATCCTTTATTCAATTTAACTTTCACAAAAGATTTGGTAACACCCACTTTAGACCCCACCCCCTCTCACTCTTTCTCACTCGTAGATTCCTGATTATTCTGTTAGCTTGTTAGTACATGCTTGTCCTTGACAAGATTAACACGCATGTGATAAAAAAACTGGTGGTTTATACTAATTTAACTAACACTCTGTCATAATGTCTAACCACAAAGTTGCTTGAAATATTAATAATATTCTCAAATAAATATCTGACTTGGAGATTCAGATCTGGAAATAACTGGCATAAGAACGAGATGAGTCGAGGAAGACTCTGGAAGCCAAGACCTACCAGGGGTTGTAGAGCCTACGAGCACTGGGACTCATCACCATTGGATGAGTTTAAGTGGAGAACACATTCCTTTCCCAACTCTAATGAACTGATAAAGCGCATTTCCAGGTGACATACAGGGGAATGCTCTACAGACACAATGTCTGAAGGGTAGGAGGAGAATAAAATACCTCCAGCAAACCAATAGAAAGACAAAACTTCTGAGTTGGTAGGTCTTCTAAAAACAGTTGCACTAGGCATCATGCAGTACGCTGACTGGATAAACTTTCTGGTTGAAACTAGGTTTTCTATTAAGGCTTCTTCAGCGCACATTGCCATTATCAGTCATCAAAGACTTTTATAGATTATAGAACTCTCGCCTTCTTTACCGATCGCATAAATAATCAGCATCGGGGGACCTGTGCGGAGGTGGAATGGATTACGACGCATCCTGGAAACAGCCTTACGGAAAATTACTTTAAGTATTGCTACATGTAATAGACAAAAAATTGGTTCAAGGGTTTTGCTTTTGGAGGGACTATTTTGAAGATATCGTTAACCAAATAATGCAACAATATGCTCAGCAATTACTGCATTATCTAGAATCCGAAAACACACCCTAAATAAATGTTAGGTATATTGGTGTAGTGTATTATATATACGACGGACACCTTCCGTATTCAATTGATATGTACCCTTCTGATTTTGCTAAGGTGGAACAGATTTCAAAGCGTGCTCTAAATAGCGTCAAGAAGAAGAAGAAAATTGTAATCTCGCTAACGCAATGGCTCAATGTCCAAAATACCGAAGATCTCATACATTTGATAGAAGTGGGTACATGAAGAGAAAAAGCAATGATTGTCATGAGTTGGCCTACATCCAACAATGGATGAAGATCTCCAATAACTTGTTGGTCTTGTGATTAGGACTCTCGCCTCGTGATCTAAATTTCGCGGGCTCGAACCTCACTCTAGACCAGCAAGTTAATCGTATTTTCATAGCACAAGTGTTTAGCTTAGTTTGAAAATAGTAAGATATTGATGTAACACGTATTACGTGTTCGTATCTCTATTTTAAAAAAATATATTAACGGTTACGATTATGATATCCATTAACATTAACAGATAAACATTAACAAGAATTATAACTTTAAGTTTTCCATGACACGGTGAGTGTTGACATAGCCCAAATCATATTGTCGCAGAGTATATTATGAATATTTCTTGAATATTCTACATGAATCTAGAATCAACTGAACTATTATTCTTGAAGAAATCATGATCTCAAAAAATATGGAGAAACCGGCCGAACATTCTCGATGTATCGCGAAACCGATATTTTTGTATATAAACGTTGACGGGCATACCCGGGGCCAGAGAAGGCGTTTTTAACAGAGACGGACGGTAGAGTGAGTACTTACGTGCGAACAAGCGTGAAATAATGATTTAATTTAATTAATAAAATTCTAATTAATTTCCAATTGCCTTTCACAGCCACGATCCCATAAGAATGTCAACAGAATGGACCTATAAACTGCATTTTTTTTTACGTTATACTGCAGTAATAAATCTAGACAAGGGTGACCATAATTTCACTCAAAATGCCTACTGAAGGTAGTTTCACCGTCATTTGATAATATATATCATTATAATACATTATGTAAAGTGCGTAAAGTAAATATTTAGCGATCGTCCGCTGCTGCGGAATTATCTCCAACATATCATCTGACCTGTCATGTCGGGGGTTATTCTGTTGGGAGGATGAAAAGAGATTCAACACACATTTCAACAACGCAACATGGATGGATTTAAGGTAATTATTTATGTATTTTGGGCATGTGCAATACCACGGGACATGGCAATAGGAGACAAATTAAAACATTTAAAAATTAACTTACGTTTTATTTATTCACAAACACGAATTTAATTGGAGCACTCTTCTTACCTTCTCTTCGCACCTACTGTTCAATTGATATTAAAATGACATTGTAAAAAACCTGGGGTATATCAGCCGACAAGCTGTTCAGCCACAAATTAACAAATAAACAAACATTCTGACCTTAAAATCAAAAGTCAAACAGTTAAAATTGACGTAAGAAAATAAACGTTTCGATTTATCTCCCCTTAAAGTAACACGAATATTAAATAATGTATGCACAATATAAATATCAAATAATCTGAAAAAAAATATATACCTACGATTTGATTAATTGTGAAGCTGGCAATAGAAAAAACGCATTTAGCGTTTATTTAAATTCTGATTTAGCGCATTCATTTTACAGATTCAATATGGCTGCAAATGCCAAAATACTTCAGAGACATGTTTACCAATACAACAAAAAAGTAATCGTGACCTTCAGATATAATGTCTTTTATTAGGGCTTCTAAAATTATGAAGTTATAACTTGTTCAATATTTTTTGCTTTTGATTTCTTAAGTAGCAGCCCCATTAGTCTTGTTAGCTTTTTCTGTTAAACGATAATGTAAAAAAAAACATTTATTGATGTGAAACTGTATCGAATCCGACTGGGGATAGAGTGTATTGATTGAATATCGTAACTGGGACGATAGTCTGGTTAATGGGATCGCATAAAGGAAGAAAAAGTGATTAATTTTTAGTGACAGGAATAAAATGATTTGCTATTAATAATGCCGGCTCGTGTGTTGGAGCGGAAAAGCTTTTTTATTATTCAGGGCTAGAGAGGGCATTAAAATAGGGCAAAATATGGTACAAACTGAACAAAATTTTGATAAAAGTATATTTTTTATTTTTTTTATTTATTTCAAAAAATCCTTGTTTACAATATATAGGTACTTAATAATAATTTAACAATTAAAAATATAAGATAAGATTACACAATTTTTTTTTGTTAGATTTGTGTTTTTTTTTTGTTAGACTTGTGGATTATGCCACTCTACTAGACTATAGAGTGGTGTTATAGAACACAATTATAATATTTTTTTGAATCCGTCAATAATATTTGTTTTCATCAGGTAATAATTATGTATCTTCAAAGTATCAAGTGCAATGTTAGAGATAGGTTGGTTGGTCCAAGTGTAAATATGTGTAGAATATTGTTTAATGTAAAAAGGGTTAAAGTTTTGTTTAAGATTATTTTTTATTTTCCTTAATTTATTTACTTATTTATATAGGTATATATTTTTATTTATAGACATTATTATGCAATTACAGTAAATAAATTTTCAGTTGCTGTTCTACCTTTAGAGGTAAGCCGGTTGTTTGCTAAAGCTTTTATTTTATTAATTGAGTATATTCTAATTGTCGGGAAGTCTGTTTTTATTATGAAACTGTAAATATCTTTATTATGAAACTGCAATTTAAGAACGTAGTCCTACTGTACCATCATCACATCTCAAAGGTATCAAACATGTTTATTTCTTCTATCCTAATAATAATAATTTCATAAATTTTAATTGAATTACTTTGTATGAACCACTTAAATGATGACTCTACGTCTACCGGTTTCGATACCATCTTCATCAGGACTGACGTACAACTGACTATCAATTACCTATCCTAATAATAGGTAATGGATAGTCAGTTGTACGTCAGTCCTGATGAAGATACGGTGGCATCGAAACCGGTAGACGTAGAGTCATTATTTAAGTGGTTTATACAAAGTTATTTAATTAAAATTTTTGATTATGTCCAACCACAAAGTTAACACTTTAAACATCAAAAATATAATATTAATTTCGTTGTCTGTCCGTCCCTCTGTCTGTCTGTTTTTTTTATAAATAAATGAATAATTATTCTTTAAGAACCGACATGTAAAAATACCGTACAACAACCAATCCTGGTATCCTCTGCTGGGTCCCCAGACTAGATCTTCTGTGAGTTACGATTTAGCCAGCTAGCAAAGGCCATAGAGATCTCTATTAAATTAAATTATGTTAACGTTACAACTGTCATTTTTTACGGGTTACAAAATATTCGGGCTCTATTTGTAAGAGTAGCTTGCTGGTCTTGTGGTTAGGACTCTAGCCTCGTGATCCAAAGGTCGCAGGTTCGAATCTCACTCCAAACAAGCAAATTAGTCATATTTTCATAGCACAAGCGTTTAGCTTAATTTGAAAATAGTAAGAATATTGATGTGACACGAATTTCGTGTTCGCATCTCTATTTAAAAATAAATTTGTCTAACTTTTTGAGTATGAAGTGGTTCTTTCGAAGTTTTGTCAATTTCAACATTTTACAGGTTTAGCAATGCCAGTTTTCACCTCAGTATCATGTTTTCCAAGTTTTATATTGTTATGTTAAAAAAAGAGGCATCCAGGAAATTCCAGACGGTTCTGAATCTGACAATCGAACAATCTAAGAATGTGTAAAGCCGTCCAAAGCTTCTAGGCACCTTTTTGCATAGCTAAATAGCTCGTTACCTCACGTAGCTACGAATAGCGCACCTCGACGTTTTTGCGCAGCTACATAATAATACTAATTTAAAATTACGACCAAAAAGCGACATATACGGTAGCTTCGTAATGCGTAGCACTACCTCATTTACCAAAGCAAAGACCCTCAAAATCATGTATTGCACGTTTGTGCGTAGTAATTTAGAATACGCTTCACAAATCTGGAATCCTGCACACAATGTGCAAATATATTACTCGATCACTCGAGCAATCGAAAATATACAAAAAAATTATCAAGTACATTTCGTATCGGCTGAAATTAAACTTTATACGAGAGAAATATCTTGAAATATGCAAAAAAAAATTACCTACTACCTCAGCAAGAACGTCGTAAAATAGCAGACTTAATGTTCTTGCTAAAAATATCCTCAGGCTCCATAGATTGTCCCGAATTATTACCCAAGCTCTTGATCAATGTTCCTCCCAAAGTTCTAAGAACCAACTCTCTTCTTTTTACTCCCCTTGTTTCTACTAACTACAGGAAAAACTCATACTTGTGGTGAACTTGCATCAAATTGGATGCACTCACAAAAAAGTATAATTTAGACTTATTTCAAAATAACCCTACTCATGTGCGACGCTTGCTTTCCGATCCATTTTTCAAATATAATATACATTATTATTTTTCACTAAATCACTTATATATAGTTTCATCAGTATACTATATCAAGTATATGTACACCACGCAAATACGATATTTTGTGACTACCGGTGAAAACCTGTAATTGGCTTTTATGTTTCACATTCTTCGTATTTACTTAATTATTGTTAGCTTATGGTTTTCCGAGTAAATATATACATAAATTAATAAATAGATATGTTTTTCTAATGATGATTTTCAGGCACGAACATTCTAGTGGCTTCTGATATTAAAAGCTGTGAGCTATTTTCAATCAAAGTTTATCAATTAAGCACCAATGTGTTTTACTCAAACCCCATTGCGGCAAATATGAGACAACATTTACACTCCCTGGCAGATTAAATCATTTTCAGGGAAAGGGTGAATTACTTAATCATAAAAAATTGCCTTTTTTGTATTTCATTTAAGCGATCTACTTTTTTTACCTCTATTCGTTTCTGTACACATTAGCAAGCTCTTTCAGCTCTGAGTATCATGCAAATAAGTTCTGCCATTTCCTCAAAAGTAGTGATAATCAGTATATGTGCTTAGTGTTATTTCAGTGCAACTTGAGAAACAGAAACCTTGGAGATGAAAGTAAACTTCACAATCCTTTATAGGAGACATTATTTTAGAATTAAATACACAATAAATCCTAGGATAAATTCTGAGAGCGAATTAATCGTCTATACCATATAAACGATTTTCATTTTTTTGAAGTTAACGCTGAATTGACACAAAGTTAATCGATATGCAAATGGGAGACTGGAGTTTTTTTGCTTGTTATTTATTCATTTAGAAATTTTCATCCATCTAGTGTATTTCTCATTATATACTTTTTACATGAAAGTTAAAAGTCAGTAGACAAATATTGTAAAAACAAATATGAATTTTTGCTCAATATTTTATGTAAATTTCGTCAGCTGAATGAGAGATAGAAAATGTTGTATCTCCGTTATCTTTTTGGCAAATTGGTTTGGAGAAGAGAATAGGATTCCCACGCTACAGGGAGAATTCTATGGTGTTCAGTGTGTGTGATCGAGAAGATAGAGAAGCTCAACACAGGGTATAATTAATACTCATTGATGTTGCGGTGTATAAGAACAACCTTTATAGGATGGGTTGCAAACAGGAATATTACTTGTAGAGGCTACAATAATTGTCGACAGTATTGTCTTTGATGATAACACTTGATTGGCCAAAACAGTTGCTGTGTAACGTTTCATCTGTCGACCACCGTCTTCATTATTTCTTTATTTTATTTATTATATTTATTTGTACAGTAGATACGAAATAATGTTTTTTATAATATTAGGTCCTTACATATGAAATTGACGTTTTACCGTACTGGCAAATTTGATCTCAAATATCTTCTCTTTGGTTAAGAATTCCAAATCCAAATTTTTACAGCTATTTACTCATGTATTTGTGTTTTGAAAATTATAATTCATTTGTTTTTTCCTCAATTGTTTTTTTCTTTGCGAGACTCAGTTTACAAAATGAAAAACTTGAAATATCGCGTTATTTACGAGTACGAGTTCCACCGTGGCACCAGTGCTGCAGAAACGGCTCGAAGGATTAATGATGTGTATGGCGACGGTGCCGCAAAAGAAAACACAGTGCGTTTTTGGTTCCAACGTTTTCGTTCTGGAAATTTCAACCTGCAGAACAAGCCCCGTGGACGGCCGTAGACCAAAGTTGATAATGAAGAATTGAAGGCTATTGTGGAAGCGGATCCATCGCAAACCACATCCGAGTTAGCTGCAGGCTGCGGTGTTAGTGATAAAACTGTTTTAATCCACTTAAGCAAATTGGTAAGGTGAAAAATTTTGAAAGGTGGTACCGGTCACGAATTGAGTGAAGCAAATCACAAACGGAGTTACTGTGAGCGTTTGGTTGACTAGTGCTGGTGTCGTTCACTACAGCTTTCTTAAATCTGGCCAGACGATTACGGCAGATGTCTATTGTCAGCAACTGCAAACCATGATGGAAAAGCTAGCTGCTAAACAACCGAGGCTGGTTAATCGCTCTAGGCCACTGCTGCTTCATGACAACGCTAGACCACACACTGCACAACAGACGGCTACCAAATTAGAGGAGCTTCAATTGGAATGTCTAAGACATCCACCGTACTCTCCGGACCTTGCCCCAACAGATTACCATTTTTTTCGAAATTTGGATAACTTCTTGCAAAGGAAAAAATTCAACTCCGATGGGGCAGTCCAAACCGCCTTCAAAGATTTTATTGATTCCCTTCCGAATGGTTTTTTTAGTAAAGGCATCGATGAACTACCTATGAGATGGCAAAAGTGCATAGATAGCAATGGTACATACTTTGATTAAATAAATATATTATAATAAAAAAAAATCGACTTTATGTTCCTCCCATACTAAACGTCAATTTCATATGTAAGGACCTAATAAATTATACTCCCCATAATATGAGCCAAATCGAGCTAATTGGAGGAATACTTACAAGCCAAATTAAATTACAAGAACAGAGACCATTTAGAAATAGTAATATTTTTATATAGAAACCATTTGAGACATGTGGACAATGCTAAAATACATTTTTGTCCAAAATCAAGGATTTGACTTTTGTCTTAAACTGTTCGTATTTTGGAATGTTCCTTTCTTGAAATTTGTTTTGCGGCAACAATGCGTTGTACCATTTAACTCCCAAGTATGTATAATGATGTGCCATGGTGGTTCTTAAAGATGGTATCTTTATTTGTCCCTTTGTTCTATTACTTACACAGCCTAAGGGGTGAGGTTTATTTATAAAGTAATCTTTATAAATTTGGCATAGGGAGTTTTTTTGTATATTTTTGCGAGTGATGGTACATTAAATTCTTGAAACATATTTACAGTAAGATAGTCATAAGATTTTTTGAGAATCGTTTTAATAATTATTTTTGTTATGGCTATTAAGATTATATAATGCTGGATAAAGGCCTCCCTCAGGATCGCCAGTTTTCTTCAGCTCTCATACATATAGCTCGATAGAGCTATATGTATGAGAGCTGAAGAATATATATATCGCGACGACCCACCAGTGGTAGACCCCGGCTCCCGGCCCGTCTATTAGTCTTCCTTCGAACGCCGCACGAGACAACCGCAATATTCTTAGTATTCCGCAAAATGTACCATTGTAACTGTACTTGCAACAAATTCGACATTTATTCAATTGAGTATTTTTTGGTTATCCTGTAAATCCATCTCACCAATCATTCACATCTATCTGTCGCCACACACATTTACGCACCACATACTGTGTTCTGCGTACTGCCAGGGTTTTCGAGAATACCCGCGTACTGAGAACTTTTTACAACTCTTTGGTGCGGAGTAGACTCGAGAGTGGCTCGATGATCTGGGGGCCACATGAGAGCAAGTACTCTCTTATGGTGGAGAAAATCCAAAAGAAGTTTCTGAAATATCTCGACATGAGAGAGTACGGGCATTATCCTTGGCTTTACCCAACCGAGTTTCTCCAGGGTATGCTTGGCTACAATAGTCTAGAGGCTAGAAGGAATGTGTATCTGATTACACATTTTTATCGATTGTTGCGCGGTATGATCGATAATCCTGAAATTATGCAGAGCGTTGGTTTGTATGTTCCTGATAATTACATTAGACATCGTCAGCATAGATTGTTTCACATTCCAATATACAGGACCAACCTGCCGATGGTTATGCCTGTTGGAAGAGCCACAGCTATGCTGAACAAAATCGCTTTGGGTATTGATATATTCCATGTGTCTGAGGGGGTTTTCCGAAGCGGGATTCTCCTACACCTTTGACCAGATTTTATGTTATTTTTAATTTATTAAATATTTTTATTTTGATATATACTTCCATAACACGTATGCCTTGAACACTTAGTTTGTAATGTACATATTATTAAATAAATTGAATTGAATTGAATTGAATAGAATTAAATATGCCGGGAGATCATGATTCGACAGATGAGCATTGATCTTCCCATAAACACGAATCCTCAATTTCATTTACATATATACATTCAGCAAATCGCTAAATTCATACTATCAAAGGCATTGATGTATACATGTTACTCCCATACTAGCCAGTTTTCATATGTAGCAAATTTTGCATTGAAAGAGACGACAAATCACAGCACACAAACGCTCTGCGTGTAAACAGAAAAATCAGGTAATTTGAAGACAAGGTGACTAAAATAACATACTCATTCTTACAATAGTGTGCGATACTCTGTTTCTTTATCCGCGGAGCGTCGCGCCTGATCACAACGAAGGTCCATTCGATAACGAATGCAAGGAAGGCAATTACCTTACTTTTGAGTTGCTAAGATTTCACGCTTGTAACGTATCTACAGTTTATTATATCATTGATCAAAGGTATTTTAATAAATACCAATAAAAAATCACTTGATATGTACCTAAATTTCGGTCTTTCTGGGGTGGTGTCATCCCTTAATCCACTTTCAAGTACTAGTCCATCTATAAGTGCATTTAACGTTAGATTTTTCATTGCTGCAATACTGCATTAGGTGCCAATAAGCTAGTACCACTTCTGCTCCCTTTCGTTTGTGGATCATATTCTTAAAGCCGTGTATTCACTAGGGGACAAATTGCCCCTCAACATCACGCGCGGCATAGAGTCTACGTGACGTTGCAACGTCGCGCACTATTCCGCGACGTCGCGCAAAACATAGCGCGGCATTTCTACGTGCCGTGGCAACATTGCCATGTGCACGGTACCCGAGCGAGCTCACCGCGACATTGCGCCGCGCGTCAGTACCACGTGGTATGTGTGATGTGGAATACAAGTGAATGCGCATGCGCTGAATCCATCAATATGACATTAGTGTGGGAAAACGAAATTGTTCTCCAACTCATCGAGCTCTACCAAAGCCATACAATATTGTGGGATACTTCAAACCGTGAATATAAAAATAAAATAAAGAAAAACGACGCGTGGGTTCGATACACGCATACGATTCGACATATTAAAACTAAAACTGACCATTTCTGTTATCGTTTTTTTTTTTCTTTCGCAACAATGCAGTGACTTGCGCGCATCATATTTCTGAAATGCAACCACTGAGAGCCGCTAGACCAACTTGTTTCATCTGCGGAGACGCCATACTTTGAATAGGTACTAAAACTGACCATTTCTCTGATCGTTTTTTTTTCGCAACAATGAAGCCTCTTGTAAGGTCTATAACTCGAAGTTGCAACCACTGAGAGCAGGCAGACCGACATCATTCACCTTAGGGGACTACTCTACAAACTATAAAAGTAAATCTAACCGTATCCATGATCGTTATGAAAAATCCCGTGACCTCTTAGACTAATACGCAGCTGTCATCATAACCTCATCGGGCGACATTTCCGCGATAAGTTATATGTCAGTCCCGGTGTAGACACGTCAAATGACCGCGTCGTTGTCCCCGAAACATGAGCGTAGATGTTGATGCGACATGCCGCGCGGAACGTTTCGCGATTTCTCCCCTGGTGAATACGTGGCTTAAGGGTAACAAGAAAAATAGCACCGTGTAACATAATATTTTGAGAGTTTTCCGAACTCGCCCCAAACAGGATCCGGCATTCCGGGCCCGAGCACACTGAGCGCACATAATAAATAACAAATTGCGAACTATTCCCGCGGGACTCGGACCAGACACCTGTTCTGCGGCTTTATTGAGTGGATAAATCATTCGGGAGGAGCGGTGGAAGGAGCGATCCCGGCCCGATCATATTGCCGCGAATGTTCCAACAGAGATATCTGCTATTTTTTAAAAAATACTTGTATATCTGCTTTAAAAGCTTGAGAATTAAACAGGCTTTTAAAGAATTAATTAAGATAGATTTTAGAAGTCTCACAGAGATGAAGCTATTTATATGAGAATGGGGAGCTGGCTTAAGTCACTTTAAACTATGCGACATTCATAAATACTACCGTTATAACATCCACACATTAAAAAAATTGAAAGTTTTATATATATCGACTGCCCCAAAGAACGAGGCAGTAACTCAAATAAATCGATTTTTCAAAGTATGGCGTCTCCGCAGATGAAGCAAGTTGGTCTGGTGGTTGCATTTCAGAAATATGATGCGCGCAAGTCACTGCATTGTTGCGAAAGAAAAAAAAACGATAACAGAAATGGTCAGTTTTAGTTTAAGTATGTCGAATCGTATGCGTGTATCGAATGTCTGACGGATCTCTTGCTATGCTCTCCCACGCGTCGTTTTTCTTAATTTTATTTTTATATTCACGGTTTGAAGTGTCCCACAACATTGTATGGCTTTGGTAGAGCTCGATGTGTTGGAGAACTTTTAAGTTTCGAACCGGATTTCTAATTCTGTTTTGAATCTTCTCAGAATTTTTTTTTGTGTGTTTAGGTAAAACGATCTTTCTAGTAATTGAGATATTTTATTATAACAAAAACTTAAGTTATTTCATTTTTACATGGAAGAAAAACGGTTAACTGATTTATTACTTTTGTAAAATTCATATTTTTATCTGTTAAATATTGCATTTGAGATACTGCTGTCTTTACTGTAGGTAGGCAATCATGGCCAAAACCTAAAAATGGTACTAACTCAAATACCTAAAATATTGAGTTACTGCCTCCTTCGTTGGGGCAGTCGATATATTCTACATAAGTTTCTTTCATCAATCTTTGCTTAGGCTATCCTAAGCACCTATATACTTGTAGATTAATCGTAACATGCAAAATTCTTGATTAAAATAGATTTCAATCTCATACATCTCAGTGAACACTACTTTTTGCATAAATTAATTTTGTCTTCCAAAAGCTGCTCTCATTGCTCTTTCCGAGTAGGAATCCAAACATTCATCTGTCTGATTTTCTTTAATTGAAATAACCTCTTTCCGAGTAGGAATCCAAACATTCATCTGTCTGATTTTCTTTAATTGAAATAACCTCTTTCCGAGTAGGAATCCAAACATTCATCTGTCTGATTTTCTTTAATTGAAATAACCGAGATCGATTGCGAAAATAAAACATACTAACATTTTTTAAACATATTCATATTACAAAGAAATTGAAATCGCAATCGGTACTTGACTCCGATGTAGTGTATTAATTTCCTTTCAAATTTTACAACAGAAAAAGCATTGGCCGCAAAGTTAGAATTTGTACACAGTCGATTGGTTTTCGAGTACGATCACTTCAAAATATAATACGCAGATGCAAAAAGGGGAAAACCCTTTCTAGGCTTTGTACAGACTCAATGAGCGCAAAACCTGAATTGATATAACAACCGGACCGTGCGCTCGAACTCAGGCAAACTGAGGTCCCATTGGAGTAAAGTTCCATTCAAGACCAAAGGTCTAATTTCATGTTCAGACATAGTCCCGAATACGAAATACTATGAAATCAATTCATCGTATCCTGATTCTGTATCATGAAAATCTGCACAATGTCGCCTATATACATTACGCGCTTGACCAACTATAAATTTATTGACCAACCCACCAAGCATTGCGCCCAATGAAACTGAAATGGCCAAATTAATTAAGTATATTGAAATTTATAAGTTGGAAAATATAAGCTTGTAAACCTAAAAAAATAGAAGACTGGCGTGTTTCACATGGTAGACCAATGCAAGAAAAGAAGTAGAAATATCTTCAAAACTTAGAGCAATGTACCTTTCTGACTAAAAATATATCATCATGCACTACTTTCTAATAAAATACTTTATATGAGAGAATTACAAACATCGCAGTAAGAAACGCATATCTAGTTGTGAACCTCATAAAGAAACTCTTAGGTTGGTAACAAGGGGTCATCTCACTCTCTCTCCAAGTAGAGTAGCACCCGCGGTAGACGTAATCTACCTGTAGATACCACCGGTCCATAGCTTGGTCAGGCTTTTCTACAAAAAACTAGTATAATACAACTCCCAATACTTTTATGGTCAAAAGCATTCCGTACTCTTAGCATAAAATCGAACTAAAAACAAATCGCACTTTTAATGTACGTCCAAGACACTCTTCAATATATCCTCAAAGTCCGCAAATAAGGCATTAGCCGGCCTAACTTAGCAGACTAGAAAACCAATCACTACCACAACTATGGTTAAGTTAGGTTAGGTTTGGTCAGGTTAGGTTAGGTTATGTATGCTACATAATAAATTGAATTAATCGTGCGGTACAGATATTCATTACTTAATTCATAAATGAATATTCCAAAGACTAATATAAAGTTATGCCTGAGATGTAAAAGATATGTGGTAGACATCTGCCGCCATCTATGAATGGTCAAACAAAGCACGCCATAGTTGAGACGCGTATCACTCGGTTAACGGCAATGCGTTAACCGCAGGCCAATCAAATCAACAGCCGTTGCGAGCCCTTCATGCTTTGTACATTTTCTATAAAATCACCGTACTCGCAACTTTTGTTACCAAATTCCGTTTCAAATTCAGTATAAGAAAGTATTAGTTTCTGAAGAGTTTTATTCCTCCTTGGTCACAATTATTCCGATGAGTCAAATTACAGGGAAGAATAATAGAGGTACTTCTCGTTTCAATGTTTTATTGCTGAGTTAAAATATAAGTGCGTAGATAGGCGTGACCTTATACCGCATACTATTAAAGGAGCCAACATATCCTAGGTGTCGCCATAACTCACTTTGAAAGAAATTGAAAATTATAAAGGCCAAATAATGAATGATCTTGAAAATTTAAAAATTTAAAAAATAGTAATTATGGAAAGCCTCTTATTGATAATATAATATTCAAAAACTCCTCATCCTTCCTCTCTTTATTTTCAATAAATCAAGCTCCATCCCTAGCCTCCCCATCTCCCACACATAACCCATCCACCTTTATCAGTACCTAAGATATTTTAGTTTTATATTCTCACTGTAGATGAGAGCGTCTGTGGCTCTCGAAACTAGTGGTGTCTAACTTGAACTCTAAAAAGGTTTTACACAAGTATTTTATTTATATATAAATTGAAAAATACATCCCTACAAATCATCAGCAAATCATTATAATTTTAGCCCTAATACCCTGATTTATTAATTATTTTTTTTAAGTACTTACACTACTTCTTCCATGATCTAATTCTCCTAATATCACACATATCACACCTCTCACAAATTTAACATTCCTTTCCATAGATGTGTGACCGTGCGATTACCGACTGTTATTAAGGTACTGTGTATAAGCTTATTGAATCCTTTTGAAACTTCAACGCTGGAGGCATTACGAGAAAAGGCCTGTCTTCTGATAATTTTATATGAGCCGAATCGTTTTTATTGCCCGATAAAACCGTTAAATTTATTTTGTTTTTTTATGGAGCCAACTTGGCGTTTCTATTGTTTTCCGCAAAGAATTACAGCCATCAAACTTTTCCACTCGCACACGATGAACGCCGCGGCGAGGAAACTTATCCAATAAATAATATATTTATTATATCAGGTACCGAACTTCCGGCCATCCACAGCCGCACAAAGAACAACCGATCGTTTAAAATAAATTGGAAAAGTCCGTCATAACATTGTACAGGAGTTATTTCTGGGGAAATTTACTTTCCTTGCATTTTCTATGAAATTCCGCATCGCTGAAACTCGTCACCCTTACTGTATCATAGTGAGAGAACCTTTCCATTTCTGACGAAGACAAATACCTTTGCGGGGTCGTTATTTTTAAACACCATTCTCATTTAAGCTTCGCCTCACGATCGCTTTTAGTTCTCGTAATAGGTAAACTATATCAAATTTTTCATCCCTTTCTTTTGGTGCATTTTTTTTATTTACTTATTTCGTGTAAATGTATACATATAAATAAAGGTAGTTGCTTCACCAGACAAGGTCTGTTCTGAAGCAACTACCTGTACAGATTTTTAAGTTTAAACATTGGAAAGAGACTACATATTAGAAATAAAATTTAAATATTCACGTAAGAAGTAAAATACAAACACAAGAAAGACTACCAATTAGAAATATACTTTTAAACATTATACATAAGGAATAAAAGGCATCGCACATCGAATGTTTAAGCTCCAAAGTTAGAAAACCGATACATACATTCGAAACTCCACGCTTCATGAATCTCAGTCTTCCAAAAGTGGTATACTACGCACTCCGTCAAAGTATTTTCAACTAGGACAAGTGTGCATGGGTTGGTGCGGCCCCAACTATATTAGACCCTTTAAACATTGAGGGTAAATTTTTTATTGTATTGTTACAAATGCGAGACCACGAAACGTACCCGCATCATTATCTGTCAAAAATATCCCAGAAAACTACACACAGAAGCTTTAAGTTTTCTGGGGTATAATACTATTTTAACAACGTTTCTGGCCAACGTTTCAGATCCGTAAGGTCCATCATCAGGACTGATGTGCTGTCAACACATTTTTTGTCCATTCCGTCTTTTCTCCTTTTTCTTCCGAGGCATATGTAAAATGTTCACTATTCAATTTGCAAACTACGCCTCACAGCTAGGCAATAATTTTAATTGAAAATTTCTCGCCCTTTACAGATCTGGTTCAATTCAATCATTCAAGTTAGTCCCTCATTACTGAGGATCGTAACCTTTATGACTTTTCGCCCTCTTGACTATTCTGCTCCATCTTTCCCGGTGTCCTGCAGATCTTAACGCTGTCACCAGAGGAGTGCCTGTAACATTTTCCACTTGACCGGTACAACGAGTTTGGGATCTTCTTCTTTGACCCTCGACGTGGCCCAACGCAACGAGTCTCTTCAAGCTATCTTCTTTTCTGGCAAGATGTCCAAAATATTGGATGATTCGTCTCGGATAAGTGTTGCGAGTCTGTCCCTGATTTAAGGTTCTTGTAGGATGGAGATATTTGTGCCTCTCGCTGTCCATGGTATGCGTAATCTGCATCTCCATCACCACATCTCAAAGATCTGTCTTTTGCCACACCACAAAGGAATATTGAGTGCACTTAACATTTTCATATATTGTACCCAAATATTTTACATATATGCAAACAGCGACATCTTTTTTATTTTCTGGTTCGTGTCTTCTGGGGTATTATGCCGTGTTTTTAGCCCATTGCAGGGTCCATCAATAGGACTGATGTGATGGACCGTAAACGGTCATAAAAACACGGCATAATACCCCGAAGATTCTGAGTGGCCGTGAAAATCTAATAACATTCTTAATCTTTTTTATTAACCAATAATGTATACTTTATTGACATAGGTTGTTTGCAGTAAGCATTTGAAATTTTGCATTTTTTAATAATATCTAGACTCCGCACGTATCTATCTATTCAGACACCAGGCAGGGGAAAGACGTAGTTCGCCAAAAATATTCAAAATATTTTCCCACAGTCAAGGCAGCCACCCATGCGTGGGGACGACCCAGTTGCTGACAAACAGGGATGTTTTCAATAGCTGTCATAAGCCGTGAGGGGTTACAATGGCGGCCTTCCGCTCCCAAGCCCGATCCATGATTGATGGCCGGAATCAATATGGCCGCATTGTTTCACAGTCACTGACAGAATTTAAATTGGCCTTTTATATCAACCCAAACTTCCCATCGGAGATTGTTGTGACTCGCGAGGTTTTTTTTTAATTTTATATATTACATATTATCACAGTAGGAATTCCGATGTACCTACGCAATGAAAGTGATAGATGAACGTAAGACATGAAATGTAAACGCGACGTTCAGCGTGTGGCGAGTTGGATAAGCGATGTAAGCAGAGAAACTGATCTCGCAAAAGCTTCATAATGATTACACAAGTCTCAGTGGTTTATTGGGGAAAAATTTCAGCACCATATCGAGATAACACCGTTTGAGACATCGTAGAACCTACGTAATGGTATACCTACAAAAATTTACCCTGAATAAAATTAAAATTTACCCTGAATAAAATTGAAAATTCATAATTTAATTAATAGTTTAATTTTACTTAGGTATGTTACTAGGTATATAAAAATAAATATGATTACCAAAAAAAAGAAAATTATGTATATAGGGAAAAGAAGGTAATATTAAAAAAATATTCAAAGCATATTAATGAAAATAAATATTAAGTAAGCACAGAACGACTGAGAGACCTAATCCAAATTATTGTATTGCCTCAGCACAGCATCATTAACATCTCACTTATATTTAATCCATGAGTATTGTAAAACATACACCATTAGACAAAGAATTTTCACCATTTAACAAGGAAAAACACACAAGATATTCTCGAAACGAAAATGTCACTAAAGGGAATAAAAATTATTATTTATTAATTATTTTACTCTTACGAGTGAATCATTTTTGTTTCTCACGTTTGGTTATGGAAAATTTCTCTCCATCAATAGTTCATTATAAAAGCAATGACATTAATGGTCGTGCAATAGCATTTGAAGAAAAAATAGTTTGGTACCTATCTTCGCAGACCTTCAGAATAAATTTCTAAAGTCAATGCTCATCATCACCAACGTATCTCGAATCATTTATCCATTAGAGAATACATTACATAGTGAACAATTCTGTGACCTTTTATCGCACTAAATTCGTACATTTTTAATGTACTTTGTTTACATCAACATACTGTCCCCATTACAAATCGTAGTATCAGCGAAATAGTGTTTTCAGTAAACAGAAACTCTGAAAATAACTTATAGTTTTAACATTCATAGCTTTCGAAACTCCGTCTGTTAATTAATTCAGTAGGAAATATGACTTTACAAAGCCAAAGGAATTAGTTGTCTAATAAATATACAAATTTCCATGACCGGAGGCGAATCCGACGAAATTGTTCGCAGAACAAAGCTGCGATGGGGTGCACTCGGACGCCTGAACAGTATTTTCAAAAGTAATCTTTCATTGTATTTAAAACGAAGAATATTCAACCAAAACGTTCATATTTGCAGTGCTTACTTAGGCAAATATAAACAAAAGAGATGTTCAAAAACATTAAGTAATGCGAAGGCGATGGGAAGTAAGTATCCATTGTGACTACTTGGATAGATTGGAAAAGATAGAAATGTGCAACCTTCTTTTCAGTATTATCAAGATAATCTTCTGGCGGTCAAAGACGCATGCATATACACGAGTAAGGAGGTACCAAGTACATCAGCACCTAAACACGAAAGGCCGTCGCTCTCGGTACAACGGTCGAAATCAAAAGCTGAATTCGGGAAAGAACGACAATGGAAGCAAGGGCAACGAACGAGGACAAAGGCGAGAATTGCTAGAGGGCATGAAGAGCGGATGAACTCACATTGCTGACCAGACTAAATATTACCCACACGAGCGGCCGAGTAAGATGAAGTCATAATACACCGAGTCCTTTGTCCACAACAACTATAAAAACGGTAGGCTCTGGAGCAGACTATCTCACTTCCCCAGTGAACGGCTCGTATAGCGGAAGCCTTCGCCGTCATACCTTCGAACGTCACGCTTTCACTTATAACCTTCGTACCTACTGTATTCTTTATAACTATTTCTTTTGCAATTCAATAAATTCTGTAAAACCATCGTGACTTTACATCATTAACGCCGCATCAACTCATCCTAAACCGGAGGGCTCATCCACCTCCATACTTCAATTCAGGGCATTATCTTCGCGGATTCATTATATTGACATTGCAAAGGTGCTAGACAGTATTTGGTTGTGCCGCGACTATCTGTCACACCGAGCAAACTTCAGTTGTCCATCCCGAACGCACGTCCCCTCTCGACTCTCGGCATCCGTCACCGTAAGCCACACACACATACAAAAAATCAACCAATTCACACCTACATCCACTACAGATAGTATGGAAAAGAGAATAGGCAATACAAGACTAAATAATAGAATATACGCTAATAAAATAAAAAGCAATTGATAAGCATTGCTCGCAGGCCGAACCATCGTTATACAAAATGAGTTATCTAGCGGTACCCTGCAGTAATCAAGAGGCCATAGATGGCGTGCTGGACTGAGCAATCATCAAACTCTATAGAAATATATACGACGGGCGATCAATGTATTTATTTGTTACATTAATTTAATTGTTAAATAATTTCAACAGCAAATACAATAAAATTAAAATAAATAGACAATGGAAAGTATAAGTGAGAACCACGATAAAAAGAAGAACATAATGAAGCTGTAGATTGGTAACAAGTGACGTGCGGTCGACATAATAGCGCGATGGGGGACAGGCCATCGCACCATCTCTCCGGGTAGGTATGCATGCAAGCGTGTGCGATGAAGAGCGGTGCCCGCTCCAGATGAGATTTACCTGTACTTAGCCCTGATTGACGTTCTATCTAGGCATTTCTAAAATATATCTTAATACTGGTCTAATACTAATTACGTTTTTTCATCAAGAAAACCCAATTCTCATAAAAACAAAGTGATTAGACATGATCTAATTAAAATAATATTAATTAAAAAATAAAGTACAGAATCAAATAAAGAAAAATACAAAAAAGTACCAAATACGAAATACGCCAGAATAAAGCAAAATGCAAATTATAGGAGTGGAAATAAAAGGAAAATGGGTGAGATAGCTGGTATTAAGGGAGAGGGTATGTGGTGTAGTACACACGTGTAAATTATTGGTCAGGGTGAAGATGATGAAACTGAACTAAGTGATACAGATTCATTTACGTTTTGCAAATGTGCTCATGTTAAATATATCAATTTCACTAAAGTCATTTTTATACCCTTTTTGCGCTTTGCTAATAACAACTGATTATGAAGTGAAAAGGATAATATATAAGACACATTAACTTATTTTACCCCCCCTATAAAAAAATGTTTCATATTTGTCAAAAATGAGCTTTTGGCAGGAAATGAAATATTTGATATTGAATTCGATGTCAAATATTCCTCGTCATCAGCTCGTATCCCTTCAATGCTGGATTTACTCTGATATTGGTGTTTATTTATAGATCAACAATTACAAATTAACCTACCCAAGTATTTTTCACTCAATATTCGCTGCCACATATTATCAAAAAAATTGATTATTTCGTCAGTCCATAAGTTTTATAGCAGCATGTTGGTCTCTAACTGCATTCGTCCAGTTATTGTTATTTTGATATTTATGGCCTGGCTATAATAATAATAATAATTTTATTTCAGCGTAATCAAGATAGATGTACAAGAACTGCTCCACCCCATTAGTATATGTACATACTCAATAAAAGATTATAAGTATACCAAAAGAATAAAATAATATTGTATTAAAAGAAATCAAAAAAGCTAATAAATATTAACTAATAAAAAAATTATACACACCATAAATTAATTATAAACCTTGTAAATTTCTCAAATAATAAAAATAGCTGGGACAATAATCATCTTCTTTCCTTTCGTCCTTTTCCCGTTTCATTTGGGGTCGACAGCTGGAATAATAATAATTTACAAGTTATCAGTGGTCATTAATTTTTTTTGGTTAAGTCAATTATATCAACTAGTCTTGTATGTTCTCTTATTCACGCTTTAATTTCTTCCCCTAAAACTTAAGTCTCAAGTCAACTTTTATCAACTTGGTTTATATTCGTCTTTCATTTAAAACATAGATTTTGGCGTTATCTACTATTCAAACAATCCGTTAACGTGAAAATGTTTAGTGGTCCAGACCCGTCGCGACTCAAACCTCACGCATCGAGAGACATCCACCAATCAGAGGCTCGATGCGACTAACTAGGTCCTGACAGCCGAAAGATACATTTACTTTTTGCTGACCGCCGTAGTCATCGTAAGCTATATTTTCTTTACGCAAAGTCACATCTGTAAATTATTACCAAAACACCACAGTTAATCGTGATTATATTTACACCTTGTATTCTTCTACTTATCCTGAATTTGGTGAATCATCTTACACACAGACGCGCCACTCACATAATATACGTCACGTGCCGACATGTCTTTGGCGGGTGTACATTTTCTTCTCTCATAGCACTTACAAAATACACAACCCGCCAAAATCTATTCTTTTTTTAGTTCTGATACGAGTTGTTCGTGGGAGATACTGTCGACTACTTTCCTCAAATCGATGAAGATACCAGTATACTTGATTTGTTCAATTTATTTTGCATGACGATGAATGTTTTGTGGTTGCGGCTTGTGTGCATATTCCCCCAGTGAAGCCGAATGGGTTCTCATTTATTGTACAATTTTCTTTTTTGATTGAGTTTGATCTCTTTTAACTACTTATTCTATATTATTATTTACTTGATTGTTTATTCTATGTATTGTATTATTAATTCATATTTTTTGAGATATTAGATAAATAATATATTACCTTCCTCATTGTCTAATAAATTAGATTACCTACCTATATGATTGATTGTAAGTGGTTATCCCTCACCACACACAAGAATCGTAATTCTTTTTGGTGAGGTATATACATACAAAAAAAAATTGTTAATATTTTCAAGGTATCTTTGTAATAAAATATTATATATATTATTAATTAAATAAATAAAAATAACTAAATAAAATAAACCAAGTATATATAAACCAAAATTGGCCCTAAACGGTCCTATAAGTAACTCAGGTGCGAGCAAAAATCTAAATGAAGTGCATGCCTCGCTGGAGGGGTGGCTGGCGGCGTTCGGGAGAAAATAAAGGCTTTAGAATCAGACCACAACCAGAGGCTGGAATGGAGAATAAAGTAGATTAAAGTGTGTAAAAAATGACCTTGGCATTCGCGGGCAATATATTATTAACCTACCCGCAGGTCTGAAATAAAAGAAATCTATTCCGTAAAACACACAAGACAAATGGGGTGTCACGGTATTCTATTGGTTTCCCCCGCTAGGTGAGCCCCCGGCCCCGCGTCGGAGGGTGGGTTGCCAACAATAAAAAAATGAATAATTCATAAATTATTTATAAAGGGTAATTCAAATAACAGACGGTAGGCGAGCGCGAAAAGCGCGCGATTTGCAATTCAAAGGCGCCATTTTTAAGACGTGAAAGTTTTTATCGGGCGAGTGCGTGCAGCTGAGCGCGCTTTGCTCACAGTACGCTGAAGTCAAACATCGAAGTATTGCGAGCTCTTGCAGTGGTAGTGAACTGGGTCTGGCACAAGGAAGAGATTTTCAACCTTTGAGTGACGAACGGGGTCCAATGAGGACTTCGATTTCCAATGTCGAACACAGTGAATTTTCTTATGTGTAATGCAAAATCTGATCTTATCTTTTATGGAGACTTATGTGATTATAGGATTTTAATAAAGACAAAGAGTTGATTCGTAAAATGAGGCCTTTGAGAAGAAAGGAAGAGTTTTCCAACTTTTGAATGACGAACGGAGTCGAATAAGGACTTCGATATCCAATGTCGAAGCCACTCCATATTCTTATATGTAATACTGTCTGATATTATCTTTTATTGAGTTTTATGTGATTATGGGATTCTAATAAAGACAAAGTGTTAATACGTAAAGTCAAGGCCTTTGACTCAATAGATGTATATTGATAGAGCTACGAAGATTGAAGTCCTCTGGCGTATTGAAAAGCCGAGAAGTAGGTATTGCGGACTATCAAGATAAGAATTGAAGCTTGAGTATCTCAGACATATTATAAGAGGATTAAAGTACAGTGTTAACTAGCTCAATATAAGGGGGAAATAAGTGGAAAAAGAAGCATAGAAAGACGCCGCGTTTTATGGCTGATTAATTTAAGGAATTGGCACCAACATTATTTGACTGGGTTATTCCCTGAGGTGGTAAACAGATTCATCATCGCCAATATGGTCACCAACCTCCGATAGGAGATGGCGCAACAAGAATAAGAATAAAGAAATAGAGCAAAGCTTACAAAAAAGTGATTAAGTGAGATAGGCAAATGCAAATCAATAGAAAAACATGGGAAAGATAGGACGAGATGGGAAAAACAGTTGATATCGAAGGAAAGAGCCATACTATTAATAAAACATTGAATATCAAAATCGATGAGAGAAGTCCAATAGGCCTTACAAGACTAAGAGCAACATGCATTAGTCCAGTCAGTCTGGATTAGAAGGATGCGGTCAATTTAGCAATCCAGGAAAAGACAAAGTGGAAAAGAATACCACCAAGAACTTTGTCTTGAATATTTAATTTCAAAAATGGATTGATTAATCGTGGCGTTACTTAGCGCGTACTAAAAGATTTTTGGAATTTACTGGATAATATAAAAATGATAATTAGATGTGTTAAGTCCCAAATATGTTGTAATCTTAAATGATTCTATGAGTTGATTTCCCATTTCCCCTAACAAAGAAAAGTTTCAGGTTCGTATAACAATAAAATCACAAAATATTGTAAGTCATGATAGAATTCAGAGAAATTTACGCACGATTGGAATTCTTCGTAATATGTCACTATGGAAGAATAAAATCGAACTCTCTAACACTTTCTGCCACACTCTCGTATTATCTACAAAACTAGGAAAGACATTTGGAAGCGACGGCAACCTTCTCCTTATCACTAGAAAAGAAAAAAATGTTCTCTAGGATTCGAAAATCCAACACGATTGTGTATAAATAACGGATCCAGGCCGCGGCGCATCGATGTTATTTTGACGTTTCTTACGACGCAATACTAGCGACAAACCGTGGCGAAAACAGTGTTACTATCGTGCATTGTAAACAAAGCGACAGATAATTAAGCGCCTACTTATGAGGTTTTTGAAGATAAATTTCTCAAAAGTATTACCCAGCGATAATAACGAGTTTACAGGCGAGTGATAAATTAGGAAATAGTGTGATTTAAAGTAAAGCGTTAAGTTTAATTCGTGTTAAGTGACTTTGTATATTGAATAATCAATTAATCATTAATTAATTAATTGCTTATTAATTGTAACACGTGACAATATGTTTCTTTAAATAATTATCATTCTTACTGTTTACTAATTTTTTTTTAAATTTTTTTAATATTGAACAAATGTTTAATTTACTGTGATTTCATGGATAGTTAGTCACTCAACGGTTGAACTGACGAATTCTATGTTAAAAACAACCCCGAAGGGGAGACAACGAACTGCGTGGAATGATTGTACACATTTGATCGCATTACGCATACCCTTTATGAGGCAGCGCACGTCTCCACGCTTCGTGTAATCTAAGGAGGTTCTGTTGTTGGTTTCTTATCTGTGTCATCATTTCCCATTTCCATGGTGCGTTGTCGTACAATAAATGGAGATTATTTTCTGCTGCCGTATTTGTGTGATTTTGAAGCATCGTGCACAAGTGTGTGTTGAACGATTAAGGCAAGTTTTCATCTCGAAACGAGAAAACTCGTAACAGATTGTTAGTTAACTTTGTAAAAACCACTACCAGATTTTAGGTCTACTGGTTTCGAGACGTACCCGTCTCTTCGTCAGGACCAACACTACACCACTACATTCACAACACTACACACCTCAACCATAGTATTGTTTCACTTCCACCAATAATTGATCACATGCGTGTTAGTCTTGTCAGGGACAAACATGCACTGATTAGCCTAATGAACCATCAGGGATCTACCGAAAGACAGTGAGAGGGGGCGGGGTCTAAAACTCGTATTCACCTGGAATGGCATTCTGCTGGGCTGTTTTTTTTTATTCAACTCGGGTCCCTTTCAATGGTATCTTTACCTTGGGAATAGCCAAAAATTACACGGAGCCATGTCGGGAGCCTGACAACTAGCAGATTGTCGAGTTTGTCTGAAGAAAGTCTGAAAGGGTTGCGATAAATTGGCGGGTACGTTTCCTCCATCGTCAGCAACTTCGGTACGAATTTCGCGAACACGTTTCTAGCCTTAATCATTGATCGATAAAAAAAATATCAATCTAACATTTACGTCTACCTCATTTGCAAGTTTTGAAACTGTTGTAAGATGATCTTACATGAACAAAGTCTGCACTGGGTCAGTTGATTGTTGATTGATGCTCATAGCATCATCTCCAAAAGCTTATTGGATCCTGCGAATGGTTTCGGCAAGCTTTTGGCAAAATTCAAGAACTCAATATCGCTGTTCTTTAGTAAGTTATTACAGAATGACTTGTCGTTCAGTAATTTCATAATGCGATGGGCACAAACTACATTTCTTCACTCAGAGGCTGACTGTTAGCGACTGAAAAACTTTTCAGGCGGAAAATATCATGTATGCGCTTGGATGTTCCTTACACATCTCAACCAAGGGATATCCCGGCGCTTCATTTGTGTGGTGGAAAAAATGATGGCTCGATATTGTCAATACAAAAATGTTAATATGGGTATCTTGAATAAATAATAAATTAATACAATTTTAAAGTCCTCTAACCCCCTTAATGCTATTTTTTAAATGTCAAACTCACAATTTTATTTTGTTGCTTTTTGCGGCAGTAGCGTCAACATCCAGAATGGGCAAATTATTCAGAAATCAGTTGAAAACGTCGAATGGGCGAGTGATCGAGATTGATGACAGCTTCTTTTCTGGAATAATATTTAGTATAAACAGACCCGGCGGCGGGCGGGGGTTCAGGAGGGGGTAATTATTAGGGAGAAACAATAAGCATGGGGACTTCGGCAAGGGAAGTTTCTGGTAACTCATCAGCCCATAAATCATCTCGGATTTCTTTACCCGAGCCGCATTCTAATGGAACATTGACTGAACGCGATGAGGGAATCACCATGGGTGATACATCATTAGAGTCGCGAAATAAATTATCAATCACAGCATCTTACGTATAACGATGTTGTATTGTAAAGTCTTCCATCAATATTGTCGAGTATTTTGACAGGCAAAGAGCAAAAAACTACATATTTGTATACATCAGTTTTTGGAAAACTCTCTCAAAAATAGACAAGGTTTTTTCAAGACCTTTAGACTTGATTTGATTTGATAGATTTGATATATTTGAATAATTTGAAACGTTAATTTTAATAATTTATTCAAGATGAAGGGAGGTGGTTATT
Organism: Agrypnia vestita; assembly: GCA_016648135.1. Taxonomy (NCBI): domain Eukaryota; kingdom Metazoa; phylum Arthropoda; class Insecta; order Trichoptera; family Phryganeidae; genus Agrypnia; species Agrypnia vestita. The sequence continues at coordinate 80,717 of JADDOH010001207.1, forward strand.
AGAGCTATGTCGTGTAAATAGGTACAGTTCCAGTAAGATGAATTATCCGTGCAAAGAACACCGTCTTTTACAAGTCAATCGAGACAATGTCAGACCCAAAACCACCCAAAATGACATCAACTGACTTACCAGATGGCTGGATCCTAATTTTCTTACACAGATTACTCCCGTGCGATTATTTATTTAAATTTCTTCGATAGGCCACGTGAAATGTCTTTGCACTTGTAGTGTTGTTTGCGGCGAAACTTCAATATATGAATACGTGCTGGCGCAGCGGCTTGGTGCACTTGATGATGGTGCACAAATTTATTTAGCGATGCTATTATTATATCACAACATGATAGAGGGATTATTATATTAGGTAAATAGAATGCGGTGCGAAATAATTTCACTGCCGATGCCTGAAGGTCAAAATGCGAAGTGAGGGCTGCCATACTAATGCGACATCTGTCGTCGCATCCCAAGTCATCTAGCCAGGGGAGAGTCACTCCGGATGGTCTCCAGTCGAACAAATACCAAGATTTACATGACACTAAAAACACAGTAATCCTTTGCACAAACAGGCATGATTTATTCTTCTTTTTCTTTTGTTATATCTATCAATATGTGGTACATAAAATTACGCCTCCTGGGATGATGATGTCCAGCTGTCCCTCCATATTTTAGGTAGTCTTCCCGGTGGGAGTAGCGTCGCGTCCAGAAGGGATTTCATTAGCTACTGTATGCAACTGTCCATCCTGGCTACGTGATCTCTCCAGAACCTCCTTCATCGTGGTATGTTCTCAATTTTTCACGTTTTCCTTACGTCTACATTTCGGACATGAATATGTAGAGTTATTCCAGTAATGGATCTCAACACTCAGGTTACATGCATGTCTTGTATAATTTGACCTTGCTTTCAATACGCAATATTTTTATTTCGATTGATTTATTGATACTTAATTTTAATTCAATGCTAAAAAAAAAAGATAAGTGTTGGCCATAGGTTTCAGTTTACCATGAGTCGTGTTATTATTAATCGAGTATCGCACTGATTTATAAAATTGATGACTAAAACACTGACTTCAGTCAAGCGGCATAAAATATCCCAATTACGCCGATCCGGGTACACAGGACACAAATCTTGTGATTGCTGAATGCTCTGCCGGTCGATGCCCTGTCTCCAACCCATCATGGAAAGAAATCAATGAAACACCGATTCCACTCGCCGCGTACGATACCGCTCCAGCCTTCCACGGATCTACACTACTCTCTAGTTTACTTCGCAGCCAGAGAGATTTTCTGGTGGCTGCATTCCGTCAGCTGCTTTTTGACGAGGGTAAGCTTGATTAAGCGAGAGATGGTCATTATTTTATCACCGGTGGATGCCTGGCGCAGACAATGTACCAGGAGATGAAATCCTTTGCTCTAAATGCCTTTTTTATTACCACTTTAATTGTGCGGGATTAACAGAAACCAAATTCAGAAAAATGAACAAACAAAACAAAACCGTTTGGAAATGTCATTCATGTAAGGTAAACAAGTGCAATACAGCGACATCTAGCGGCGGACAAGGTACCTCCAAGAGCCCAGAAACAGTGCTGCCAAGTGATAAAACCAACGCCCCGATAAATAAAAGTGCCCATACACAATGCGTCAGCATCAAAGATATTGACGGTTTATTGCAAATAAAATTAGAAGAGTTTACAACTAATTTTTTTGCCAACCTAAAAAAAGAAATATCTATTATGATCGAAACGAAAGTGTCCGTGGAACTCATGTCAATAAAAGAAAAGCTGTCAACCGTTGAGGACATCCAAAAATCACTAAATTTTTTCGCCGAAAGTTATGAGGAACTTTTAAAAGAATCAAAGGAAAATTTCATTACAATAAAAAAACTGACCTCGGACATCGAGCGCTTGCAAGATACCTCTAAAGTAATCACTACACAACTAAATAATATAGAGCAAGTGAATCGCAACTGCAACCTAGAGATTCAGATGATACCGGAGAAGCGGAATGAAAACCTAATGAAAATAATCGAAGATGTGGGCAGTGCAATAAACTTTCCCTTTTCTAAACGGGATATCCTAGATGTAGTCCGTGTCCCCCATCGAGTGAACTCAACTCGTCCTAAAAACATCATAGTGAAGCTGTCATCCAAGATTATGCGCAATGAAGTCATTGCTCATGCGCGCCAATCTCGAAGCCATCTCACACTACATCGCCTCGAATTAGGCAACCAAGACCAACGGATCTTCATTAACGAGCACCTCACTCTACAAAATAAAATTCTCTATCGGGAAGTACGCGAACGAGCAGCCGTAAAAAAGTACAAGTATGTATGGATGGGTCAAAGACGGCCTCATTATCGCAAGATCTACAGATACCGCTAAAATTGTCATCATTCGGAACGAACAGGACCTGGACAAACTATGACTATATTACTACTACGTTTCCACTACTGCAACGTTTGACATTCTCATATTACCTTTCTACACAATCTCGATAGCAATTTATTATTATCTCGTTTCTTTTTACTATTTTATTATTATCTCCATGTCTCTCATTTTTCTTATTACTTTCTCTAGATCGTCCATATTTAATATACTTTTTATTGTCTATCTCCTTATTATCTGGCATATTTACGATTTCACATATCTTATACTGGCGTTGCACTTGTCATTGAAGCTCGGTAAATGCACCCTGAAAAGATCACTGATTATATCAAACAGTCTTTTCTATTTTTCTAACTCTATTATATTCATCTCACTAGCTCCACATTATTTATGGCTGTTTCATTAATTAAAAACGAACGAGCTATATTTGAATATACCTGCACTTGTCAAATTTACGAAATTTGTTTCTACAGTTCAATACTCATATCTCATTAACAAAGTTGAATGCCTCGCATGCCCAATATCAATTGTGTACTTTATTTATTCTCATTGATAGTTATTCGAATTTTTATGTCGTTATCTTTCATTTTTAATTAATAGATGTCGACAGATAAAGTCTTTACAGATAAAGGTATTCTGACTTTGAGGATGAGCCCTAATTTTTCGAATGCTGCCTGTGCTGGCTGGTGATCCTTCATGGTGACATTTATCCTTTCAAATTCATAAAATAAGCGATTTTCTCAAGTCAAACTCCAATGAATACAAAATTATAATTTATGGGTATTTTACACCTAAAATGACGCCACACAAAAAGCTGTTTTTTTCCAGATTCATTAAGGAGAACATCTCTAATATTGATTCACGTTGGGGGAATGAAAAATTTCTTTTATTTTAATTCGCGGACGGCTTTCTTTAAGCAAAGACAATAACGATCTATTGTGCAAACGGAAGACATCTTAATTTACTTTATTCATGAAATTTCACTGTTGAAATAAGATGTTCATTTCAATTTTTATCTTTTAATATTCACACAATGTACTGCCGCGTTGTACTACTACCTTGTAAATTTTTCCTTAATTAAGGGGTGTTCTTTAAAATTTTACAAAATAATTTACACTGTTTGGTCTGAATTGGAATGAGCTTCTGCTCTTCCAGCTTCTAGGTTCTACTACCAACATTTCTTTTCATTTATATATATTTATTGATTTATTTATAAATATACACTACAAAGTCTTTTAAAATAAAAATAATAATACGCGTATTAGTGATAAAGTTTGCTGGCTACAACATAAAAAAATACTTTGTTTTCTGTCACGAAAAAACACCAATATTTAAATAATTACAGTCGAAACCATATTAAATCATGTCCAACAGCATAATTCCCATAGATTTATATGATTGAAGACTTACAACAAACATTTCTACACTACTGTTTATCTTACCAAGTCTAAATTCTGCAGAGTGACGAATTATGTTCCGCATTGGCAATACGGATACAATAAAATAATTTACACACTCTTTTTTTCAAGAAGGTGCATGTATATATATATATCAAATATTAGAATTGATAGTGAAAGAGCAGTTAACAAATTTTATTGAGAAAAATAACATACTATGGATCAGCAATCAGGATTCAGAAGTAAAAAATCATGTAAAATGGCACTAAATATTGTAAATGATGACTGGAAAGAACATATAGATAAAAATAAACATGTCTTTACAGTATTTTTAGATTTTAAAAGAGCATTCGAAACAATATACCGAAATATAATTATGAAAAAATTAGAAAAATATGGTATACAAGACAACGAAGGAATGCTTTAGCAGTTTCTTTAGAAACTACAAATAATACAAAACAGAGCGATGCGCATAATACTGAATTGTAATAGTAGAATTAAAATAACAAAAATATTGAATGCCCTAAAACTGTAAATCAAAGAATAATATATAATGTAATGGCGCAAATATTTAAAATTAAAAATGGATTAGTTGGTACCCCAATACTTTGATGACAGGATGAAGCTGAATAAGGATTTTCATTCTTACAATACAAGAAGAAGCGACAACATAAGACTACCAAAGAAAAAGAAAAATCTTCGATAGCCTGCCAAAGGAAATTCAAAACATGGAGAATAATATAAGGAGGTTTAAACTGAAGTGCAAAAATTATATTATAAAAACTTTAAAATGATTAGATCAAATGCAACATGTTCAAGTGAAATAATATATTAGCCCACACAACATTATGTGTGGAACTAAATTATTAAGATAAATAAATAAATGTTTAAGAGAACAGTTAAAGGATATTTTTAGTCTGTTTGATAAGGTTTGCGAATTATTTTTTTATTGTTATAATTAATTGTTATTGTTGTTAGTTAAATTTACTTGGACATAAAGATATGTACACATAAAGGACATAAAGATATGTACACATAAAGAACATATCGATAAGTACACATGTAGGACATAAAGGTAACTAACAACATATTCACAAATATTTAGTACCAGAGGAAAGAAGGCCTTTATGACTACCCAGGAGATCATATAGAAGGCAAATGCAGAGACTTCGCGAAGAAATGTGGAACTACCAGTTACCCCAAGAGACCGACACAGCGCAGAACAAAAAGCGGTGAAAGAATACTGTCCAATCAATAGGCACCCGTCTTGATCAGGATGAAGGGATGTAGAAATTACTTCATTTATAAAACCTCAAGTATGTCATTGGAACAGATCCAGATCGCTGGATCTGTTCCATTGTCCATTGTTGTTCATTGGAACAAAGATTTTCAGACTGCCGTACGTAGTTTACAATGCTGGTCCTTTTCCAGATTGTTATCTTCCCTGCGGATATCTCAGAATACATCTAAGACAGATCGTGGATAATAATCTCGAATACTTGTCCCAAAATTGAGGCATCAGTGCGCATAACATAACAAGGGATTCTTATCATTCATTTGCTTCCAGCACTGTATTTCAGAAATGATTCAATTTTTCTGTCTCTGCTTTCATTCATACATATTCATTTTATTGAAGCCTTATATCTTCTAATCTAATAACCTAATCTTTCATCCTTACCTCTTTATATCTTCCATCGCCCCACTTTCATTTTTCAAATTTCCAAATAGTCTTCCTCTGCATCTAGGTGTTGAAACAAAGTATATTTTATACGAACCGTATGGATGTGTTGTGGTTCGCTTCTAGACGTTTCGCTGGAATTATATCACAGCGTTATCATGAGTGTCTTGTCGCCACGGGGTTCTAATTATGGACTGGAATTGTGCGTGATTGCAGATTGCATGCACAGCGTAGGGAAATGTCTTTGACCTCTGCGACGATAGGACACTTTCCTGATGATGCAATGATATGACTCCAGCGAAACATCGAGAATCGAATCATGTCAAACGATGGTCATAAAAATCTTAAATCCATAATTCTTCTTTATCAATTTTCAATCAATCATTCACTCACACGAATTCACAAACTATTAGGTCCTTACATATGAAATTGAGGTTTAGTATGGGAGGAACATAAAGCCGATTTTTTTTTATTATAATATATTTATTTAATCAAAGTATGTACCATTGCTATCTATGCACTTTTGCCATCTCATAGGTAGTTCATCGATCCCTTTACTAAAAAAAAACCATTCGGACGGGAATCAATAAAATCTTTGAAGGCAGTTTGGACTGCCCCATCGGAGTTGAATTTTTTCCTTTGCAAGAAGTTATCCAAATTTCGAAAAAAATGGTAATCTGTTGGGGCAAGGTCCGGAGAGTACGGTGGATGTCTTAGACATTCCAATTGAAGCTCCTCTAATTTGGTAGCCGTCTGTTGTGCAGTGTGTGGTCTAGCGTTATCATGAAGCAGCAGTGGCCTAGAGCGATTAACCAGCCTCGGTTGTTTAGCAGCTAGCTTTTCCATCATGGTTTGCAGTTGCTGACAATAGACATCTGCCGTAATCGTCTGGCCAGATTTAAGAAAGCTGTAGTGAACGACACCAGCACTAGTCCACCAAACGCTCACAAGTAACTTTTTTGGAGTCAATTTTCGCTTGGGGCATGGTTTGGCTGGTTCGGCAGGGTTCAGCCATTGCGATGAGCGCTTCCGATTATCGTACAGGATCCACTTTTCATCACAGGTAATGATTCGATTTAAAATCCCTTCATTATTGTGCCGGTTGAGTAATGCAACGCAGCAGTCAACGCGCGTTTGTTGATTTGCTTCACTCAATTCGTGAGGTACCCACCTTTCAAGCTTTTTCACCTTACCAATTTGCTTCAAGTGGATTAAAACAGTTTTATCACTAACACCGCAGCCTGCAGCTAACTCGGATGTGGTTTGCGATGGATCCGCTTCCACAATAGCCTTCAATTCTTCATTATCAACTTTGGTCTCCGGCCGTCCACGGGGCTTGTTCTGCAGGTCGAAATTTCCAGAACGAAAACGTTGGAACCAAAAACGCACTGTGTTTTCTTTTGCGGCACCGTCGCCATACACATCATTAATCCTTCGAGCCGTTTCTGCAGCACTGGTGCCACGGTGGAACTCGTACTCGTAAATAACGCGATATTTCAAGTTTTTCATTTTGTAAACTGAGTGACGCAAAGAAAAAAACAATTGAGGAAAAAACAAATGAATTATAATTTTCAAAACACAAATACATGAGTAAATAGCTGTATAAATTTGGATTTGGAATTCCTAACCAAAGAGAAGATATTTGAGATCAAATTTGCCAGCACGGCAAAACGCCAATTTCATATGTAAGGACCTAATATTATCAAAAAATGACAACATGAAAATGTTTAACATTTTCATCGATTTCATTAATTTTGTCGCTGAAAATTGGAATACAATATTTTATCACATTCTTTTTTATTATAATTTCTGTATTGCCTGGTTCGTAACTTCACTTTATTTTAAAAAAAAATTCACGAAATGCGTAAGAAAATTAGCATATTACGAGTATATCACCTTTTACTAACATAATAAATGTAATGTTCTATTTGGAATCATATTTTTAAATAATATCGTTACCTATTTTCCGAGTACAATCAAATCATATTATTTTATGCGATATTCAATTCTTTGTACAGTAAGTGTTCCATGTAACAGAAGATGGGGTGTATGTCTGTAAATTTATTTTAACCTTTTATTAACATTTCCATGAAAGAACCAGGTAGATTACAATAAGAGATATAAAAAGAAAAAATCTAATGACAACAATTTATCACTGTCAATTACTTTTAATCGGCTTCCAAAGGTGAAAGCTGAAGGATTGAATGAAACCAAATAATTTTCTTTGAGAACAAGAAAAGTCACATGAAAAAAATATATTTTTTAAAAACCGAGCTTACCTATATTTAAATGCACTAAAAAGTTAAAAATATATTTTCGCCTAATAATCTTTTGCCTCACTCTCCAAATAAAATAAAAAGCTTGCGATATTGATATAGATTAAATAATACTGTTGTTGATGGAAACAAAGCGCCCACGCTTTTATTTTCCAAATGAGGCAATAATTTATTAGCCGAAAATTTATATTATCTTTTAATTTGCGAAGTAAAGTTCGCTTGTGAAGTATATAATTTCATAAAATTTCCCATATAAAATTTTGATTAATTTATAATGATGAATTATTTGATTTATTATACACTTATAATCTGATAATTGAATCACATATTGTCATCGAGAATACGTCTGTGTGCAAACTCAGCTCGATTGGACATTTGGAAATATGTATTGCGAAATATTGATTATAAAATTCAGTCCAGATAAACAGCCAAATACGTAAATCTATGTAATATAAAAGTATAATATGTGTGATAAAATACAAAGGCAATAAAAAAAATTAAGGATTGGTTTTGAAATTTCTTGACGAAGATGTGTTCGTTTCTTAACTAATCAGAATTATAAATGAATTAAATTTTTTATTGTGTATTTTTTTCCTATTACCTATATATTATAATTTTTCAAATCAGTTTGTCATTCGGGCTCTTTTGTTTGGGACTCACATTAGTTTACTTGACAGACAAAGAAAAATATTAAAGAAATGAAACAGCCAATTGAATTGATGTTAATATCGCACATCCGTGCAAAAGTTTACTCAAATTTTACAAGAGAACGAATACAACAATTAACCATTATTAATGTTTAATAACGATACTGCCATTTTTAATTTTTGGCGGGTTAGTTGTGTGGAGAAAAAAGATTTCCCGCCCTACCGGAAGGATTATTTATTGTTCATTTGTGTTCAGTATGTGAATGAGTGTATTTAAGAAAACACATTATTATTGTGAAGTTGCAATTTCAGAACAAAGTTCTGTGAAATATTAAATTAATTTTTATTAATTAATTAGAAAAAGCATACAGAAAAATCAAATTAACGAAAAAATATTTAAATTGCTACCGGTATTCGCTCCGACGGATGGAACGAAAATGGAATAAAAATAAGTCTAAAAATTTTAGTTAACTTACCAAACTGCCGTGACGAAATTGGATAACGCGCCATCCTAGGATAGAATGTACGTCCGTTGGTTCGAATCCCGGTAGCGGTAAAAATATTTTTTTGTTAATTTTATTTTTCTGTATGTCATTTCTAATTGATTAATAAAAATTTATTTAAATGAGTGTGTTCAGCAATGCCAATAAAATTGAGCAGGTCAACACAGGATATAAGCAATACTTACTCAATGTTCGCTGGTACTATTTATTTGAACAATCTTCACTGATTGGTTTATGAACAGGATAATTACTTACTTAGACTACTGGTCATCGCTGTGGCAATTGAGAGGCAGCACGGTGGGTTGGCCATATCTCAAACCTGTTTGACCGAAACGATTGCTGGGTACGGCTAGAGTTGCGGTAGCTACTAACCACCACAAATACGTACATTTATAAAATATGTCAACACGTTTTTATTACGTAGGAATCGCAAATTCTGAAGATAATGAAAAAGAACCAGAGATCCTGCACAAAGAAGGAATGAATTAACTTTAATACCGTTTTCATGGGGCATAAAGAATCACGTTGACAAAGACAAAAAAAACTCAAATGAGAAAAAATTACATAAACATACTGGATTATCCAACGGACGCGCTACATAAGAAATACTGAGTTCATCACAAATACTGAAAGAGTTTTGATTATAATAATATGCGGTGGACTGCAAATACAGAGGTCGGAGAAAAACGCTGTTGATAGGTTCAGTGGCAGAAAAGTGGCAGTTTGGTGCAGAGTGCTTGATGACCCTCTGTGGTGCCAACTGCTGGTGGTTTTTCACCAGGTATGGGTATGTAGCGCCGTTTTACAGGGCGCTTTACAGGTGTGAGATTCTAAAAAAATAGTTTTTAGGCTCTTCTTGAAGAGTTCCTGGTTCTCCATAGATCGCAACACTGGAGGCAGCTGATTCCATATAGCTGGGCCATCAAAGCTGAAAGCACGTTCCGCAAACTTGGTGGCTCCAGGTCTCCTTGATACTACCAGCTTGCAGAGCGCCTCCGATTTAGCTGATGTAGCTGCTTCAGCATTGAAGATATCCGCGAGAACTTTGATTCCTTAAATATAAGCCTCGCCGCAGCATTCATCACTGACTGAAGTCTATCGAGTCCTAGACTGTCCTGCCATATATTGAGTTACAATAGTCCAGCCGCGAGATGACGTACGCACTAATCAGTGACTCATACAAGTCTTTAAATTACGTCAACATCATTGGACGCGCAAAGGACTATGGCCCGAATACAGAGTTAATACGTAAATGATTTTAAGGTTAAGGTACGCTTTAAAAGTGTTATTTTACACTACAAATATCTTTTTTAAAGCGTTCTTTAAACTTTAAATCACTAAGTATTGTCTCTGTACTCGGGCCTATGTCATCCTTAAGAGTACGCAAGTTTCTTCACCATGAAACAAAGGTAAAATGACTTAATTTTGAGAAGCTACAATTGATATCGGTAGTCCCATAAAAATATTTTTCCTGGATGGGCAATACAAAAACACCATCGCCTTTGCTTATCCGACCTCCGTTTACGAAATGTGTAGGCACTTTACTTTAAGGAAACGCTTAGTATTTTTCATTTCATTAAGGGCCGCGGCTAAATATTGTTTATTTTTTCCCCGAACCGAGGGCGGTAAAAAAGGATTTCAAAGCAAATTTGGAAGATAAGGCCGAAGTGGACCTTGTATTATTATTTCGCGGATTACTTTTCGCGCTTAAAATTGAATCATTTTAACGAAATTTTCCCAGAGATCGCAGCAGCTTGGACCGATTTTTCATTTAAAGTTTACACAAAATATTTCTCTTTTCTTTTTGAAAAAAAAATGTATGAATGCATACTAAATTGATGTTGATGATCTTAAAAATAATTTACGGGCGTGGACGTTAGTTTTATTTCTTCACACTTCAATGAAGGTTTTTTATTTTATTTTTAGACCTTGTCTACCTTCAGGGATCTCTATTCGTACGTTTTAAAAATATGAGTTGACAATGTTCCAACGTTTATGAAGGGTATCGATAATATCGATTATGAAGAGCCTCGAAAGCAGTAATTAGTTCGCCCTCTACCTCCGCGGGTAAGGGTCGTCCTCCTGACGACATTGAATAAGCATTCAACGAAACGTCGAGAATCGTTTCTCGGAAAAACATACGATTAGTATAAAATATCCGCAACTATTTACAGTTAAATATATCTAACGACCGTAATTACAACCTTAACTCTTTAATAAAGGTATCGATAGTTACAGAAATAAGATTAATGAAATATCACACAGAAAAATCTATCCATAAAAAAAAATGCTATCACTATTCGAACATCAAATAATCCAAAATGACCAACCTCTCTGCAAAATGACCTTTTACAGTGTCGACAGATTCCATTGTGTAAGTTACCTTCGATAAAAGTCTTCGAAACACCAATTTTAACAATGAAAATCAACAACAAATGACAAAAAACATATTTTAATTTGATTCACTCACATTGAAATGTAGAAATGTGAATTCAATAAATTTTGAGCCATTTCGGATGAGCCCTAGATTCAACACTGCTCATTAATATCAAGTTATAATCATTACAATCATAATCATAATAATCATTAATATCAAGCAATAAAAATACCATCATAGATTCAGGTCCGTACAACGAGTAAAAACCTCCCACATCGGCCTTTCACTTACGCCATCCATATTAGCACTTAAAGTAAATGCTAAAGTGGTTTCCTCCCTACTCCACAAATCTTAAACCAGCTCATACAGGTTGTAAACCCTGAGCCACCGTTTAAGAGAATTCCATCTACTTTTCTCATATATATAAATAGCTTCGTCTCTGTGAGGCTTCTATAATTTAGCCTTAATTAATTAATCATCCCTCTGGGGACAAATTCAGAAACTGTGTTCTTTAAACATACTTTTATATAAATATTGTTAAAATATTCTGTGTATAGTTTTCTGGGATATTCTGCCGTGTATATGTGACCTCTCTGGCCAACGTTTCGGATCCCATTGCAGGGTCCATCAGCCCTGATGATGGACCCTGCAATGGGATCCGAAACGTTGGCCAGAGAGGTCACATATACACGGCAGAATATCCCAGAAAACTATACCTACACAGAAGATTCTGAACGGCTGTGAAAACTTAAGGACATTTTTATTGTTAAAATATTTTGTTCTCATTGTCATTCCGGAAACTTTTGAATCTGCTCTCATAGAATACGAAAACTAAATTTGCTGTAAGGAAATCACGAAATTATGTCGTAACTTTTGTCAAATAAAACACCTTTTTAAAAACGCGATTGTATAATACCGCTGCAAAATAAACGTTTTTGTATAAATCTTTCTTTACGAGTTAAATATAATTAACTTTCCTCGGCGCATTGCGGCGGGATTACTTAACAATCACGTTAGTGGGATCATTACAAACATTATTTCTTGTACAGGGGAGACTAACACCTGTTCGGCAAAATATACAAATACATATTTATGTAGGTGAACGCACTTTGGCAATTTAGGTAGCTGTTCTAAGCTCCCCCAACATCGATTTACTATACAATTAGTACTTATCTGTGAATACGAACGTAGAAGAATCTACAAAGAAAAATTCTAGATGCTTCCTATCAATAAACATTTGAATAATCCAGAAAGTATGAAAATAGTGTGGCAGATGGTTGTATTGTATTATGAATCACATCGGTGTCACCAGTGTGGCTTATATTTGTAATGCGTGTATTCGCGGAAGAATCAGTGTGATTATGCACCTCTGCCGAAATGCACAATCAGTCTGATGCATATAGAGTGAATGCGGAAGGCGTGTGTATGAACGTGTTTTGCATGAAGGTGTATGACAAGGCTGAGCGGGATGTGATATTGGATGAATAGAAAGAAGTACTCACAATTAACTCGTTGGTTTATTGAATATTGCGGGCGCGGTCGGTGAGAGAATGGCTTGGTACTTTGCCGGCGCCTCGGGTTTCTCGTTGGGCGGTATCCCTCGAGCGCGATTGGTCCGTTTGGCGCGCTCGAGGGAATAGAGTCCGGGCAGATCTGGCTCAACCACACCAGCATTTTTGGGTATAAATACAGATTCAGTGAGAAGTACAAGCGCGCCGTGAGCCGACGCCCAGGGTGGCCAGTCGTGAATTGCGAAGTGACAGATAGAGCGAAATAATCGAGGGATGTACCTACCTGGCGTTGAAAATAAGCGATAAATACTACGCGCGAGAACGCAATTTTCTAGAAAGTGATAAATATGTGCTACCCAGCGATAGTAAAGTATTCATATATGAGTGATATATTGCGAAATAGTGTAGATTAAAGAGTTACTTAAGTTTAATACTTGTCAAGTGACTTTGTACACACAGTAATAAATAAATCGTTAATTAATTTCCAGTATTCATTAATTCCTCCCTAGCCACGTGATAATATACTGATAAAGAGAGGCATACCCATCTGATGCGGGCGCATCTGTGTACGTGTCAGTAGTACCAAAAAGGAAACAATTTCCAAAACGAATTCCCATTTCTCTTGGGTGATCACCTTCAGATCGCCCACGGAATTTATTATTATTTTGTCAAAGGTAGACAAATAGATTCACAGTGTTTTAAGAACGGCGCTTCAATCTTTCCGATTCAAGGTCTCTATTCGACTGTTAATGAAGTGGTAAGAAAGAGAAGGGACAGAAGGGAAATGACATAAATAAATTAAAAGTAGTCCGAAAGGCAAGGCTATTTTTGAAGTGTATTGTATATTTGTATAAAATGTATGAATTTGCCGAATAACAAATGTAAGAGATGATGCCCAAAAAATTTGAAGGTTCGAGTAGTACTGTTCCTAACTCACAACACTCTTGTGTTTTTAAAAAAAAGGTGTTGGATAATGAGGGTTGAATGTTCTGGAGTGAAGGCATTGCTCTTGTAGAAGAAGCGTAGGCAGTTCCCATGTCCGAAGGAACAATAGCTCTAGAAAGCAGGCAAGAAATCTTTAAGAATGAAGTGCCAAAGGTAATGCTAATCGGCAATCCCTTGGGGAATTTTTAGTAGAGATACATAAAATTATATTGAAGATATATGCTATGGACAGTAAGTGCGAAGCTCTTTTGTTTCGATAAAGTTTATTGCTAAAATATAAAAGCAAAATAACATAGAGATTCTTGCATTCTTTTGTGAGTGAGTCCAAAGGTTTGATCGGGAGGCTGGGAAAAGTCGATGATGTACTATTTCTTTGGGGAAACTGTCGCGCGGTACTCGGAATGAATGATTTACTAAGGTGTAGAAGGCCTTTTACTATACCTCACGGGGAGAGTTTCAGAAGGCAAAGTTAGAATTTATAATGACAGAATTGAATTATAGAATGTAAAATTTCAATGTAAATATAATTGAATTATAGAATGTAATTAAAAGAATTGAATTATAGAATGTAAAATTTCAATGTAAATATAAAAATAATAAGTGAAATCTGAAATGATGTGTTGGTACGCGGCGGATGGTCCGCGCTCTCGCTCTCATGGTTTCTGCTTAGCATTTCACCTAAAACTTTTTCTATCAGTACGCTCTTATTGTCAGCACTTCTCATGCGACTTATCATTCTCTTTCCTCGCGCTTGCGCGAATATCCAGCTAATGTTCTTGACAAAAGCGCCCTGCACGCAGCCAACTAGATAACCAGGCAGTAAATTCTCAGTGAATCAGTACCAGGCGGACACCAATACTGTGATATTACAGCCAACTAATTCGTAATGGAGGGTGATGTTGTCGTACTTATTTTATTCGATTTTGTATTTTTTTTTTTATAAGACTATCGATAGGTCAGAATGATCCTAATGGATAATCTTTTAGGACAAGGTTATTAGTACAGTTATATTTTACAGTAGAATACATTACATTATACAATATTATGCGACTACAACATGAACAAAGTTCATAATCTCCGCACGACATAATCCGTAGGCTCCCAGGTCGACCAAGTCAAAAAAATATATCTTTGTGGCAGTAAAATTTTTTGTTTAGGATGATTTCCGAAGAGTACTTCTTACACGCTCAAATTATTTTCTGTCAGGAGTGATATAATTTCTCTCTTAAATTGAGGTTGTGTCACGTGAAATATGTCGATGTTGGGGTTACATGACGTGACCTCGTTGTACTGGTTTAGCATTCTAGGTAGAGGAGAGAAATAACCTATGTTGGTGTTGTAGACCTCTGTGTGGAATATTGTTTGGGATCTCAGAGAACGGGCAGGTATATTAATATCTATTTGCTAGGGCGAGTCCAGTTTGTTGTTTACTATTTTGTGGAGTGTCATAAGGTCTGTGATTTTTCGTATTTTTCCAATGAGATTATATAAAAAATTTCGAGTCTTTTGTCGTATGTATCGAGAAATTCATTTAGGCCTTGTCGGTGTGTCAGTGATTTAAGGAATTTTTTTTGTACTTTTTCGACTCTGTTGTTGTGAATTTCGTAATTGGGTGACCAAATTGTTGATGATAACTCCGGTAGGCTTCTGATGAGGGATTTATATATAGTGATTGACGCTTTATTGGATTTATAGATAGCGATAAACCGTTTTACATCTAAAGTGTCATGGATTGTAAAATAAATCACCTTGTGTTGTATGTACAGATTTTATATCGAAACATTATCCTTCTGTATAATTTCATAAGCTTTGTCTTAAAACGGTGTTATTTCGTGGCACGTGTCTTCCTCGGCTTCCCGCGTCAGCCGCGAGGATCCTCCTCGCCCGATCCAGGGTTCAGCGCGTCACTCGCTAGGGGGGCCGCGACGTGGAAGGGTTTAGCGGCCGTGACAGATATCGCTTGAAAATGGTGCGTACTTAATGCCCAACCCGTTAGCGCCGAAGGTTTCATTGCGACCGACTGTTAAATTGTACGAATTTCTAAGGGTCTGTTTTTGATAGACGGTTAAAAGGGGTCGACTGCCGAAATCAGTCAGTGCTTAGGCTGCATTTAAAAAGGTATTTTCTGGTAGTAGATAGGTTTTTTTTGTACTGGCAATAGGAACATCTGCGAACAACCTCTTACAAGATAAATTAAAGGTTACAGATGAGGATAAAGGGAATTAAGGAGTAGAAATTTTATATATTAAACGAAACACATTCTTATTGTGAGGTTGCAATTTCAGAACAAAGTTCTATGAATTATCAAACAATTTTTATAAATCAATTAGAAAAGACATAGGTACATAAAAAATCAAATTAACAAAAAATATTTTAAATGCCGCCGGGACTCGAACCACAGACCTATTCTATCCGGGAATGGCGAAATTGGATAACGCGCCATTCCCTGATAGAATTGGAGGTCCGTGGTTCGAGTCCCGGCGGCATTTAAAATATTTTTTCGTTGATTTGATTTTTTCTGTATGTCTTTTCTAATTGATTAATAAAAATTGTTTTTAATATTTTACATAAGTGTGCCCATAAGTAATCAATTATTTAAGTGGCAACAAAAAAAGAATTTAACTACATTTAATTTTTTTTTAATCGATTTAATCTCCATCGTATCTAGGACATTTTGCCATCTTGTTGATACTTTGTTGGACTTTTAAGAAAAATATGCTTCTAGGTGTTTTTAAAGCGTCATTATCAAACCTTACCGGGCGTCCACTTCGATCGCTATCAGACAAGTCAAAATCACCATCGGAAAATTTTCTAAACCGACGTTGGCGCTTATTTACTTTCAGTACGTCTCCATACACATCACAAATTTTCTTTGTTGCAATCGTTGCATTAACATCCGATAGAAAATGAAACAGCGTGCAATGACGTAAATTTTCTAACATAGTTGATTGTCCGCCATTTTGCAACAGAGTAATAAAAAATAAAAAAATTAATTGTCACAAGTCACAAGACCACGGATTATAATATTGCGTATAAAACATGTCTTTACACGTTCACTTTACTGAGCTTGACTGAAGCAAATATTCCACACCAAAAATAATTGATTACTTATGGGTACACATATTTTTAAGGTATCTCAACAAAAGGATATTAACAATTAACAATGTATATACCAATATCAGAGTTTCACAGTTTATAACAAAACGATGTCTCGACAATCGCGAATAAGAATGACAACTACGCGCAGTTCGACACTATTAAATTAAAAATAATGAAGAAATAACCCTTTATTTTTTCAGGTTTGTGTTTTCTGGGATATTATGCCGTGTTTCCTTTCCGGCCGACGTTTTGGATCCCATTGCAGGGTCCATCATCAGTGCTGATGTTAAACGTCGGCCGGAAAGGTCGAATAACGCGGCATAATACCCCAGAAAAAACACCAACCTGAAGATTCTGAGTGGCCGTGAAAACCTAAGAACATTCTTAACCCTTTATTGTTTTATTCGATTTCGCGAGGCTGAAAATTTACCATAGCCGTCGATTTATGTCGTTTTACCATCATCATCATTATCATCTTCGGCCCCTTGTCCTGGTAGGGTCGGGAGCCTTAAGAATCGACAAGATGTTTCCATGTTCACCTGTCTTGCGCTGCGTCTGCGTGAGTCAACCAGTCTAGTCCCGTTCTGTTTACATTAAGGAAGGCTCTGTTCTCTAGAAAAGGAAAAGGTGGATCGCTAACACAATGGATTGACCAGAGCAGTGATGCTAATGGCTAATCTGTTTGAGAGTGAAGGGATGGTATTAAATTGTCGAGGAAATCAGCAGAGCTCCACCCGAATGTTACGATACTTCATAATCAGGCAATCTTCTGAAGAAGAAAAAAGATATATAAAAAAACTAACCCATAAAAACCAAGTTTTTATTATACTCCCTTTCTCATTTACTAGTTGAAACTAACCCATAAAAACCAAGTTTTTATTATACTCCCTTTCTCATTTACTAGTTGAAACAGGTTTGGCGCTTACCCCACGCGTTGGTCTTGAGTCGGGCGAAGCTACGAAAGGGAGTTATAAAAAAATTCGAAAAATAAAAAAATTATACTATAATTATTTTTTAAACGAAAATTTGTTATATCATTTTTATCGGCGCCACGAGTCTGCCTGCAAAGTTTCAGCTCGATTAGATCACGGGAAAAGGGATTAAAATCGATCCAAAGTTTTTTCGACAGACAAGCAAGCAGACACAACGAGTTAAAAGAAAGGGAGTAAAAAAGTAACCCATAAAACCAAGTTTTTATTATACTGCCTTTCTCATTTACCAGTGGAAACTGGTTTGGCGCTTAACCTACGCGTTGGGCTTCGGTCGAGCGACGCTACGAAAGGGAGTAATAAAAAATTTCCAAAAATCCAAAATTATACTATAATCAGGTTCCGCGTCTACTAGACGCGTTGAAATATTTTCATACAACTTAGTAAGTTGTATGAAAAAACCATTTAAAATTTGAAAAATACAAAAATTTATTAATTTTTTTAACGACATTTGATAGATCTTCTTGATCGTCGCCACGATTGGATTACGGTAAAAGGGTTAAAAGTCGATCCAAATTTTTTTCGTCAAGCAAGCAGACGCCACGAGTTAATATAAAGGGAGTAAAAATGTGTATGTGTATACTTCCATAAACAGTCGTTTAAAAGAGTTAGAAACTCTTCACCATGATAACTTTCCACCGCCTTGTTGAAAGAAAAATAAAAATAAATGAAACCATAAGATTTAGAAACATTTAGAATTAATTTTACGACTCTCGCGTTAAGTCTTTTCTCGCCTCGAAAATATCGCCCGATATTTATTTTTTCCCCGGCAGAGCAGTGTGCTTACTTTTTGTGAGTTCGTAAAAGAAAATGACACTCAATGTTGCCGCACTGAAGGGTATTAATAACTCCATACATTTTTTATTACGGATGTATCACAGCCTCCCTCTTGTCTCCCGGCTGCCGTGAAGGATGCGCACTAAAAATGTATTCGCATATTATAAACGTATAAAGTTTTAACGTGTTACGTAGATAGTTGGCTCGACGCAAAAGAGTGCATTTACAAAAAAACATTGATTCATACAAAAAAAAATTGAGAGTTTTTCTGGATTTGCAAATCATTTATTAGAAAATGATCACGGTTTTGATAAAAATTTATGACTTTCTATTTTACATGTAAATTTAATAATTAAGAATCATTAGAAATTAGTAAAGCATAATATTATTAATAATCAATTAAATTTAACTACTAGTCCAATCCTAAAAGAATTTCCAATAAGTTTGTGTAAGCAAGAACATCAGCAATAATATTTAAAATAATTAAGGTAACCAAAAAATAAAAGACATCATTCATTTTGATATTTTGACACTTAAAACCCTCTGATATATAACGCCGGGGAAACGGCGTGATGGTAAGTTAGTTAGCATTTCATTTTTCCCACTCTATTTACAATCATGTTTATATGATTCTGCGACAAGAATGACTTTGAAGCGCCGGATACCAAGATGTTATAAATTAAAAACACCAACATTCAAGACAACACATCAGCCCTGATGATGGACCCTGCAATGGGATCCGAAACGTCGGCCCGAAAGGTCGTAACAACACGGCATAATACCCCAGTAAACACAAACTTGAAGATTTTGGAATATTAGGTTTAATGAGAAAGGGATGTATCCTGTTTTCTCAGCATTAAGGGATAAAAAATTACAGTCGAACAACTTTTTTATCGTATTTACGTCTTGAATTGCATTTCTAATTGCCTTTTTCAAGATTAAGACTCTGTAAAAAATTCTTAAAGAAAAATCAAATTATTATTGCAAAATATTTTTTCTCGCGTTCAAAATATATGGTGCAATTTTCGAAATTTTAAACTGTAATTTTTAATTTTATACATCTTTGGGCGTCAATTTTCCTTTATTTTGAAATCAGGATACTGAATACATCGAAAATATTTATTTTTAGACGGATCTATTATAAGGACCATTACTTTGGATTTAGCCTTACTTTTAATAAATTGTAACGATCGCAATAACCTCAGAATAGTTTAATGATAGCCAACCTAAGGTGAATGGATACCACACGAAAAGTAAATGGAGACTTATGGTTCACTTCCACGCAAATTAGACGATCATGTTTTTTGGTTAAGACCTTTAACGTAACAATTTAGTAAAATGAAACGGTACTCACTTTTCTACTACGTGTCGGCCGTGTGGCGGGCGGCCGAGACAATGTTCTCGCCGCTTATCGCGCTCTCGCTTGATAAACTTCCTCCGGCGACCGAATCGAGCGGAAATTATTGAAAAACTTCAGCCGAGCGAGCTCGGCGCCAATAATAATACAACCCCCGAGCTTATTAGCTTTAATTGTAACCCTCACCGCGGCGGCCGTAGCGCGAGAGGTGCGAGAAACACGGGAAAAAAACGAGCGAGCTAGTCGCATATGATGTGTAACATTTTTGACACCTCACAATTGAAAATATCAATTGAGCAGCGACACAAATTGACTCAAAATTTAAAAAAGCTAATGCCTGTATATTTATTGATTAGTAAATATAAGTGAAGAAAATGTATGTGCATTTATTTATTATTGAATTTTGACGCACTAGATAAGTACCATACCGTATATGCATTTTGTTTTGAAATGTGTTTTGTCAATTATATGTTTTTATTTATTTTCATAGATGGTGATATTGTGTCGTCATACATATAGTATGAAAACTTTGAACAAATATTTAAAAATAATTACATGAGATTTGAGAATTTAAATCATTAAGGGTAGTTATTGTTTACATTAATGTAAAATGTATTTATTAGATAGTTTCGAAGACATAAGTCAAAATATATCAAAGTTACAACATCCACACGCTTGATACCAGCCCCGTAGCATATACACAAAATCAGAAGTGTTGGCTGTTAGAAGTCTGCGTCTTCTCTGTGATGGCGCTTGCTGGACTTTGATATGTTTATAAACGATGACTTTTCTCCATCGCGCGCGCTCTGCGCGCACTTCCCTGGCGTCTTATTTCCTGTTACGCATTTAAGTCCATTTTCACGAAATCACCGCCACAGATTTCAGGAAAGCGAGAGGAAAGATGTTACACATCAAAAAATATATTTCATTATCAGTAGTGACATGTGTAGTAGATTATAAGAATTACAAAACTTTCGACTGCAGGTGGCGGTAGTAAAAATACAACTCACATGTTAGTTGTGCAAGTTAAGCATATATACAACTTCCGAAAATTTGAAAGATGTGGTAGTCTATCACGGGTGGAATTGGTGAACGTTACATTGTGTAAAGTGATCATTTAAGCCAGCCATACAATGGGTCGTAAACCCTATGAACACCCAAAAAGACTTCCATACCCACTTTTAATATATAAAAATATTGCTTTTTAGAGACGTTATAAAAGATTTAATTTCATTTAAATTAAGTTATAAAAATTAATAATTAAGAAGGTATTGTAAGAGCATTTAAAAGTATATATAGATTGTTTTTGATAAGATTTTTTCATTGCGTTATTGTGATGGTTTTTTGTAGAAGATTTTTCAATTTACTCTGGAATTTTCTATAATTTTTTTCCGTCTTCTTTTCTTTGGGAAGAGCATTAAAGAATGATACTCATTGATAGGAAAAATGGTGTTGGGCTGTGCTAGTATTGCATTTAGGTATCAAAATATTTCCAGCTGGTCTCGGTCTATTACTAAAACATCCAAATGTTCTATTTTTGATATACATTTTGTGAATTTGAAGTATCGCAAATTTTTTATAGATTTGATTAATATTTGGGACGTTAAAAATGTTCTTTCCATTTTAGATTACTGTCAATTATGACACCCAAGTATTTCATACTGCTCTTACCAGACAAAAACAGACAATTTTCATTATTACAATATTTATTATCATCACAATGATTGGAGTGGATCTTTATATGAATATGTTCAGGTGAATCCTTTTTGGTAATAGAAAACGGGATATATACAGTTTTTTCTGCATTTAAAGACAATTAATAGAAAATGGGTGCTATCGTTGCCAGTACATCACTGGGTAACGACTATGCACTGTCTGCATGCGCCCGAACTATTCACTCAATTTTAACTACAACACTGATAGTAGTGTTGTAGTTAAAGTTACACTATGGTGTAAACACTATGCATTTGTTAAATGACCTCATAACAACATGCCAACCTTACGTTCAATCACATTAGATTTCGTGACAAACGCGAACACGAGTAGAAAGCTGACCTGGAAGCAATCTCGTAATCGTTTAGACTAAAAATTTTAAAGAGAATCATCTAAAATATCCACCGCACACAATGCAATTCTCCAAAGCACTTTCCAGCAGCTGAGATATTTTACTAACTTAATGCGCTCGTACATGGCTTAATTATTTCTCTTGCACCCTCTGTACAAGGTGCAAGGGTGTAGGGTGGGCGGGTGGGGGTGGACGAGCTGTATAAACAGTATATTCAACCCCGCACTGAATGCACTGACTTTAAAGTGTCAAAGGTCACTGAACATAATTTTCTAGCCTGGACTATTATTCTTGTTCAGGTGAAAGTATTCTGAATTACAAACTCAACTGTTGGCTTATAAAAACGTGAGCTCAAATTGCAATTACTTGTAGTAGATTTATTTATAGTGCACTAATTAAGTCGTTTTACCACTAGAGTGGTAAACCCCCAGGGGTTTTCATTTCATGGGGTGAAGGACCGGTGAAAGTATAATCAAGGAGACATAAAAAGTGGCCGTGGATGTTATTAAAATAAATAAAAGTTTGGAACTGATATCGACCATTTCAAATAGAACTTTTTCTTCATTTGCCGTCTTTTAATGTAGTTCAACGAGGTGTATAAAATCAGAGGCGTTTTAGATCTTTAGAGTCTTTTTTTTAATCATTTCGTCATACGTTCGATCACCCTCCGCATAATAAGTTGTAAGAGATTATTTTTCTCATTCACAGAATGTGTCAGAGATATACAGGTTATCTTAATTTGAAAGTCGTTATTAGCTCTGATAATCTATTTCATGGTGGCAAACTTGCACATTTCTTTAAGCTTGGTGAAACTGATGACGTTTCTGACATGCCGATTTTTTCTTCTGTGACCAGTTTTTTTAACACACAATCATCCAGTATTATTATATTTATGAGATAAGCATCCAGGAGTTTCACACATATGGAAATAAAAACAATTGTTTTTTAAGTTCAAACTTTTTAATTTTCATATAAATGCATGTTATTGAATGTAAAATATTTAGATGGATAATGTTCTAATAAGACGAAACGCGTCTCAATAAATTAAAAAGGTAGAACTTAAAAAACAATTGTTTTTATTTTTTATATATGTGATTATGGAGTTCTACAAACTAACCTCTGAAACAATAAATCCAGGGGTTTATTAAAAAGAAAAGACTTCTTTAGTTGACCTAACAGCAATTACTGAAACCATCGCTAAGATAGATTAGACCCAAGAGTTTGGAGTACCAAAACTAAGATATAATGCCCAAAATTTTCAATGAATCTTGTTCTTATGAGTCTTGTTCTTATGAGTCTTCAATCAATGTTTTTTATTAGTCTACGACTGGAGAGAAATGATTAGCAACATGGATTATTAATAGAAGTTTGTTGTGGGATGCAAGAATCACAATGTATTGTAAAGCGAATAGTAGTGATAATGATCTTCCAGTATTCGCATACATTTTATTTTTGGATTACGCTTATACTTGTATGACTATGAATAATGGAAGATTTTTTAACAAATTGATTATTTTATCTTTAATTATAAATAAAGCTTTTAATTATAATTACTTTAACGCACTGTTCTTTCAGTTTTATTTCTTAAAGGACAAAATAATGCAACATTTGCAGTGCGTATTGTTGTAAAATAAATTATACTTGAATATTTTTAAGTAAATGTGCTGACAAAAATATGATTAAATTGGTAATATAATGCAACGGAGATCTAACCCTAACCTCTTTGTCTCTAAGCAAGTAGCACTAGACCAACGAAGACACATTCTGGTTTGAAATTAAACGAGATTTAAAAGTCGGCCCCAAAATGGTTCCTTTGGGAACACCATAGGTAACCGCAAGGCTATTGTTACATATTTGAACTTCAACTGCGGTACACCTTTTCTCTTATTTGATCCCCCACGAGGGACCAGCCCTTCCAGGGTTGCGGGCCCCACGTCAGGCTCGAGGGGAGAAGGGAGATGATGGGAAGGGCGGTTAATCCTTGCCTAAATGACTCGATCGTAAGAACAAGGAAACTGAAAACAGACTGTACACTAACTAATTACATTTATATTTAAATTTAAAATATTTAAGAAAATTTCAAATTATGAATATGATAATGATTATGAAGTGTGATTAAAACTTTGGAGGTGGATGAACCCTCCGGTTTTAGATAGAGTTGAACTCAAAGGTCACCACTCTGTTTGTAGAGTCGGAGATCTCTGCTGCGGTTGATGATGTAAAAGTCGCGATGGCTTGACAGAATTTATTTGATTACAAAACACAAGTTATAAAGAGTATTCTTTACTACTGTATAGTAGTGTACAAAGGTTACAATTGAAAGGCGCGAAGTTCGAAGGTATGACGGCGAGGGCATCCGCTGTATCCGAGTAGCCCCGCTGGAGTGAGATTATTTGTTCTGCGGGCGCGTGCTTATATAGTGATCTAAAACAAAGGAATCGGGGGTGTTATGATTTCCTCTTTACTCGGCCGCACGTGTGCCTAGATCAGCGATGTGCGTTTCGTCACTCCGATAGTCCATGTCCTCTGCTATACATTGTCTTTGTACTCGGTCATTGGTCCGGCTTACATTTGCCTTGCTCAGCGATCTTGCCTCGACCTTTGTATCGAGGGCGACGGCCTGCCGTACTCGATGTCAGCACCTGTGGTAACTCATTACACGGGTGTATGTGTGTATATGTCTCGGGCCACCACAAAACTTATTATTGTGGCAAAAAAGTACGAGATACCAACTATATGGCTACATGTTAAGAAATTAAAAATATTTTTCTTAGATTACATGATTTAAAACATAATTTTGAGAACAACACATATATATATTTAAATAGAGCAACGTTTAGAGAAAAAGACTAGTATAGACATACACCGACATCTACTACTGTCTACCAAAGCTCTACAATACATTGTTTACCGCATACCCTTCTGCGTTTCGTGTAGGTGCATCCCTTTTGCGTGAACTGCATTGTTTCTGTTTTCCTGGAAGGATAGAATTCAAATCTCTTGGATGGCTTAGACGACAAGACAAAACATAATGCCTGTGTCTTCAAGAACTCTGCGAGAATGGTAAACTCTGGAGAACTGAGCAAGGGTTGTAAAACCGATAAGTCATTGACATATGACTAAGTTTAGTCATATGACAAAAGGGTTGAACTCTCTACTTTCCGTAATATATAACAGCGCAGTTTACATTCCAAAATTGACTTAAAAGATTGAAAACAAATTTGGTTTACAAAAAATTATACTCAAATTCGCAAACATTGTTCGATTTCAAATACTAACGCGGGACTTAAAAACTGTGTATCTACTGCGCCCTTGCATTTATTCGACTTTTTTATCATAATCTATGGGCATGAGGTTTCTGAAGGCCAGATCTTCTACGTTTCCCTTTGACTGCCTTCTCTTTTGGTTAACTAATTTAATTGTATTTAATTAATGGTTAATTATAAAAATTTAAGTAAGATGAAACAGAAAGTTGAAAGAATCATTAAAATATCTCTACAAATGAAAAATTTACTGGACTTTAAAGTTGCGTTGCAAAAATAATTTGGTTTCATGCGACGGTCCAAAGTGTGGCGTCACTTGACCTAGACGAAGCGGCTCTTATTCGCTTAGTACCTGTGTGCGCGATAATCTCGACTACCTTAAATGACGTTACAGGCATCAGTCGTCCCGCGCTAAAATACATAAACTTAAATAGTCTATTTCTCAGTCATTTATTGACAGATTTAAAAAAAATTCACCGGTTTATTAGTTTGATCAATTCCTTTTTTTGATAATCCTATATTTCAATTCCTTTAATTAAAATATAGAATTATCAACGGTGTAAGATGATCGCACTTCACGAGTCGGCAGCCGCACGGCGGGCCGCGCGGACACACGCAATACTACCGTTTCCGTAGCCAGTCGCGTTGCAGGGAGAACTAGATTGTAATAAAACTGTACTATTATCTACGCGTTCTTGTCATGTACATGACCTTATCAGGAATGCAAGAAACCTCGGACTCTTTCGGGAATTCGTGAGGGAGTGGGTGACTCGCTGGGAGCTGCTCCGAGGATAGATTTTGCGAAGGACCGTCAATCTGTGGCGTCTTTCGTTGAAGTCCATTTTTCTGTGTAACTGTGACGTCTTATTCCCCTATAGGGAGTGGTGTCAAAATGGCTTCCTGTTCCCTCACTGTCCCCCTCCCGCTGTAATCCCTCTCTGCCTTGAATCGATATGTGTGAAGCTTAGTATTGTTTCTCTCTTCTCTTGTACTGTATGCATGTATCTTTGTATCTTATATATCTATACTACCATGTAACTAAATTGATTATACTAATAAAGATTTTATTTCCGCGATAGTGGGACAGTGATTAGGCATTGCTTGCGTCTCCCTGCTGGGCCGCCCTATACACGGTCCAGCATGGAGATAGCTATAAGAGTAAAAAAACTGTCAACCAGGCGACGCATGAGAAGGACCGATATGTCAGCGTAAGCTCATTAAACGGTCCTGGGAAAGTGGTGGGTACCCAATCACCTACGTGTTTAATTTTCAAGTCCCTCCTGAATCACTCCCGTATAAATGAACATCATAGTAGCGCAGTCAATAGGAAACATCTCCGTTGCACTGCCTGTTACGAGGTTCCATGATTCTTCTGTAATTCACCTTAAAAATGTACATCAATTGTCATATTTTACCATGAGATAGGTGTAAAAACAACTTGATTGGATTATTAGTACCATTTAGTTATTGTGAAGATGAAGATTAAGTACAGCGAAGACCTACATACAACCTATCTAGCGTAATTTTATCAGTTTCATAAACGGGGCCCCACACATACGTTGTACCGATGCGAGTAACGTGTGGGCTTAGCTCGAGCCTAATAAAAAACCTTAATGTTCTGCCTGTCAAACTACGTTTTCCTTTTTACGACGTGACATGGAACGACCAATTATTTATCTACTCGAAAAATTTCCGGCATAAAACCAGCGCTGGAAATTCTCAAACAAAATTTCGGGACAATGAAAAATATTTGACACCGAGGATGTGAAATCGGGAAAATTGAGAAAAAATAATTCTTTAATTCATCAAAAGAAGATAAGAATTGATTCAACCAGATTATGATTGGTAAATGATATTTAACTTCTTCAATAACTGTAAAATTAACTTTCAATAACTGTACTATGAGTTTGTAGTAACATTATTTATAATAATAAGAAAACGCTTTGCATAAACCACTATATATTTCTAACTAAGATAAATTATAGAAATCTCACAGAGACGAAATTATATTTTTTATGGAAAAATAGGTATGGAAGTCTTTCGGTGTTCATAGGACTTACGACCTATCGTACGGCTGGCTTGAGGGAAAAATTTACACAATGTAACGTTCACATTTCCACCCATGATAGAATACCACGTCAATCTAATTTTTGGATGATGTAGATATTTAAATTTTACCACCCGTTTCGTATATGTATTGTAATAATCATAAGCGCGACCGGCATCCAAAGCCTTTTCATTCCGCTTAAATAAACACAGATGTCACTAATGACATATCTATTTTTATGATTGGAATTTTTTAGCAATATCCTTTATGTGTGTAATGAGATTCTTCCGAATTATTAACATTGCATTAGAATACGCCTGAAATATCTTTTTTTTTTATAATTAGTATTTTCATACAGAATATTGTGAGTGTCTAAATTTTTCATACCTTCCATACTAACTTTCCCATAAATATTATAATTCGCCTCTGTGAGACATCAATAATATACCTTGATTAATGATGTCCCTGTGACAAAATCCAGTAATGTGTTCTGAAAAATTTGGACAAACTCAAAATATTATGTAATAGCTGGCTTTGAACGTTGCATTTACACAATGCAACGTTCGCCGTAAGAAAATCCACACATTATGAAATATTGTGAATACATATGTTCTTTGTCTGTCTTTTTTTTACATTTTTGAAGAGAATATGATTTTTTTTATCTATTTTTCTTCTTCTTCTTCCTTGCACTGTCCCAACTTATTGCCTAGATAGGGTGTTGGGGTCGACTCTTACTCTATTTTAAAATAATCACAATCTGTGATTGTGAGATTCAACGATGGCGAAGAGTCACTAGTAGTACACTAAAAACTAAATCTCCGACAACTAAACAGTCGATGTACCTAGATACTTATTTTTATACGCGTAAAGTTTCTATGAAAACTTTACAGACGTCTATCATAAGGCAATATTTCTATCATTTTAACGGAAATATCGGGTTTTTTCTTTTAACTCGTAGCGTCTGCTTGCTTGATCTTTGGATCGATTTTTAACCCTTTTCCCGTGATCCAATCGAGCTGAAACTTTGCAAGCAGACTCGTGGCGACGATCAAGAAGATCTATCAAATTTTCGTTAAAAAAAATTATAGTACGATTCTGGATTTTTCAAATTTTCAATGGTTTTTCCATTCAATTCAGTAAGTTGTATGGAGATTCCGACACATCTGGTAGCCACGAAACCCGAAAATGAGTATTGTAAAAACTTGGTTTTAATGGGTTAGTTTTTTTAATTATCGGGTTACTTTGAATTGAAAACTTATTTGTGTGTTTGAAACAAACTACTTTCTACCAACTTTTTACATAATATTAGTACTTACTTTATATAACATTCACGACGTTAAAATTAACACATATTATTTAAATGTAAAATTGAAATAGACGTATACATGAAATTGACATAAAAAATGATTTCAGGTTTTCACGGCCCTGCAGATTCTTTTGTGTATAGTTTTCTGGGATATTCTACCATGCCATATAGCTAACCTCCCTTGCCGAATTTTCAGTTGACCGATTGCGAGGTCCATCAACATCAGCCCTGATGATGGACCCTGCAATGAGATCGTTTAGCAGAATATCCCAGATACATATAAAAGAAAAAATTGATTTTAATCCGCGTAGGTACCGCGAATGCTCTATGGGAAAAGATAAATGTCTTTGGTCTACTGCAGATAGTTTCACCGTGGTCGGGGACGGTGTTGCAAAATAGCGCATTCGAAATCTGACACTCCCGCACGCAAGATGTGAGCCTTTCTATGAACCCTCGTGTTAAGCTCATTCCGAGAGACGCAATTTGAAGTGGCATAAAGATAACTTGTGAAATTACATGATTGTTTGTTTAATAATGTCTTTCGTACAGAGGGTCCTTCAACGCCAGCGTTTCGCGCCATGGCCAGGTGACGCGGCGTGGAGTGAAAGGTGCATCCCTTGCAACGCCTGGGGGGCAGCTGCAGAGATGATGTTCCGGAAGTCATCTGCATCGGAAGCCCAAAGCCTCGGGGCGGGGTTGTTCTCTGGACCCATAAGGGAGCAATCCTGCTTCAGATGCAAGGCCAGTAAAATGAAGACCACGACATGCCTGGTATTCCAAATTTTTTAATCATCAACTTCACGTCACGCCTGGAGCGAGCTGGGAGTTATCTGGCTCCGTAAATTGAATAGAACAAGTGCATCAGGGGTCGTGCCATTTTTAAACGAACATTGCTAACTACATGCGGAAGCGGTGTTTGTGTCAGAAATTGTGACATGTTATCTGACATCGATGTCACCAAGCGAATGTATTCGCACAGCCTATTGTAGCTTCATTATTTTTGAATCTGATATAGAAATTTTGACCTGATGTTAATTGAATCTACAGAATGTGATTGCCGGCGTTTCCGACACCAGCGCTGCCGTCACCGCTAGAAGTATAAAAAAAAAAATAGTTTTGATTATCTTTTCCATCCTTGTTTAATGCGGCCGCTAGCGCTGATGTCGAGGCGCGGTAAATTAAATTATTCAACTCTATTTATTGTACAAAAAAGATTTCGATGTGCAAAATTCACTAAAATATTTTATGGAAAATTGTCACCTTCTGTGGCACCATTAATTTTTGATTAAATTTATTTGAATAAATTCACATGTTAACTAAATAATGTTTCGTTGTATAACCCTTGTCATTGAACTGTTGCAACTTTAAATATGTTAAAATGAGAGACAGCTGAAGTGCAGCGTACACGATACCAGAAGTATCCTGAGTTTGAAATGTAGAAGTAAGGTGAGTCCCATTCTTCTCCGACTGAACAAAACTGGTGGTGACGAGGAATTCTGATGGAAGCATCAGAACCTCACGTCATAATACATATATACAGATATCTATTAAGAATGTTCTTAGATCTTGACGGCAACTCAGAATATTCTGGTTTGTCTCTTCTAGGGTCTACACGGCCAATATTTAACCACAACACTCACAACAACGCATCAGCCCTGATGATCCGAAACATCGGCCAGAAATGTGGTAAAAACACGGCATAAAACACCAAAAGAAACAAACCAGAAGGAAACATCTACTAGTCACATAAAATGATTATGAGATGTTTGGGAACGTTTGCTCATGCTAAACCTGCATCTTCCACTCAAATATAAATATCGTTAATAAAAACAAATTTCCACGGCTATCTTACTAAATATATATTTCCTTATATTGATTTTGCATTTCTTGCTATATATGCTAGAAGAGAATAGCAGAAGAAAGAATAGAAGAGAAAGAGATGCATAGATTGATGCAAATTTATATTTTATATCTGAAAATTTATATAATTCAGCTACTTTATTGTCAAGAATTTCATATTTACACATCTTCTCTATACGCGCGTCTCTGACTCTTACATTTATAAAAGTAAGAAAAATATGTTTCTTTATTTCGAATTCTTTATTGTATCCCTTTATGTAAAAATAACCAATAAATAATAAAATAAAATAATAAAGAAATAACGTTTC
Organism: Agrypnia vestita; assembly: GCA_016648135.1. NCBI lineage: Eukaryota > Metazoa > Arthropoda > Insecta > Trichoptera > Phryganeidae > Agrypnia > Agrypnia vestita. The sequence goes on from JADDOH010001207.1 coordinate 111,500, forward strand.
CGTGCTGTTATAAAACAGTCGATAGCAGGCGCCTTATTTTATTTATGAAAGTGAAAATGATTCAAAATTGTATTTGTTTTTATTCCAGTCCAGAGCTATCTCAATTATTATCGACAGCAGTAGCATCCCAGACAGATATTTTTTATATTTAAATTTTTAATTTTTTGTAAGTTTTTGTTATATTAAAAAAAATTATACTTTTGTACAATAAAATGGTATAACGTTCACGTTTTTACATTAATGTAATGTTTCAAAATGTATACGTTTAATTCGTTAAAGTATTCGTTAATCCTTAAATCAAAAAACTAATCGTCCACACACCTACCTACCTCTTTTTCCGTCGTTTGTTTTGACTTCAAAGCGCAAATTTCCTTCTCTAATTGTTTTAAAAGAAAATTCATTTCGTCGATCTGAAATTTCTCAGACGCAATTTCTTTGGCGAGATTCTCTTGGTCCACGAGAAGTTCCGACATTTCGCTACTAATGCAGATGTCCTTTTTTAAGTTTGATTCCGACTTCGAAACCTGGAAATTAGAAATGGTTTTTTGAAATATCCAGAAAAGCACTGAGATAAAGAATATTTTGAGCATGTCCAAATTTATCAGAACATAACACACTGGATTTTGTCACGGGGACATTATTAATCAAGATATAAAAATTGTCAATCAAAAATTAAAATTAGGTCCTAACATATGAAATTGGCGTTTTGCCGTACTGGCAAATTTGATCTCAAATATCTTCTCTTTGGTTAGGAATTCCAAATCCAAATTTATACAGCTATTTACTCATGTATTTGTGTTTTGAAAATTATAATTCATTTGTTTTTTCCTCAATTGTTTTTTTCTTTGCGTCACTCAGTTTACAAAATGAAAAACTTGAAATATCGCGTTATTTACGAGTACGAGTGCCACCGTGGCACCAGTGCTGCAGAAACGGCTCGAAGGATTAATGATGTGTATGGCGACGGTGCCGCAAAAGAAAACACAGTGCGGTTTTGGTTCCAACGTTTTCGTTCTGGAAATTTCGACCTGCAGAACAAGCCCCGTGGACGGCCGGAGACCAAAGTTGATAATGAGGAATTGAAGGCTATTGTGGAAGCGGATCCATCGCAAACCACATCCGAGTTAGCTGCAGGCTGCGGTGTTAGTGATAAAACTGTTTTAATCCACTTGAAGCAAATTGGTAAGATGAAAAAGCTTGAAAGGTGGGTACCTCACGAATTGAGTAAAGCAAATCAACAAACGCGCGTTGCTGCGGCGTTGCTTACTCAACCGGCACATATAATGAAGGGATTTTAAATCGAAATCATTAACTGTGATGTGAAAAGTGGATTCCTGTACGCTAATAAGAAGAAGCGCTCATCGCAAGGCTGTGAACCCGGCCCGAACCAGGCCAAACCATGCCCCAAGCGAAAATTGACTCCAAAAAAGTTACTTGTGAGCGTTTGGTGGACTAGTGCTGGTGTCGTTCACTACAGCTTTCTTAAATCTGGCCAGACGATTACGGCAGATGTCTATTGTCAGCAACTGCAAACCATGATGGAAAAGCTAGCTGCTAAACACCGAGGCTGGTTAATCGCTCTAGGCCACTGCTGCTTCATGATAACGCTAGACCACACACTGCACAACAGACGGCTACCAAATTAGAGGAGCTTCAATTGGAATGTCTAAGACATCCACCGTACTCTCCGGACCTTGCCCCAACAGATTTTTTCGAAATTTGGATAACTTCTTGCAAAGGAAAAAATTCAACTCCGATGGGGCAGTCCAAACCGCCTTCAAAGATTTTATAGATTCCCGTCCGAATGGTTTTTTTAGTAAAGGGATCGATGAACTACCTATGAGATGGTAAAAGTGCATAGATAGCAATGGTACATACTTTAATTAAATAAATATATTATAATAAAAAAAATCGGCTTTATGTTCCTCCCATACTAAACGCCAATTTCATATGTAAGGACCTAATATATCATCATGTAAACCAGAAAACTAGAGTTTTTGCTAAAATATAAGTATTTTATGCATATTATATAAAATAAGTAGGTTAATACTAAAATTATTTTGAAAGTTTTATTATTTTTAAAGTTTAATGAAACCAGTTTTTTTTAATATGCATATACTAATTTCTTTATCCAAATTGATCAGATATTCAATTAAAGCCAACATTTTCGTCACAGTAATAGAAATATTGACTTTTGACCGATGTCTTATATTTTTGAGTGTTGGATTAGGTATAACACATGTCAAATTTTTAAACTCTTGGATATTCAACTTTTTTTTCTTATTAATTAATGTGTCTGCTTTCAGGCTACATTAGCTTCTAGAGAAGAACAGTGTTCAAGTTTGAGCATTATTTTTTTCTAATTTTACTATTTTTCTACTGCTTTCATATTTTTTTTTTATTTTTCTTTCAATTTGTATTATTCTTCTACATATATTTTTCTTTAGTCAACATGAGATTGCCGCCAGGCTAAATTTGCATTTACTAGCAACGGGTATGCTAGTAAAATACTAATCTAACGATAGTCAGTGGTAGTTTTTTCATTGCTTTCTTTTTCTTATTTCAGATAACGGTACTGGTACGATAACGACACAAGGACCTGAACAAAACAAAAATAAAGTTTTTATATCTTATTTAAATACTTGGTTGTTATCAAATAAAAGCACTCGTGGCTTGGGATATAGAGTTCTTGGAAATATCACAAAGTAGTACAAAAAATATTCCAAATACACCTAAGTACATAATACTTCACAGTATGAATAATTTAGAAATGGAGGAAGAAGCTGTAATGGACCTTGAAGCGCAGCTATCTCCCGGAGCATTCTTCTCGTCCACCCAGGCCGTGGGGGATATCCTGACAGCCAACTCAACTTTCCACAATGACAGCTGGACCGGCGGCCTTGAGGGAAGCAACGGTACTGTCATCAATCAATATTTCTTCTATGAGGTAAGATTTCGTTTAATTTCCATTTTAATCAATTTATATGATGCTGGCGTTTTTTTAATTGACGATTAAAAAAACTGCCAGCACTCTCCGAATAAACCTGAGATCAGCGATTCAGCTCTCAGATTGATGATAATACTTAAAAGACAACAAAAATAGCACATTGTAGTTAATTGTTCGAAGAGTACATTTTTTCTGAATGAAGGTTTAAAGTTCGCGGTGACATTATTATTAAAATAAAACACAATCACTTTGTTCTCACCACTTTATTAGATGTACATTCTACATGTTTCGAGAAAAATGTTTTCTTCTTCAGGATTGTTTGAAATATAGATAAACCATGCAAGTGTGTTGTGGTAAAGGGGTGGGTGAGAGGAGGGGGGAGTCGGAGGTGTTAATTAGGTAATGTCAGCAGAAGGGGGTTAGATTCTTAAGTGGAAATATATTCAATAGTGGGTTGTGCACATATTTTGTCTGGTTATTTATTATATTTGAATTAATATTGACACTTTTCATAATTTCAAGTATTTCTAGATTATTTATCTGTGGGATCTTATGACTTGTATGTAAAAATTTTAAACCTGTATTAATATTAAATGAATGGTCATATTCCATTAAGTGTTATGCAAAATCTTACTCAAAATTGCTAGTTAAAGCTTTGATAGTAAATTTTTGCGTAACATCTAGAAATCGATATCTAGTGACACAAATGCCCATTTTATTATATTTTTATTATAATTACAACTTAAACGACTAGCACGTACAAGTATTGTGTGTAGAAAATAATTATAATAGGCGACAACTAAAATGAGTTTTTTTAAAGAAATTTCTGCTCATCAAAAATCACAATATGGTCATACGTAAAAAAACTGTTTTATGCCGAAAATCGATAAAGCACGAAAGTAAGTAGGCATTTTTAACTTTGAACTTTGGAAAAAGCATATGTTTTTTGATTTATCGCATCACATGTCTGGGATGCTGCGGCGATTTCTTATTATCACAAGTCAATGTCTAGTTATATTTGTATCATTTCAAAAACAAATAAGAATAATTTAACTACATTCAAGTATTATCAATTATATTTATCATCTCCTTAGTCGTCGTATTATTGTATTGATATACATTTTTAAACAATATGAAAATATCAATTATCAAAATCGCGCCAAAGAAGTATAAGTTCTACCGCGCGTACATGAGTACACAATCCTCCAATTCTTTTTTTAATAAATGGAGCCCAGACACCACAAGAAGGCGGCTGTATCAAGTATTCCACCCACTTATGTCAGATTTATTAGGTTTGACGTAAAACCTTTTATAAAATTTCGTATTTTACTGAACATGACATGGTTTTTGATATTAGAAATATATTTCAATATTTCGACAACTTTTTTCTTCTTCTTTGGTTTGCTTACATCCATTTTCGAAAATAGATCTGTCTTGTTTCTGCCCATGATCCCCGTTTCTGTGCCATCCTCCTTCAACAAATTTCTAAATATATTTATCAATCTCAGAACGCAGAGTAAAATATCTAAAGCTTAATTAAAGTTCTGTGGACCAAGGGCAAGAGGCACAATGTATGTACAAATGTTATATTTTCTCTCTTATAATTGAATGCATTCCTATAAAAAAGGTCTATAATATGCAAAAAAAAATTACAGGAAACGAAAAAAACACTTTGTAAAATAAGTAAACAGAAATTCAGTTTTTTCCTAATATTTACTTGGCAATTATGCACATTAATTTTCTTTGTTAATTCATGTTGTTACGCAATCCCAGTGATAGCATTGTATTGCCGGCATCCATCATATTTTTTAATACCAGATGAATATAGATAAATGGAGATCCCTTTTCTAGATTAGCCAAATTTTGATGTCGTATTTCCGCAAGATTAAGTTGAAAATCATGAAAAAAAAAAAAAATACCGCACATAGTGCATAAGCATAATTTTATATAGACCATTTTCAAACAATTAAATCACTTTGTGAACTGATGTAAAATATAGACCCTTTTTATATGGACAACTTCAATTGTATAATCTGATAATTTGAACTAGGGCAATTCAAATTTACGTAAAATATACAATTAAATAATATTTTTCACGAAAGAATGTGAAAGCAATGGACAGAAGAAAAGTACAAAAGAGTAGTCAAATTTTCTTGAGAATTTTTGGAATTCAATGATTATTAAATAAAGAACTGTTTATACAGGGTTATTTGGAAAACATTAATAACCTCGCAGGACTGTATTCCTGCCTTGATTATGATTAGAAATTTTTTAAGCAGACATGACCTAATTAATATCATTAGTTATAAATAAATAAATAAGAAAATAAAATAAACGGAATTTTATTCCAGTACTAGCTGTTCTTACCCGGCGTTGCACGGGTTTAAAATTAAGTTAAAAATATTTTTTTGTGGGGAAACAAATGTTCGATTCGAGCGGTATAGATTTGCATCGAAAATATATCAAGGAGAGGGGAAAGGGTAAAAGGGTATGGTAACCTGCCAGGTCCCAAAGAATAAGTTTCTAAATTTTGAGTCCAAACGGTCAAACGGTACAGATTTGCATCGAAAATAAATCAGGGGGAGGGGAAGGGACAAAATAATAGGGGGTAAATGTTGCCTATGTTACCCACCGAGTTCTAAAGAATAAGTTTCCAAATTTTGACTTTCCCCCTCTTTTTATACCCCTGATATATTTTCGATGCAAATTTTTACCGTTCGACCGATCGGACTCAAAATTTGCAAATTTATTCCTTACGACCCGGCGGGTAGCATAGGTGACATTTCCTCCCTCCTCCTTTACCCTCCTCCCCCCTGATATATTTTCGATGCAAATCACCGTTCGAACCGAACCTTTGTTTCCCCCCACAAATTTATTTTCAACTTAATCCTTCACCCGTGCAACGCCGGGCCGTACAAACGGCTAGAACTAATATAGAAAGAGGTAAAGTCTGTATGTTTGGATGTAGGAGGTAATCTCCGAAACCACTCATCTGATTTCAAAAATTGTTTCACCAATATTTAGAATGAACTTTTAGGGTGGACATAAGTTATATATTATTCCCGTAAAATAAAAGAGCTTTTCGTGGTGATCTATTTTATAATTCAAGTCGACAAAAAAAATGGTCGAGCGATGCATTTTTTACGAACGCTGCCGTAACGGTAAGAGATATTTAAACACTTTCTATAGAAAATTGTAGAATTCAAAAAGTTTTTTAAAAACGTCCAAGAAGACATATATTTTTATGTTAAGGTTAATACACAAATTAATAAAATATGACTAAAAGTTATTAGAAATCTAGGCATGCAAAGCCGCGCGGGTAAGCTAGAAATATATAAAATTATAATATAACTCACGTAAAATCAAAAAAAAAATTTTTTTCACCCAATTTTAATTATTTATGTTGAGTCCTAATTATATATGTTTGCATTATCAAGCAGAGAAATATTAAACCTGAACAATTAGATATGGTTTGAATAGAATGAAAGTTCTATATTCATTTTGATGAGTTATTATTGTGTGCTCATTTGGAGGGAAGTGCATTTTGCCACGAGTGATCTTGCCAGTGCAGTAGGGGCGGATTATATACCGAACACATATAAAAGACCGCATAAGTATAACTGACAGCCCGATCAAAAAAATTTGCATATATTTACCTACACAAGTAACTTTTAGATTGATTCATCCACAAGTAGGCCGACTGATGATAAGTTACAGTAGACTTCAAACGAAAAATGGCCAATTTTATGTTTAGAAAGCTTCTAACACGTTTCAAAACATATGAATGATCATACGTCTCGCACCGTGGCCCAGAGGCCGGAAAACTTTTGAGATAAAAGAGCCAAACACCTTTTATACAAACATCTGCAAGTTTTTTATGAGCCATTTGATAGGAAGTATACTTTTACAGTGAATTAATATGAAAATTATCTCGGACTAAGAGCGGCTATTAATTATTTTGTTTTTAAGTGAAAACGTTCTCTTTTAATTAAGTTGAGTAACTATTATTAACCTAAAAATAATTTTATTAAAAATGTTTGTTAATCAAAATTTATATGATACTAGCTGTTCATACCCGGCGTTTCCTGGGCTAATGATTTAGTTTAAGACAAGTTTGTGCGGGGGGGGAGGGGGGGAAGGTTCCATTGTTTTTCAAAATCTCTAATAAATACAACGTTTCCATTTAATCTAGACTGGGATGAATTGGATGTCCAGGAAGAAATGTGGCGTATGTATTCCGTCGGGACCTACAGAATATGTACGCAAAATTGAGGTCAGGTCGGTCAAACGGTGTAGATTTGTAAATAAAATATATAAGGAGAGGGGGACGGGTAAATTGGGAGGAGAAAAATGTCGCCTATATTACCCGCCAGGTCCTAAAGAATAATTTCCTAATCTGGTTCAGATCGGCCGAAGGTATAGATTTTTACAGAAAATATGTCAATAGGCGGGGGAAATGTCGCCATTGTTACCCGTATCTCATGTTTAAAAAAATATGTTCACGTTCAGATCGGTCAAACGGTATAAACTTGAATAGAAAATATATCAGTGGGAGAGGGAGGGGGGAAGAGGGAGAGGGAAATGTCGCTTATGTTACCCGCCGGGTCCTAAAGAACCAGCATACAAAATTTGTTTCAAATCGGTCAAACGGTGTAGATTTGTATAGAGAACAGACAGACAGACATTGAGTTTCATAGGTATTATATAAATTAACACAAACTATACTACAAAAAGGGCTTCAAGCATCACTCAGCGAGACGCATGCAGTTCGGGAGCCGTGATTTACCCTTGATATATCTAGTAGGTGGACACCACCCTCCCATCGATTATAGATGGCACAACGGAAATTTAATACGTCAACAAATACTTGGCAAAGTCATAGCACTCAACGAAGGCTACATGTCAGAAGTCAAGAGGCGAATAGCACCGTCTACCCTGTTCAAATCAAACATGCCACACACTTTTTCTGCCCCATGCAGGTTAAAGGCTATTAGGTTATTTGTTTTTTTCATGTTTCAATATATTTATGCCTCTTCTTAATCACATAGATTTACTCTGACCTTGTCGGGAATTGAACCCGAAACCGTTGAGAAGCCAGTGTCAAGCGCAGTGACGAGAGTCACCGTAAGTAGATGATCCGACATATTCGGAAAATAACAGTATTGCATTTTGTTTTTTTTTGCACTGTTTTTTTAATTTACAAATGATGTTGCATAAGCGCATTTAGGTATTATTTTGACTTCCGGCTGAAATGTGAAAATACTCGTGAATTTAACTGAATTCTAATTATTTTTGATCTAGAAATAAAAAAAACTATTACAATAATATTTATTGTATTAAAAAAAATTAACAACCATTTTTCTTAAATTTAAAAATTATGTCGTACAGTGGACTTTAATTTGACTTACAAATTAAATGCGAAATCTACATTAATAATACGCGAAGTCCGCAAAGCCTCCAAGGTAAAAAAATTAAATAGTGACGTAGAAATTGATGCTCATTTAAAAATACTAATAAATGCATAAGCAATGAAATATTATAAAAATAGTTATTTTATGCGATGAATCAATTGCTTTCAATAATACTTCAAACTAAAGTCAAATTTGGATACAAACCCGTTTCATAGTTTGTTCTGTATATTTATACTTCTCATACTTCTAACTATTTAATGTCAAATGTGGAATAAAAACACAATTGATAGTGATTTTTTATAAAAAAGGATAAGCGGCCGCAAAGGGACGTCCGCCGCTCCCGACGGCATCGGCATACGGAATCTGATACCAAAACTGCGTCATTTGTTGACATATTTCATACTTTTGAATAATTATTTTTAATATTAATAAATGTGTCGTTAATAAAAAAATATCTTTTATATAACGCTCGAAGTCTCAAAGTGTAGGAGAAAATACAATTTGTTGTTTAAATCTTCTCTTTATATGAAAAAAAGCGTTTTAATGTAGCGAGAAAGGTTGTTATTAAGTAATAGTTCTAAAAATATTGTAGTCTAGCATTATTTAAAAAAAAAACGCTGAAACATATATTTGCAGTGAAAGTACAGCCATAATTAATTTAAATTTACGCCATTTGAAAAGTAATCATGAATCTACGCGGTCTAATTAATGTGACATGTTGACTAATGCGAATGTGGGCAATAAAGGATAGGTATATAAACATGTGTCGTTAAAAACCAAGACGGGAAGCACAAATCCTGTATTTAGTGTCAACGTAGACTTGGTACAATATAACTTTTCAACACTCAACAGTTATACATTGATGGCATATGGATCATTTTACATCAATATATACTCAATTAATTAATTAATTAATTTTATAGTTATATAGTATTTTGTTGTATATCTTTATTATTTTTTGTTCAAACTATATTATTCAGCTGCTCATCTTGGCACAGGTTCTCCCTAGTGAGATGAGCGGCTCCATCTCCTGTCATGTAACAAGATGAAGATAAATAAATAAATAAAATAAAAATAAATGTTTTGCTACAAAAACCACATACACGATTGTAATGTCGGATCAACCATGCCTGGTGTTTACATATTTATTTGGTGCTGAAGACCTGTTTATTTGGTTGTTAAAAATATTTTTATCATCACGCAAACTAACCATTGCAAACTGAAGTTTTGTATAAAATATAAGTTTTTGATGAATATTGACATTTAATGTATTAATAATTTATAGAAATAAACTTTGTTTACACCACTTTTTTATTGAAGAAAATCAACATATTTCAGAGCCCATGGCCCTTTCGTCAGGATACAAATGAATACTTACACAATTAAATTTAAAAATCGAAGTATTATATTAAACTTTGTTTACACCACTTTTTTATTGAAAAAAATCAACATGTTTCAGAGCCCATCGCCCCTTCGTCAGGATACAAATGTATACTAACAAAATTAAATTTAAAAATCGATAATCAAAATACCAACAAGTTATTTATGGAAAATGAATAATAATAAAGTACCTACTTATCATGAAAATAAATTTAAAAGATAACTATTTGTTAAAAGGACCTGGTTATTTATAATATTCAATTTACTGTTCCTCGCGGTTTCCAGACTTTTGGAGATGTTTCTCGATGTTTCTCGATGTTTATCGTAAGCCGTAGATTATGCTAGGCCATTCTGGAATCTTCGTTAGTATTGTGATCATTTCAAACAACTGTCACTTGACATGAGTGCGTGATTCTTTTAAGCCTCGTTACATTATGTTAAATAAAAAATACATTTTTTTTAAAGCTTTTGTTTTCCCTTCAATATTTGATTCTTATAAACATTGGAGGAAAATTATATTTATAAATAATGAAATATCTTGTTTTATAGTTCAAAATATCTCAAATGTCATTCAACCAGCTTTTTATACTAATAATAAATTTAAAAATATATATTAAATAATAAGGATAAGGATAATTTTCTTTAAAAATCGGGTGTTTATAAATAGATTTGTAATGATTGTGATTATATTTATACAGGAAAAACGAGTAGAAATGTTGAAGTTAGATTTAAGGAACACCTAAGGTGTTTAAATAGCAATAATTATTTTGAATTTTCTAACCATATTTTGGCTATGGATCATTCTTTTGATATTAATAAGGGTTTATAATTTACATACAAATTATACAGAATCACATTTTGATAAATTAGAAATTTTGGAAATAAGAAAAAGTGTTAATAGCATATTGAATATAATAAATAACCAAGTCCTTTTTGCAAACATTTATATTTTAAATTTATTTTCATGTTAGGTAAGTATAATTATTATTATTCATTTTTCTTATAAACTTTTTAATATTTTGATTATCTATATTTCGATTTTTAAATTTAATTTTGTTAGTGTACATTTGTATCGTGACAAACGGGCCATGGGCTCTGAAACATGTTGATTTTTTTTTCAATAAAAAAGTGTTGTAAACAAAGTTTATTTCTATAAATTATAATTATAATGTCACCACAAAATAATTTTGCTGCGTTTGAAGAAGAGGTTTAATATATTTCTTAAGATTTTATATTTTTGAGTGTCTGGGTAACAATAAGCAAAATAACAATATTCTCAATTTCAGAATAGGTTTATATTCCACTAGATCATCGTTTAAAATAAGTCCGTATTCATACATACATGCCTTCACATGTTCCTATTGTTGCTAGCGCCGCGCCTCGCAACGTCGGTAACCAACACTAAAAGTCAAATGAATTTTCATTAAGTTGCACATTTTGTTTGGGCCTGTCTCCGAAATGCCAACAAACACATCAGGAATTTTCTCTCCTTCGTAACTGTGCCAAACGTTTCTTCTCGCTGAGAATTATTTCTCTCTGGTAAACCGCACACCGACTTCATAGAGTGAATTTATGCCCGGCAATAGGAGGTGCCGGGACATAACATTGTTAAATCTTGATAAAAAAATATATTCAAAGAAAACTGATATTTTAACCTCAATTTTACGAAACGTTTTAGCGAAGGATAAATCCGTATGTATAGAAATTACCGGAGTGTAAAAAAGGAACCGCTCAGTTTAACTCTAATTCGTTGTCTCATGTATGTGATCTCATGCATCTATGTATGTGATATCAAGCAAATTAAGGGTTCAAGTAACACAATGGTGAATTGTGAAATATTTATAAATTGTTTCAATTATCGGTAATAGAGAATGTCCGCAAAAGACTTAGTACGACCCGGTACTAGAAATAGTTCTGACGGAAGCTTCAATAATCGACGATTATATGAGAGGATATAAGAATGTGGATAAGGTGAGATTTGTATGTAATAGTATGTACTGTGGATAGTATCTCTTCGTTCTATCCTCTTTGCTTATGCTTAGTAGTTATTGCGATTAATTAACATTATAACAGGAGGTACAGACTAATAAAAAGTGTACACGGATGAGAATTGCCTCGTAAATTTTTCTCGAAAACGTGTAAAGGACAGTGAAGGGGTCCCACCATATACCCTAGGCCGTGTTATGCGCAGAGTGTCCATATAGGCCCAGCACGTTCGCCGCCTAGTTAGCATTATTTTAATGCTAAATGCAGCCTCCTCGCCAAGCCGCAGGTAGGGCAACACGCACCCCTGCGACCTGGAGAGTCGGCCGCCCAAACCCTTCACTGTCCAAGCGTCTTTATTTAGAAAAAAAATATACAATAATATGACAAAGGCAATAATAAACACAGATAAATAAAATCATCTGGTACATCTGGTTGACACGGGGATAGTGGGCGATCATCCACCCCCGTAGGGAAAAAGGTCGTGTAAAGGAAGTGTAAAGAAAGTGTAAAGGAAGTGTAAAGGATGTATAAAGGAAGTGTAAAGGAAGTGTAAAGGAAGTGTAAAGGACAGAATGTAAAAATTCATTTTCGCATATATATTTAGTGTATAGAGAAGATTGACATGTAAAATTAAAAAGGCGCATAAAGATCTTTGCTGCCACATTTGTGAAAGAGGGGCACAGTGAACTATATTGAACGGTTTAAAATGAAGATATAGAGCTGCTGTGTAAATTGTAAAGCCACATATGACCCTAGTTATAGAAATGTCAGAAAGGCTTCAGCGAGACTGGCAGATGATATCAAGATAATATGGTAGACGAGATGATGTCAGCGAAATGAGGGTATGATAATTGTGGGCTTACTATTTGTAATGAATTTAGTAGAAAAATTCTTTAAAAAACGTAAACTAAATGAAAATTTATGATTTCGAATTGAATTGATGATTGAAGTGTTGAATTATTAATTTTATTTAATTAATTACTTTGTATTAACCACTTGGTCTACCGGTTTTGATACTATTGTATCTTCACTAGGACGGACGCATACTAGCTATCCATCACTTATTCTAGCAAACAAGTTAGTTTTTGAACGGCGGCTTGGATACAATTATAGTGGGGGTAATTGAAAAATAGACACCGAAATATCAAGTAACGCGCTATTCATAAAATTTATCCGGTAATTAATTATATTGGCTTTAGTGTTGAATATTGTGGTGTAGAAGTGTTGAATGTTTTTGTCTTCAAAATAAATTATAAAAATAAATGATAAATATGCAATACTTATGTATTTAAGGAACGCCTTGTGTTTGAAAACTTTTTTTAATATACCTACAGGGTGTACCAGAGCTAGCAGCAGAAACTTGGCCGGTAGATTTCTGACTAAGTAATTGTTGAAAAAAATGCAAACTTTGATATTGCATATATCCATAACTATTGATATTAGGCCATGGTTGCTTGAACATTTTAGACTCATAACATAGTCAGAAATCTACCTGCCAAGTTTCTGCTGCTAGCTCTGGTACACCTTGTATAATAATTTACAAACGTAATAATAGCATAGGAAGAAGTAAGCATTGTTTTATGTGTAAAGTTTCATTTTAATGATTAGTATCAGAATTATTTTATTATAATAATGTAGTAAACTTGATACGCAAAATGAAATATATGTACGAAAATATAAAGATTATATATATTAAATGACTTGTATCTGTAATTACAACGCTATCGTAGGGCAGTCGACTGCTTCTCGGGATCTTCTCTCGTTTGTCCTTCTGATCTCCTTGTCCCACAATCATGACAGTGTTGTGCGGCGTTCACCTCTACGTGCACATCGGAACTGTATCGCCTTGTACGTAATCCGCTGAAGAACTTTTGAGTTTATTAGTTGGCTAAGAGGATTATATAATAATTTTAGAAAATTTTTTTTAATTGCGTTCATTTTTAATACTAGCACAGTTTTTTTTTGAAGAAATACAACAAATAGATATGTGATTAAAAATCGAATAACGTTTACATGTCATGTATAGCACACCAGCGGGGCTCGAACCCCGGTCGCGCAGTACAGCAACGCAGTAACTAAATGAGGCACCTCCGGTTCTCCTTAGATCGTCAAAAATATACTATATATATACATATATTACATCCTTGCCGTATGCTCGTGAAAATTCACAAACATAATGAAAATAATATTTATTTATATTTTTACATAATAAAAAGCCTGTCAAACGTGGAACGTAGGGGGCGTAATTAATGGCGTTTTAGGTAAGCCGCGAACTATTACTTTATTTTATTTATTCATGGGAAACTAACAGTACATATAAAAATCAGATTACACATGATTATTAAATAGCATAGAAACCATCTTACAAGTTTCCACAGACTTAGCACGTAATTTATTAACACATAGCAACAATAACTTATGTTATACAAAAAAAAAAAAAAATTAAAAGTTTTAAGATACGAACAAACTATGAAAGTCAAAGAATTAAAGGTAAAAGGGGAATCAGGAAGGGATAGGAAAGGACAGATCTATTTAGTAAAAAGGGGAAGAGATAAGAAGAAAAAGAAGTGCAAAAGATATACATGTAGCATAAAGATATCTATCTGTTCAATACATCTGCATATACATATACGAGGTCTAGACAAAAGAAAAAAGATGAATTAAAGAAAGATACAAGATAAAAATTACATCTACCTACTAAGTCTGGACAAAAGAAAGAAGATGGATTAAAAAAGAGAAAAAAAGGTTACCTAATTACCAGCGAAAACCTTTTTTTGTCTTTTATGCTTACCATTATTTGTGTTCATTTATTATTGTTAGCTGTTAGTTTTCCGAATAAATAAAATAAAATATCTATACATTAATTTAATCTAAAAAATAAAGTATATTTTTATTTTAATTACAGATAATTAAGCTAACAAAAATACCAATAAAATAATACTTTCGAATTTATTTTTACTCCCTTTATATTAATTTTATATTAACTCGTGGCGTCTGCTTGCCTTCTTGTCTTGTCTGACGAAAAAACTTTGGATCCATTTTAAACCCCTTTCCCGTGATCCAATCGAGCTGAAACTTTGCAAGCAGACTCGTGGCGACGATCAAGAAGATCTATCAAATTTTCGTTAAAAAAAATAATAAATTTTTAGGTTTTTTCAAATTTTGGGTGGTTTTTTCATACAACAAGTTGTATGAAAATATTTCAACGCGTCTGGTAGACGCGAAACCTGATTATAATATAATTTTAGATTTTTGGAAATTTCACCCTTTCGTAGCGAAGCCCAACGCGTAGGTTAAGCGAAAAAAAATGTTTCAACTAGTAAATGAGAAAGGGAGTATAATAAAAACTTGGTTATTATGGGTTACTTTTTTATTAAGTACATTATTTATTAAATAATTAAATAAACATTATTATCTTTTAATTTAAAATAATATATGTACCTACCTACATTATATTTTTGAGGAGTTGTGAAGAGGCGATGGTAGCTATCTCGTCTAGGCGCCATCCTACGGTCCGGGCGTTTCTGGTTCGAGTCTCCGTATTTTTTTTAAAGCACACGTTTTTTGAAAATGAACAATTGTAGTGACGATGCATCATGTTCATAAACACAATGTTGCATTATTAGTGAAACATCTATTTTTTAACATTGAAAGCGACCATTTTATGAATTGCTATATTCTCAGAAACCTTTCAGTAGAACCTGCCAGAGGTCGGGTGAAACCTATTGGTTCTTGCAGTCCACTTTATTAACAGCGAACATTTAACGTAACTAATTATATTCATTTTAATGAAATCAAATCCATACTTAGCGATTCTACACTCATCCAGAAACGCTTTCTTTAATTTTATCACGTCGTGTCTAAATTTTTATATAAAAGTATTAATTATACATAATATAAATAGAAAACGTGAAATGAATTGTAGAAAAACGCTGGCCAAAATTATTCAAAAAAAATGTTTACTACAGAAGTTTTACTGATTTAAGTGTAACACCCTTGCTAGTGTTACCATAGATGGAAAATAATCATTTATTTCTTTATAGGGACTTGGAGTTGTGACAGTCAAAAAGCATTTTTACGATTTGTTCATCAATCATTATTTTATCTGTTTGATGTATTAGACACGGCGAAAACGAATGATAAATTTGAATCCTGAAATCTTAGAAGTTTTCGTGTCGAGGGATACTTTTCCGCCATGACAAGCCTATTTTTAATTTCCGTTCTTCAAGTACTCGCATAAGATATTTCATTAAAATATTTAATTGAAGCGTCTGGGAAAATAATCATCCTGGCTATTGTAATATAAATATTTAAAACGAATTAGATATCGAACTGTGTTTTGCGAATTAATGTTGGACTTACAATAAAAAAAAACGCCACTAAATCCAATTCTGATAAATATCGTTACGTACAGAACAAATACTGTATTCTCTGAGTTCCGATTCTTTTTCATACGACTTATAGATATTATGATTTTGTAAAATTAAAGATAATAAATATTGTAGACAGAAGTGAGTAGGTAGATAGATAGCGAGTAGATGCAAAATGTTCGTGGTCAATAATAAATATAATAATTTCGATGCCTGTCCGTCTGTCTACCCGTAACGTCCGTAACCGGGTGAAATTACGCTGGAATTAAAAATGCAGATAATTTGAGTAAGACACCCAATCAGCGCGCAACACGCAACAGTTCAGGCAACACAAAATTACACGTATCGACATTTTTTATAAATTTAATTAAATTTAGTTTGAGGTTAAAGTGGCGCCGTCGCTAAGATGTGCGCGCAGCGAATTCTCTAGCGTGAGGGAGATGGCGAGGAACATACCATCTCACAAGAAGTCTACATGTAATATAATAGGAGAGCTGGTAGACATTTTTGGGTAGGTATTTGAGGCACCGTGAAAACTTGTACAGTACTTTTGTAGTATTCAGTATTCGCGCAAGCCTTGCGACGGAAAGACATGTCGTCGATACGCTGCACAACAAAACATTTAAAACCTTGATTTTTTAATTGAACTCAACAAATCAAAAGACTCAAAAGATGCAAAAATAGAAATTGAGTCTATACTCACCACGATTGAAGAAAAATGAACTGAAGAAAATATCGCTTTACAAAAAAAAAAAACACTTGAACTACAAACAAAAGTCATAGAAAATCAAGACCAATACATAAATAAACTTGAATCATTAATAAATAAAGCATCGTATGAAGAAAAAAAAAATGGAAAAAGAAGCTATTAAGCTAGTAAGAGAAAAAACACTCCCCATACCAAAACCTAATCATGCTATTCTAATTTCTTTGAAAGAAGGCAAACCAGCAAAAGAGATCTAAAGATTTTTAAAAAACAAGATAAATGTTCCTAAACTAGGTATAGGAATAATGGGACAAAAAAAAATATCAGAACAAAATATTACTATCCTGCGAAAAACAAAAAGATACAGAAATGAAAAAAGAAGTGAACAGTGATTGTAACGAAAGAGAATTATTATCTGATTTAACAAACCAAAACAAAGACATCAAAAATGCCATAAAATAAGAATGAAAGACGAATTGTGAACCTATTATTATTAAAAAAAAATTAAGAATAAAAAAACTGAAAAACTGGCAAACTTTATCATACAAACAACAACAAAATTAAGAAAAATAATAGTATCAAAAAAAAGAATAAATATTGGATTCACAAGAGCACATGTAGAAGACTGCGATCCACTTATGCAGTGTTATCACTGCCTTAATTACGGACACACATCTTTAAGATGCCTTGAGAGCATGAAGAAGCCAAGATGCCTCCATTGTGCTGAAGAACACAAGATTCAACTCTGCACAAAAAAGCAAAAGCCTCCCAAATGCTACAATTGCTTGAAAAGAAGAGAACAAAACAGTGATCACTCAGCTAACAGCGACCTATGCGAATTGCGCAAAAAAATTCTTCACATAGCTTTGGCGCGCATAAATTATGAGTGAGTTTGTTTATCTTTGCCTGCTTACTCTTTTATTCATAAACAATGCAAAACTTCCTCAATGAAGAAATAGATAAATCAAACATGTAACAAAATTCTTGATAAAATAGCAATTCACTATTTGTTTTACAGTTAAACATCAGAAGTAAGAACAAAAATTTTCATGAATTTCTAATTAATCTTAACTTATTAAATCAAAATCCGGTTGTTATAGTGTTAACCGAAGCATTTGTAAATAAGTACAACATAAATAATTTTGTAAACCCAACTATAATAAATTTGGAACATCTTACCTGATAAACAGAAATAGTGGTATTGTCGTATTTATAAAATCTTGTTTCAAATACTACAGGCATACGTCCTTAAAATGTCTATACAAAATGAATAAGCCTAGATGCATGCACTGCGCAAAAAAACATAGTTCAAATAGTGAAAAGTGCAATTATCATAAAAATAAAGTCCATCATAGCACAATAAAAATTGGACTACGAATAGTGACCGAACTATCAAACATCAATATTTCAGTTTTTTTATTTTTTAATGGCTAACTATCTACTAGAAGAATTGGATAACAATTATATTATATCAGAAAATATTCATACAGAAGAAAAAATATAATTCGAACGGAAAATATTTGTTACAGTGCGGGCGAATGCAATGCTCAAATAAAATCAAATATAAATATATTCATAATACATCTTAATATTCGTAGCATACAAAAAAATTTGATGAATTTATAATATACATAAACTCATCTTTCCCGGACTGCATAGTTTTAACCGAGGCCCATTTAAAAATATTCCGGACAGTCCAAATTACATTTATCGTGCGACAACAACATACATAAATAAAAACAGTGGTTCTGTCGTATATATCAAAAATACTTACACCGATATCTCTCTTCAAGAATTGCAAATCCATCTGTCAAATTGTTTACAAATAAAAATGAACATAAATAAGAAAAATTATCAAACATTTGCAATTTATAGAACTCATTCATCAAATATTTATACATTTATAGATGATTTAAATCATATCATCCATACAAATAAAGGTTTTGATACCATCATTAAAGGGGATATAAATATTAATATTGCCGATAATAAAGATAATATTACAAAAAATGACTATATAAACATGTTAACTGAAAATAACTTTAAATGTTGTTTAAAAAATTATACTCGAGAAATAATAGGGCAAACACCATCATGTATTGACCACATATGGTGTAACTTTAATCTTTTAAATAATATTAAGATAATTATTTGGAAAAATAACATCACTGACCATCACACTACAATTTTTATTGCCTACAATATCCAAAAACCAACTGAAAAGGTTTTAACAAAAAACTTTAAATCTTTTTTAAACCAAAACATATTAAAAGAAAAATTAAATAATAAACATAGCTGAGTGTCTTAATTTCAACAAATGCTGAAAAAACAAGTGTAAATTTTGCAGAGTTACTTAAAAAATACATGCAACAAAGTACTGAAGAAAAATTAAATAATGTAAACGTGAAAAACCATTAAAACCTTGGATTTTCCACAGGTTAATAATTTCGATAAGATATAAAAATAAATTTTACAAGATTAAAAATAAATATCCACATGACGAATCAATAAAAAGGCATTATAAAAAATATAGAAATAAACTGACAGCATTAATAAAATACACTAAAGAAAAATTCTATCAACAAAAAAATCAAACCTCAGATCATGACTCAAAAAAAGTATGGAAAACAATAAACGAAATCATAAATAAGAAAATAAAAAATCAAAATATACAAAAACTAAACATTAATTATAATATTTTGAAAATTGAAAAAGAACCTAAAATATTTGCTGATGCCTTAAATAATTATTTTTCAAAGGAATTTAGAAAAAAATAAAAAAAAAGATTATAACGACGATCCTATTGATCGAGATTCAGAAATCGAAGAAAATATCCCAATGTTTCAATTTTAAAATTTATCTCTTATAAAAAATGCTAAATGACCACCAATTTGGTTTTCGCGAGTATATGGGTACACAGGACGCTATGACTGAATTAACAAAAATAATATACTCGTCACTAGATAAAGGTAACAAATGTCTAGATATATTTATAGATCTACGCAAAGCGTTTGACAGTATCTCGCATAATAAATTAATAAACAAACTAAATAAGATTGGGATTACAGGTAAAGTGAAAACTTGGATAGAAAGTTACCTGAAAGAAAGGAATCAATCTGTAAAATTAGAAAATACATTAAGTTTAAATAAATCATCAAAATTTGGTATACCGCAAGGTACTATACTAGGACCTTTACTATTTATTATCAAAGTAAATGATATGTTAAATTTACCTATCGACGGTCAGATTTTATAATATGCTGATGATACAGTATAAATTTTTGACTGCAGAAATTAGAATAATATTATAGCTGCAGCAAATGGAGTATAAATATTGTAAAACAATGGTACGTTGAAAACTCTCTAAATACAGAAAAAATTCACTATATTCTTTACACATTAAACGAAAAAACTCGCCCAACAACTAAGTAATAAAGATTCATTCTAATAATTGTCCTAATAAAAATAATAATAATACACTAGTCCACCTCAGCACAGGAACCCCTAGTGAGGAGGACTAAGAACAATAATATCAACAATATCATTATACATAGATACTATTATATTAAACATGTACAAATTGTATCTAAATAGAACCTAATAAAAAAATAAATAAAAAAAATATGTAAAAACGACTGTTCGGTATTAAGTTTAAAAAATTGTATTAAATATCTAGGAATAATAGTTGATTCAAATATTAAATGGAAAATACAAATCAATAAAACTGTAGAAAGAATAAGAGAACTCAAATATGTATTTATTAAAATAATAAATATATTAGGAATAAACTTGTTAAAAACTATATTACTCTTTGGTCCAGTCTATATTACAATACGGTATTATCTCATGGGGTGGTGCATTCAAAACCACATTAAAACCTTTAGAAGTTGCCCAAAAATTAATTTTAAAGATCATTCTAAAAAAACCCAATGATTATCCGACTAATGAGCTTTTCAATAAATTACAAGTCCCCACGCTACATACTATCTACAAACAAAATTGCATTTTACAACTCTATAAAAAATTTCAAAATAATAACGAACTGACCCAACTAGTATCAAGTAGCAGAAATATTAATATCGTTAAATTGCATATCCCTGTAGTATATACCACAACCGCCCAGCATCATTATAAAAAAAAATTAAAAGTTTTATCGGTGCTTAAAATACCTGCCTAAAAATGTATCTTGTGTCTTGCTCTTGGACTAATACGTGTATTTAAATTTGGAAGGAGGCTTTATGTTTTTTGGCGAGAATATTGACAGCGGTGAAAAGCCAAGAATAAAAGAAGTTAAAGAAGTATGTCTTGCTGGTAGACTGAAAAAGCACGTTGTAGGTGTCCAAACTAAATTTGTATAATATGTTGCATTATATTCAATATATTACATTAATTCATTCCCGATCGTGCGTTGGCACACTCGTTCCGGCTTTATGAAGAATAAGAACATTTTATATTTATTTGTGGAGAAAGTTCAAAATAAAGCAACATTGATCGTCATCCATTAATCACGAGTCCGGATTGTGCTCGATCGTCTAGTTATCGGGGCTGCAACGAAGTAAAATACTTATTCTGCTCGGTTTATTTTCTTCAATCTATTTCAGCACCCTCGACAAGCGCCGAGTGCATCGGAATACATATTATGTTTCTAGTCCAGGAGGTATGGACGTACTTAATTAACTTTAGCATCTTAAGGGGTTACGTGTAGTCAGAGGCGTGAAAAATTAGACATTTTCAAAAACTTTTTCTGAACGGTTTTGAAATGTTTTTGTTATGCCAAAGTTTTACACTATATTTCAAGTAACTAAACCGAAAATTTTAAATATAATTATGAATACTGGACCACGATAGCAGCTCGATTCTTGACCCCTGTCTTGCAAATAGTGCCTCACGGTGTCCATCAGTACTTCTTAGTGCTTTATCTAAATTCAATGAAACAAAAAAAATAGTAGTTTAATAGTTTATCTTGTGCTTAATCGTGGCTTTTCTTTTTCTTTTCAAATTTAGTAGAGGGCTCTAAAGTTTTTGTTGGATAACTTTAAAACTAATAACCGGATCGAGTTGATATTTTCACAGAACATTTTACTTTAAGAAAATGTTAAAAAAACTAGTTTTCGAAAATTCTGACTACACGTAATCCCTTAAGTTACTAAATATTTTGCTTAGGTTGTTGTAAAGTTAAAAACCACGGACTTCTGTCTTACGCGGAAAGCGTGTTGCCAATTTCACCACCCCAGCTACTTCATAAGTCGTCAATATTTGATAGTTATATGGTTCTCTTTGAATTATTAATTCACTTATTTATATTATTCCATTTTTGTTCAGGAAGTAATCGACTGTTACGAGAATATCAAACGAAGCTTTGACGTCTTCCTGCTAGTCGATTTCCGAATAACGGAATTATTCTTTGCTAAACTGCAAATAAAGTATATATGTTATTTATATTTTTCATTAATTTAAGGAAACGAGTCCCGTGATATTTAATAAGAAATAAATAAATGAAATTAGAGAAATACACTAATATCAAATACTAAAACTGAAAAATTAAATGCTGGAACCTGGATTCGAACCACGAACTTCTGTCTTACGCGGACAGCGTGTTACCAATTTCACCATCCCAGCTACTTAATAAGTCGTCAATATTTGATAGTTATATAGTTCTCTTTGAATTATTAATTCACGCTGTCCGCGTAAGGCAGAGGTTCGTGGTTCAAATCCAGGTTCCAGCATTTAATTTTTCAGTTTTATTATTTGATATTTGTGTATTTCTCTTAATTTCATTTATTTATTTCTTATTACGGGACTCGTTTTCTTAAATAAATGAAAAATATAAATAACATATATAAATTTTATTTGTGTAAATCTACTTATATTATTTGATTGATTACACCTACATGTTTCAGAGATACATTTCCATCGTCAGGGTGTTATAAATAGTTCAAATTGAATACTGTATTTTGTTTTTCTAAATTATTTGACAATTTATTTTGAAATATTATTACTGAAGTTTTTGATTACTCGCAATTATTAGAAAATTTTTTAGAATTGGGCTAGTAGTTTAATTTAATTGATTATTAATGATATTTTGTTTACTATCATTACATACTTTACTAATTTCTAATGATTCTAAATTAACAATTTCAGATCAAAATTATTTATGTGTAAAATAGAAAGTCCTTCATTTTTATCAAAACCGTGATATTATGTAAGTGGATTTATACAAATAGTACAATCAATATTTTTAAAAATGTCAATCTACAATGTTGCTGAATCAATTGAAAAAAAATATTTACTTTTTTTTTTTCATAATTATATTATATATTACGTATATCATTAAAGGTTTATCAAACACACCTGTGTTATTATTATTTTTTTTTGTTTTAATTCATTTTCTTTCTAATAACCCACAATTCTCTAAAAGGAGAAAGGAATACCTTTATGAATAGCCGACCAAAGTCTTACAACCTGAAACACTTTTGTTATAACAGTCAGCACTCCGTATGCATGGTCAATGCAACAGACATACTTGTACAAGCTACAAGGCAGAGTTGAGGGAATCCGTCTTCGCAGAAGATCACCAACTAGATGAACTGATCTGGCGGCTGATGGATCACTTCGGCAAGTCCTCAGAGAAGCTGCGGATCGAAACATATTGCGCCGGATAGATTTGGCTTTATTGTTATTGGATGGTTACCAACAACCACGACCGCATTCCCAAGAGCGAAATGAAGGAGAAGATCAAGTTTTAACTATAAAGATAAAGTTTAATTTGGTCATGAATTTAACAAATATGCGTGACTATGCACAACTAGAATCGATTGAATAATCTAAATATAATTAAATTTTTCAATTTCAATTTTAATTTACACTGCATTTAATTCGTACATATTATTACATTTAATTAGTATACTGTCACGAAATAGTAAGCAGAAGAAATTGCGCACTGTCCAGTTAATTACTTTGTTATATGTCATTTTGGAAGTGTTCTTCTAAAATGACATATAACAAGCTTTAGAATTTATTAGAATAATTACAACCTTCGGGAGACGCCTGGAACAACCTAGAAGCGACGGGAACCTTCTCTTAAATACTAGAAAGGAAAAGAGTTCTCTCTCGAGAGTTCAACGTTTGTGTATAAATAGAGGGTCTAGGCCGCGAAGCGAGTGTATTTCGATCGGTGCGAAGTACGCGCGAGACGACGGTCGGAGAGCCCCAGTCATGGAATTTCGGAACGATAGACATCGAGCGAACTAATTGAGCGAGTTCTTCCCTAAGTGGCGAAATAAATAAATGCGACCAATACGTGTAAGAACGTGATGAAATGTTCGAGTATTAAATAAGTGTTCCCAGCGATAATAAAGTGTTCGTAGACGAGTGATTGCTTACGAAATAGTATGATTTAAAAAATAGATTGATAGTAATAGAATAAAGTTAATTCATGTTAAGTGACTGTGTCCATTTAATATTTAATTAATCACTAATTATTAATAAATCTTTACTTAATTTCCAGCGTCTTAATTTGTCTCTCGAAGCCATAACCCATGACAATATATTAAGAAGAATTCTTATCAAAGATGTAGGAGAATCCTGCTTCGGAAAACCCTATCAGAGATATGAAACAGATCAACGTCCAACAATGATATTGTTAAGCATATTGTAGCTCTTCCAATAGGCATAACCATCGGCAGGTTAGTCCTGTATATTGGAATGTTAAACAATCTATGCTGACGCTGTCTAAGGTAATTATCAGGAACAAACAAACCAATGCTCCGCATAATTTCAGGATTATCGATCATATCGTGCAACAGTCGATAAAAATGCGTAATCAAATATACATTTCTTCTAGTCACTAAATTATTTTAGCCAAGCGTATCTTGGAGGTTGGGTAAAGCCAAGGATAATGCCCGTCCTCTCAAACAGAGATATCTTAGAAACATATATTGTACTTTCTCTACCATAAGACGTACTTAAATTCATGTGGTCCCCAAACCTTTGTGCCACTCTCGAGTCTACTTCGCAACAAGGAGTTGTAAAGAGTTCTCAGTACCCGGGTACTATGGCAGTACGCAGAACAAATCCTAGCATTCTTAATGCATTATCGCTGACCGCCTCTATGTGATCGTGAAATGTCGGGGTGCTCTCAAATCTATTTCTTAACATTCAACGTTCGTGTTAGATTATGGTAGTTCATTGTATCACTATAAAATATAGCGATAGAAAAATGTTTTTTTAGGCTCTAGTGAATGATGTAACCGAATACTTGGAAACATTAAACATTAGTTTATTTCGCCTTCCCCATACACATAATTTGTTATATTCCTGATGTTCTGTAGGCTAGTTATAGCATGCTTGTTTCTGACAAGATTAACACTTATGTGATAAATATTGGTAAGAGTTTAACAATACTATTGGTTATGGTGTATAGTGTTGTGAACATAGTAGTGTAGTGTTGATCCTGACGAAGAGACGGGTACGTCTCGAAACCGGTTGACCTTAAATCTGATAGTGGTTTTTACTAAGTTAACTTTTCATTTTATTATTTTATTATATTTAGTTTTTGGCTTAAGCGAATAATAACAATTTAAAAAAAATTGTTTTCGATTCATACATTTTCAGATTCAAAATCCTATAATTATTATGTTCCGTAATTTTTCACAGGTAGTTTTATTAGTAGTACGGCTAGTTTTATTTTGAAAATCCTTTTGATTAGGTAGCTTGTATATTTTTTATGAATAAAAATACGTGTTTTTTTCAAATTCACAATTATTTATCTCTAAATGAGAATAGGTTCTTAGAATAGGATCCGTCCCAAGTTTGTAACGTTACAAAATAATATATAAAAAATATTTAGGATTTCCCCAAATAGGATATATTATAGCCAATAGAGACCGAAGCATTTTATTTATGGTATTCACTCATAATGTTACAACGTTTGGGAGTCGAAACACACGCCTCCTTTTGTTTTTTAATCCCGTGAAAACGTTTATGAGCGAAATGATCTCAGAAATACTCATCATCAAATGCTCCTTCGTCAGAGTAAAAGTACGCTATTCGAAGCGTGGGTTGGGTGAATTTAACATAGCGTTAAAGAAGAAAAAAAATCAAGAAATTTATTTTTTTGACGGTCATTTACCATATATTCAGATTAAAACAATCAAACGGAATAGGGTCGGAGAGTTTTCCATGGAAAGAAAATACGACATTTTCTTCTCTCAGAATCCAACTATCCATCGGATGCGTGTGCACAACATATGAAAGGGTGTGCGCTTCTAGTAGGGGCTCCTCAGCCATGCTCAGACGCATAATTTATTAAACATAGCATCCTCGTAACGAGGGACCACCGAAGAAGAAGAGTCTATTCAAATATTTGAAAGAATACCAATACGGGATGTCTCGTTGCTAGTAACAAACGAAGGAGTTTTCTTCATTCAATTTTGAACAGAAAATATTCTTTACGCTTTAAGTGAAATGTCGACAGTTACCGAGATGAGCGACATCAACGATATTAAGATTTCAGCACTTTTTTTCAATATGTTTGACTATTTTTTTGTAAAACATTGGACTATCACTACAGTAACTTATTTGGAATATTAAGAAATAAAAATAAAATGACAAAAGCCTTACAAATAAAATTTCAAATTTTTGCAAACTATTGTAACTTAAATAAATTCAGCCAAAACCGTAAGTAGTTTTTATTGAAAATTACTAGTCTCCTTAAATCCAAAAATTTGGCTTTTGTTGTCTTGGAAAAAATCATACCCTCTAATTTTAATTCTATTGATCTACAAATCATATTTTTCAATAGAGATGATCAATATTGGGAATGAGATTGGTCATTTTCTGTATATGGCCAGTCCTCACTCGGACAGTTCCACTACACCGACCTTTTCATAAATTGAATTAGTCGGTAAACGAACCTTTTATTTTAACGGAAGATATAAAGTTGTATAATTTGTGTACAACGCGTGATCGAAAACGATCTATGTCTCATTGGCTGAATATAGACAACGAAGGCAAGGAGTCGCATGACCCCCGACGTCATCAATATTCGACGTGTACATCGGCCGCTCACTTGGCGCTAAACAAAAACCACGCGGCTCATTTTATAACATTAAGTGTTTCTATCCTTCCTCCTGCTATTGATATCCGTGATGCCTTTAGCAATATGAAAGATAGAGACACTTTATGTTATAAAATGGAAAACATTGGGATGGTATGACCACGTTGGACGCAGAGCACCCGATCACATTGTTAACCAGGCGATCACAATGGATTTTCCACGATTCCAGAGGAAGACCAAAAAGTAATGGGTGGTACAAAGAGATGGTCAGATGCAGAGGCACGGATTGGATAACATTATCCAGACATGACAGTATAACGTACAGGCTTGAGACAAGGATTCCACTCGTCATCTACGACAGTGAGTTGGGACGAAGCCAGAGAGAAGAAGATAAAAAAGATCCTCGTGATACTAGCGACGTAGAAATTTGATGGTGCTTACACATACGATGTAGTATTGGTAGGTGAACGATAAGGAACGTAACAGTGAGTGATCGTTAAACGAGATCTTCGTTGACGAGAGAGTGTATATGTATATGGGAAAAAAATTGTATTGTAAAGGTACGTTTAGTAATAAGTAAGATTTATGCTTAAAGCAGAAAAAAATGTCCACCAAGGAGAGTTCTTGCAATGAATGTGAAGGACAAAAAAAAATAAAATACATTTTCCGCTGTTTACTTTCACCAAATCATTTGAACGATTTAACAAAATGATCGCGCCGAAATACAATGTTTGAATTAAATTTATATACTTTGATGTTAATAAAACACAAACGGCGATTATCTGTCTTCTTTGTGGCAGGTAGGGCATTGCAAGAACGTGCATCACACGACTTGATACACATACCTACTCACCTGAGCCCGAACGGAATGCTGTCTGAAATGTATGTGGCCGAATGGCTACAACTGATACAGCCTCAGCGAATCTCTTCAGTATCTACCGAAAACAACTCGGTTGTTTTGCAGTTTTAGGTAGAGTTTGGTAGAGAAGGCAGATAGCGTAGTTTAAAAATGTTGCCATATATTTTCACGAACAGACATTTTTACTTTAACGTTGCGAACTTAGAAAACAATTATTTTGTAATTAACTTTTTCCAAGCCACTTCAGAAAAGTCCATTAAGCCGATAGTATTTCCATTAATACGCACAATACAATGGTATTGATTATATTTAACTAGATTCAAAAACCATAAGTAGACTAAAACTTGTTCTTTGAAAGAAATCCTACTAAAACGAAATATTTTTTTCCGAAGTAAAATTGTAAAGGTGGATGATGGGTGATCCAAAAAAATTATTTATTATTGGACTGAAAGAGAGATCACACATTAACTTAAAAAATAGAGACAAAAATTACCAATTTAATTATGAATATTTTTCTCTAATTAAATGAGATGAGTAGTTATGTTTCACTATAATATGGGGAATAACGTATAAAGTCGAAATTTTGGCCTAATAGTTCTTTTTGTAATGCACTCTCCCGGCAAAATAAAATTCCGGGTTCGAGTCCCGGTTGAAAACATTGGAGAGAATGTTTGTCTGTTTCTATTTTGTATTATACCATCATCTCTAAAGTTTCTTAAGAATAGAGTTGATAGTATACGCCTCCCAACGGCATGGAAAAACATTTGATTTAACAGTGATTTAATAGTAGAAAAATAATAGATATAATATATAGCAGATATTATATTATATAGATATCTATATATAGATGATATATATAGATAACGCACAATGACGCATTAAATACAAACACAACCACGTCATCGAGTACAAAACGCATCACAAGGAGTCAGTCAAACGCAATTAAGGCTAACGATGGCCGGGAATACCCAATACTCGATACTAAATACCCAAAAGCCATTAAAGCTAATAATTGCCGAAATACCTACGTCTCACACACATACAGATTTTGACATGCCAGACTTGGTGATAAATTCCCAACTCACTTAAGTGATCACTTTACACAATGCATCGTACACCAATTACAAACACCAGAACATCCACACATTATCAAATTTTTGAAAGATGTATAATAATGTAATCAGTATTCTTTCAAATATTTGAAGGGACAACGCTAGTGACATATAGTCCTTCCCATGACATACATAGATTTCGTAGCTGGTAATGATACCTCTATATTTTTATTGTTTTATTATTATTAATATTCTTTATGATGTATATATGACGTTCTTCTGTATTATTTAACATATACACTAAAATACGCCTGAGAATTATTTTTTCATTCAAGGATTAAGTAGACAAACATAATTTTAATGTCTGGCATTTTGGTAGTTGTTGATTCAATATACAATTTTAGCTGTGGTTTAAACACATTCACTTCTAAAAATCTTATTATATTGGCATTAAAAAAAATCAACACAATTAATGTATATTATAGATATCTCACAGAGACGAAACTGTATTTATTATGGGAAAGTAGGTATAGAAGTCATTTTGGGTGTACATAGGACTTATGACCTATATTTTTATGGTTGGCTTAAGTGATCACTTTACACAATTGTAACATTCGCCATTTCCACCCATGATAGAATATACCATGCTTATTCATTTTTTTGGAAGTTGTATATATGTTCAAATTGCGTGGAAAGCTTTCACATATGAGTTGTAAGCGCCTTTTCCATGCGGCCTGTAC
>JADDOH010001208.1:0-18590 GCA_016648135.1 Agrypnia vestita
TTTATGACGTTAATTTTTAAAATTTAAAGAAGTTCGAAGGAATATGGGAATATAGTTTCGGGGAAAGTAAAACCGCTACTTGTGCTTATAGGTAAAAATAAATATTTTATTATTAATTTGTTTACGCACATTATAGGCTTTTACATATTGTTTTATATACTTCTTTCTATATATAACAAAGAAAGAAGTAGGTATACACAGCAATGTCAGGTGTTAGCAGTAAAATATAAATATAAACTACATATATAAGCAGTGAAAGTATTTGGTATAAGCATTAAAATGTAAGTAAATAAAATGGAAGGAAACAATGATATTGCGTAATAAAGGCACCAGTTATGAGGTGCGGTAAAAAATACTTTACATTTATTTATTATCTATAAATTTATAAATAAATACATAATTTAAAAATACTTTACATTTGAGATGTTATATAGAAATTTATTGAAGAATACATCTTTCGAAGTCAGGCTTTCACTTTGTTGTGACATTATTAATAAATAAATATATCTGTATTACTTGTCAACTTTAGTTTAAGGCTCAATCTGAGAAAAGGAACATTGTTCCCGAAACATGTAAAAAACCAATAAAAAGTGGTGTAAAAAAAATTATAATAGATTTATTTTTTTATCTATAAAGTTGAAAATAGGGAATTTTTAATAAAAATTAATTAAACTTAAATTCAAGATTATATTACATATATAATAATTAATGTTGGACTCCTGAATAAGGACCATAGTTAGGTATAGAAAATTTTATTCCCTACAAGTTTGTTTATCATTTATATGCTGAAGTTGAAAAGTAAGGAAATAACACAATAATTAAATTTTTGCATCCCTTTTCAGGTAGATATAAGAAGTCGAGATCGATCGAATAAAATATTGATTTTAGAAAAATATCTAGCCGGCCTGTTAATTAATAACAGTTCAATAAAAAATAAAATAATTAAACAGAATTGTTTTATTT
Organism: Agrypnia vestita; assembly: GCA_016648135.1. NCBI lineage: Eukaryota > Metazoa > Arthropoda > Insecta > Trichoptera > Phryganeidae > Agrypnia > Agrypnia vestita. The sequence goes on from JADDOH010001208.1 coordinate 964, forward strand.
TATACAGCGTAAAATTGGGAATTCACCGAATCGTCGCACGTGACATCACAAAAAATCAAGTACAAAAATAATAGATAATAGCTTATTAAGCCTATCTCGCCCTACGCATGTATTCAAATTTCAAATCTCTAGTCATAGTTCGTGTACACAGATCTGCACTCTATGGTAGTGTACTTTAGAGTTGAAATGAAATTACCCGTCGAGCCGTCTATGACGTCTATGGCATCTACAAGTCGACAGCGAGAGATGAGAGAGAAATAAACGGAGACGTTTTGTCTTGCTCTCGCTCGTTGCTTTGCATTGCGTTAATCTCGAATCGTCCACCGACCACGGCGTCCGCTGTCCACCGTCTACGAATTCAACTAGTCCATGCGATAAACGTAAACGGTCGACGCGTCGATGCAACGTCAACGGTTGATTTCAACTGGTCCGTCCATTCAACGCCCATCCCTAGTTAGATGCCGTCTGGCCACGGCAGGGGTCAGTCGTGTTCGTGTAGCCGAATATTCCTCGTCGTTTATTTCACTATTCCTTGTACTTTTACGCCAAATTTGACATTTATATGAATTATTATTATATAATACGCTCAAAAGCAATTGATATCTCCCATATATTAAGGTTTTATATGGATTTTCGAACGGTTTCATCCTTTTTAAACTTTGAACGTGCGTCACATGTCAGTTTCGGTATTATCCTAATTCAACAATTGTTCCAGATCATTTGAGGTATTAAGATACATACTGTACGCGCCGTGCGCATGCGCGTTCGCGTCTCCCATATATTTATTTCTTGTTTAATATTAAAGGTATTCATTATGATATGAAAAGTATTTCAGAATTATAAATATGTTTTTTAAATTCTATTCAGTAAGTAATTATTGGACGAAATTATTTGTCGATAGATAAAATAATACATTTTGATATACGCAGTACGCACGTGGGGCTAGGTGATTGTTTTGTATTGTCATATTACGATATGCTTTAAATTTAAATATGATATGATTTAAAAAGGAGTTCAGAATTATTACCATGATTCTTAAATTATTTACGGAAAATAATAAGTCGACTCAAATAATATAAGATCATTTGTCTAAAGTTAAATAAGTAAATATTTTGATACGTGAGGTACTTCTGTGGGGATACCTGACGCGGACGAAAGCAAAGAATATTTGACCATCTCTTTCTATCAAACCTTACTGTTTTAGCAACGTATGTACCATAAATATGTAACGAACGTGTAATTTTCACTCGATTTGCGCTCAGATGACATGTCGCGCACGGCTTGAAAGGACATGATCTATCGATGTAATTTGACAGCTATGCATGTTTGTAAATCGGCTGTGCCGCCTTAACCACTCGCTACTCGCTCGGAAAAATTACATTTTAAAATGAAGACTGCAAAGTGCACACGTTTACCAGGTGTAGACTACAAAGTGTGCGCTACATTTGTAGTACGTACTGAAACGTTACGCACTTCATCTACTTCAATAAAACTACATGAAGTGAGCTAATTGTAGTACTACAAAATTGTGCATATAGCTAAATTTTATTATCTACTATGTACTACTTAAAAACTGTATTACTACAAAATTTTCAAATCAATGAGGGGGTTCTGGGTAAATTTCAGTTCCCAGAGATTTCTTCATTCAGTCACCACAGATATTTCGGCCATTTTATTCACATCAAATCCCCCATCAATTAGATTTCTGTCGACGAGGGGACGATTTCAAAGAATCGTTTTATCTACATCAAATTCGTAAAAATATCGGCCAAAAATTATTAAAAAAGTCACACTTCAATTTGAAATTTGAAGTGTGTGTAGTTTGTAGTATGCAGTTCGCTTACAAACGTGTGAAATGTAGACTTCTTTCCATTTAAGAAAGACAATCGAATTAGTGTATAAGCCGTGCGTACGACGCACGATGTTTCGCTGTGTTGGTGTTTACGGGTATAAACCCCAACACAACGAAACAATGTGCTTCGACGCACGGCTACAATATACTAATTTGATTGTCTTTCTTAAATGGAAAGAGGTATACACTTCAGTATAATGTAGAACTACATTGTAGTACCTACTTAATACAGAGCGGACCATCAATACTCACTATTACTTTATTTATTTAGTAGCGTAACTACGCCAAAGAAGCCACTTTAATACATTGGAACTTACGTAAGATCCACTCTTACAATTCAAATTTTTAAGTTATGCTTCTTTAGGCGGTTTGAGTGAAATTTAATGTTGCAACGAAACGCGCGCGCATTCAACAGAAATATTTTCATGTCATTATGTAGGTAACGATTCACCAATTAAATGACAAGATGGTGGTTTCTTAGAGTGATATTTAACCAATAAAAATATTTTAAATAACGACATCATGTTTGAAGTGGTGTTATGAAAATTCTATTAAAAAAGTTATATAATCTAATCTGTCTTTAACTTTATCGCCATAGATTTTTTATCCATTGACGTAGAACGGTTTGTGATGGGAATTCTAGTTTGTGTAGTATACCTTGAGTTACGCATGCGCATTCTGTCCAGCAACGTTATATACATCTGCGTATTATTTATTATTTGCTTTAAAATAATTTCGCCAAGTATTTATCGAGTACGCCACGAAAACCACTGAAAAAGAACACTCTTTATATTAAAAATCTTAGACCGCTGTTTTTATAGCCTAATACATATTGTCAATACAAAATGCACGAGACAATGGTTTTTTTTTTTAGCGAAGCCACTGTTCCTGCTAGAATCCTTTCAGTGATTCTGACATTAGACAGAGCTACTCTGTGATGCTGAGCTATGGCTATAAGCTACCAAGGGCCACATTTTTCTATGTATGTGTAACAATATATGTAAACTTATGAATAAATTATAAAATGATATATTTCCATACAAAATGTGATGAAAAAGGCAAGCGAAAATATGAGAAAAATGGGGAAATTTGCTCACTCTGCCGGACGATCGCCTTGATAAAAATAAAGTCAGTTGAAAATATTTAATAATTTAATGTTAATTTTCCTTTTCTTTAGTAGTTTTTTTTATTCTTGATAAAAAATAAATAGAGTTTATTCAAAAATTACAAACTTTTGACATGACGGCCGGAAGTCAAAATAATACCTAAAAGTGCTTATGCGATAATTTTTAAATTGAAAAAACAGTGATGTAAGAAAAATTGTTGTTTATAATTTTTTTAGAATACATAAATTATTGGTGAAATACAAATAGATTCTCTTTTTTTAAATTCTAGACTTAAAACATTCAGAATTCGGATAAAAAATACTCGGGCACGAGCTGCTCTCTGGTGTTTCTACGTATTTTAGCGTCGGCATTCCGTATGGTTGTCTCTGTTCCTCGCAGTCTTTCGATCATGGAACGAATACGTAAATATACGCACTAGTGCAATGTTTATCTGATATTAGTTTTTTTGATGTCTCGTCCTCGTCTTGAAAGATCTCGATTCAATGACACCACACATCGACATTTGACATTTGGAAAATGGATGTCTAGCCTTAATGATAATAAAAAATAAGTCAGAAATATTTTTTTAAATGTGATATTCAATATCCCTGATCTCCATAACTGTAGGAATCATAACTTAGGCGTAGGAATCTACCCGTAAAGCATTGTGGAGTATCTTTGTTACACCGTGTATTATGTTTTCTTCATTTGTGTACTTTTTGAAATAAAGACTCGCATGGGAAATAATGTCAAGCGAAGAAAAAAAGCTTTGTTTATATTGTTTATTAAAAAAGAGAAATCACATAATCTACATGTCCGAAATTTAATCAACTTTAACCCTGCAAGTTTATGAATTGTTAAAAATCGCACACAGTCTTCCACAGTGCATCTGTCTGCATCCAGAGCACCCGGGCGTTCCAATATTAACTCACAGCGCGTACACTTTGATGGACTGCACTTGGAGAGCGCTGGAGTCGCCGTACCAGGTCTGGTACCACGTGTCTTTGGCGTTCCAGAAGTCGACCAACCACTTCTTGGACTTGTTCCCCCAAGGCTTGGTGGGAGAATCCGGGAATTCGCTCACTCCTCCGACGTTGACACCGAGAGATAAGTAAAACTGAAAAATCTCCAGGCAATTAGTACAGTAAATATAACCTGGATCATTTCCTAGGTTTTTGGAGTACGGCTGTTGATGTATATATATTTTTTTTTATTGTAATATTTAAAGGGTATCAAATTACAAATTAATACATAAATTATCAATTTTTCTCCTTTCTAAAAGTCAATGACTCGGCATAGCGGAGGAGTATATGTGTAGAGACATTAGAGTAGGTATTCAAAATAGTAAAATAAAAACAAGTACATTAAAGAAAAAGTAAACAAAGGTAAAATGTAAAGTAGAGAGTAGAGACAATGTTAAGACAACAATTAAAAACAAAATAATAATATAATTCTCTATATGACAATGTTCGTCACTAACGTTACCAGATTGATGGCTACCATCGCTACTACGTATACTACCATACTATAACGCTACCAAATAATTATGAAGTATAAGAAGCAAAAAATCGTAATTCTTTTATTATCAGGACAGCGAAAAGCACGCTGTTGCTTAAAGGTTGACTCGATACTAACCTGAACTAAATAGTAGAACGAAAAGATTTCAAAAAAATACGTTAATATGACCTTCAGTTTAATATACATTATTTAGGTATAGTATATAAGAAATATTTAATGAGGTAATCCATCCGCAGGTAGTCGGCAACGTCGCCCCCTCTATTGTTCGATTTGTTCCGGTTACTTGCCGCGCCATCGAAATCGCTGTATCTCGGTAAATAATTGGAATTTTGAAAAATTCCTTTGAGGACATAATTCTGAATGTCTAAACTTACGAAATATACAAAAAAAAATGATTTCTTAAAATTTCTAGACTAGAATACCCCCTTAAATCATTATTTTGTTTTCCAATTAGCGGTTATCTCGCTTCATCGGGAGAGGATAAAGCGCTGTAGAGCCGAGATTTCCGTGAAACAGTGACCAGAGCGGCCAGAACAAGCATTGCACCATGAAAATATCGTAACACGTACCATCTGGTCAAAAGGAGCCATCTCTGATCCTCTCTGCCAAGAGAGGGCCGCGGGCTGGCTGTCCCCCGCGGCCGCCGTGAAGCCTCCCGCGGGCGGCACGATGATGCCGTAGTCCTCTCCGTTCACGTAAAGGGATATGCTATCTGTCGAACAAATATTTTTTATTTAAGTATATTTAACACGTTCCTTTCCAGCAAAGACATTTTGGAAATCTCATTGATACTTTTTAGAAATAAACATGTCCGATAGTCATTCCACACAACGCAGAAACCTACACAACGTACAACGAAAAACAGCAACAACGTTTTTGAACAAATAGTTTTTTAATGTCAAAAGTGTACGTATTCAAATTTCATTCATTCCTTCTTTCCCAGTGAACCGTACACATACGATTTTTTCGCGTAATCATGAAATACTATGTGTACACTTGACTTTTTTGAATATTGTATAATACCTATAAAAGACAGACCTCGTAGTCCAATGGATAAGGATCCACGGGCTTCTCATGTCGGTGGTTTCTGTTAGGATTCCCGGTAAGATCATATCAATGTGCATAATTAAGTAAATAAATGACAACATGAATGTTTAATCAAATTCATAATTAAATTTGTTTACAAACACTTATTTTTGAAATCCAAAAGCCCTTGATGTTTTGCAGTAGGAATATAAAAAATTAAATCTAGTTTGATTTAATGAAAATGCTATTCAGGCAACATCATATAATTATTTTGTTATAAATGAGAATAGAAAACCACATTCATGTACATATACTATTGATTTAATTTTTTTTTTAATTTGTATTTTTTGTGCAGCTCGGCATTGTTTTAAATGAAAAAAATATTTAATTTACTCACACACGTACACACACATATATATATATATATATATATATATATATATGTGTGTGTGTGTGTGTGTGTGTGTGTTTGTGTGTGTGTGTGTGTGTGTGTGTGTGTGTATAAAGTTAAATAATCTTCTTTCATTTAAACAATGCCGAGCTGCACTAGTGATTTATCGTAGACTGTCGACTCGATATTTTATAATCTATGGATAATAAAACCAGGGTTAAAAAATAATCTATGAATTATGATAGAGCAAATTTATAAGATTAATTTCAATAATTAAAAGTAATTACTATCGTGATCGTGATTAAGGAATCGACTTTACAATTAATAACATTAAATGTCGTTTTTTTCCTTACAGAGAAACTCAATTGTGTTAAAGAAAATATTAAAGACAACAAATCACGGCACACTTATTTCACAAACGCTCTGCGTGTAGAGAGAAAAATCGGGTAATTTGAAGGCACGGTGACTAAAATAACATACTCATTCTTACAATTATGTACGATACTCTGTTCCTTTTTCCCCTGGCCTTTTTTCGGCGTAGCGTCGCGCCCGATCACAAAGAAGGTCCGTTCGATAACGAATGCAAGTAAGGCAATCACCTTACTTTTCGAAATTCCGCCTATCTTACCCGCCGAGTCTTAAAGAATAATTTTCCAAATGTTGAGTCCGATCGGTCAAACGGTAAAGATTTGCATTGAAAATATATCAGGGGAGGGGAAGGGTTAAAAGAATGGGGGGGAAATGTCGCCTTTGTTACCCACCGGGTCCTAAAGCATAAGTATGCAAAGTTTGAATAGAATCGCTTAAACGGTATAAATTTGTATATAGAACAGACAGACAGACAGACATTGAGTTTTATAGTTATAGAAAGTATAGTATAAGTAATTACATTTAATACTAGTATTAATACAAACCTGGCCTCCACACGAGTGTATAATTGTTAAAGTCCTGATTCCAGGGTCTCCTCCTTTCGTACGATTTAATTCCATAACTTCTGAACGGCTCCTTGATGCCCATTATGACCCCGCCTTGAAGATCGTTGGACTCTGAAGGATTCCCCTTCACCATAGCTATCCTCATCACTCCCGACGCATAGTTCTTCGATCCGTAAGTTTTCTCCTTGGGCTCCAGTAATATTTCTAAACAAATGTGTATAATTAAAGAAAAAGATTTTTACAGTATTCTGAGAATCGTATTGAGCAAATAAATAATTATCTCCAACACGGTCACGAAGTAAGGTGCTATATCATCTCATTATGCGGCGCTATCAAACAACACCTAATAATAGGAACTGTCGATGACGTACCTGGGTATATCCAGTCTCCCCTCGGCAGCTTGGCTGTTACCTCTACTCGGCCGTACTTGAAGCTGAACGTGTTCTTGGTCTGCACTTTAGCACTTAAAATTGGGGGCAGAATTTCATTACCGAATCCTGTCTTTCTGCACTCTTCGGTGCCTACATCACCAGTACACCTGTTAAAAATACATAGCGATCAACTTCTGCGAACTGTTCATGAACGCGTGAACTGGAACGAGATCAAGAGAACCGAATGCTCCAACTAAAGATCAGAAAAGGTCAAAGACAACACGAAAATAAAGTGACAAATAAAATACAGGAAATTAATTTAGTTTAATTTATTACCAAAGTAAATCACTGAACACGAGTTAAATTGTAGTACCGTTCTTAATTTTATAGTCGCTAAATGTCTCCCGAATATTTCACACATTTATTATTGTATTGTTCCTGAATTCGCACTAATTAACGCTGTTCCCATTGCTTTGATCACACTGGTTCTAACGCTGAGATGTCGCACTTGTTACTGTCACGAATGAAATTGCCTGATCGCCATGATTGAAATGATTCCGCGTTGCGTGACGTTTTTTATAGATAAATTTCTTCGAGAGATTTATTTTAGACGATTCCAAAGTAATGTTTCGGTGCATAATGGAATATATTATAATCTTCGAGAGACTGTGGTCACGGATGACTGACACTGCGTTGCTTAACGCCGTTGTATTATCGTCAATATACAGTAGGTTTACCGTCTTGTTACAGTGTAAAGAAAGTAAAGAATTAACGTTATCGTTTGACTTCATAAAAAACATAAGTAAAGAATAGCTCTTCTCATGAAAACAGTGGAAAATCGAATAATGTTTCTAGTCCCCAGAAAGCGACAATGGCATTATGTTTTTGGTACTAGGGTGCTCCCCCTAGAAATGCACAAACGAAGAATACTGGGAGAACCTGAGACCAGGTCACACTCGGGTAGAGAGAGTATAAGATATAATTTTTTGAATATTTTTATATTAATGACAGTGAAATTTTCTTTGTACGCATGTACAATTTAATCAAAATAATCGATATTTTAATGGTTTTATGGACACTGCATTATAGGAAACAGAACGTTTAATTTTTGTCTTTTTTAAAACGATATATTTAACAACATGTCGAAAAATATTAATGTCTGAATAGCATCAATTCTTTTTCAAACTTTATACAATGCATTTGTAAATAAAGTATATGGTCTATAAGATTTAATAATAAGACGTTAAATTTAGCAAAATCGAGAGCAAATACGAAAATCGTGTACTGGGGCCTCTTAAGGTTAAACATGGTGAAGGTTGTTAAGAGCATTAAATTAAGGATGAAGATTAGGGCACAATTTTTATCAGATGATAGAACAAGTTATTATTATAGTTATGATATAGTTTTTGTCGTATTTTGTGACATAAAAATTCATTACTGCAAAATATTCTGAAATGAAAAATGCGACAAATTCTTTTACGAAATTTTCTCAAAATGGCTGTTTTATTTTTCTCTGTAAAAGGAAAATGGTGTAAAATATATATATACGGAATATTAACTATCAAAATGATGACATAAAATGTTTTCTATGAATTGAATAAAGTTGCTTTTCCTTAAAATCAGCGTAAAACCATTAAATTGACAACATTTTTTTTAGTATGTAGGTATACTATTAATTTATATTGTAGCCAAAATATTTGTTGTAACGTGTTTTATGGGCGTTTCGCTACGAAACCAACAAATATTCAGGGTTATTTGAAAAACATCAATAACCTCACAGGACTATATTCCTGCTTTAATTATGAGTCGAAAATTTTCAAGCAACCATGACCTTATATCAATAGTTATGGAGATATGCGATATCTATGTTGGTATTTTTATTCCAATATTTCTAACACATTTTTTGTAAAACGTTGGACTATCATTACAGTAACTTATATCGAATATGAAAAATTCATTCCCTTTAATACAAGTCAAATAAAATAATAAAAACATTCCAAAAAAATTTAACTTGTATTGAAACGATTGAATTTTTCGTAATCGATTTAATTTACTGTAATAATAGTTCAACGTTTTGTAAAAAATAAGTCAGAAATATTGAAAAAAAAGCAAACTTTGATATTGCATAACTCCATAACTATTCATATTAGGTCATGGCTGCTTAAAAATTTTCGACTCATAATCAAGGCAGGCCCTGCGAGGTTATTTATGTTTTCCAAATAACCCTATATACATATTAATACAACAGGTATACCTACTTAGACATTCGTTAGTAAGAAATTATTGTTAATTTGAGAAAGCTAACAAAATTTATGTAAACCACGTTGATTCATTTTAAACGTCTACCGGTTTCGATACTGTACTATATCTTCATCAGGACGGACCTACAGTAATATCCATAAATTAAATTTGTGAGAGTCAAAAACCGAGGGGTTGTTTGGTTGGTGGTGGATTATCACAAAATGGTGGGTTTATCGCAAAATTCAATGTACATTTATCAAGTGTCGTAGCACCGTGTATTTTGAGATCCGATAGACTTGACTATGAATTTATTAATTTTTTGTTCGAAATCAATATTGCAATATTTGCAGAACTAAGAACATAAAATATTTTGGTTTAAATTTTTTCTCAATTCCTGACAAACTGAAAATTCTAGATTACACTTTTGACTCGTAAGTTAATGTTGATTTAACCTGATGATTTTACAAACTCCCCTGGACGGCTACAGGACCTAATCAGTGATCAGCTCTGATCAGCTCGAGCAACTGACCTGTCTCTGAGATCCAGGGTTGACCTCACGAATCCTGACCCGTATTGTTTCTCCAGGAGGTCCGGTTTTATGTAGAGGATGTTATCCTTGATGTACAAATTGTTCTCTTCGTTCGAATAAACCACGAATGGATAATCCTGAAAAGTGAAAAGGTACCATTGTGATCAGTGCAAGGAGGAAGACAGCTTTTGGAATTATTTAAATTCTGAAAATCAGAAAAGTTGATTGAATTAAGGATCGTTCCACGTGAAATCAACTTATTCTAAAATAAATGGTTACTTAACCAAAATTCAGATATTTTTATTTTTTCACCCTTTTTTGACGACAGAACTAACAGAACACTAGCCACAAAAGACATAAAAAAATACTTTACTTATTTCAAACTCAGCCCAATACCAGTAACTTCATCAATGTGAAGCTCAAAACAATTTTTATTTTAATTAAGATGTGGTATGATGTAATAATTTGTAGATGTCAAATTATTACATCATATACATCTTAAACACAAAGGAAAAGTATTTTTTAGACTTGGGAAAGTATGTATTAGTTCTATACCTTTGAAATTGCCGTTTTTCTAATACTGGATTGTTTGAAGTTCGATTCTTGCATTTGGCTTGAAATTCCAATTAATCATATTAAAGCTAAGCATGCCTTTTTCAAAACTGAGAGCAAATGAAAATTCATTGACTTGGTTTTGATGTGTTTATATTATTATTTTATAATAGTTAGTTTTAGGTTTAAGCGAATAGTCAATTTAAGAAAACAAATTTTCTTTCTATTCGTGAATTTTCAGTTTCAAAATCCTGCAATTATTATGTCCCGTGATTTTTCACGGGTGTACGGCTAGTGTTCCACTAGTGATGGTCAATCCGTCATTTTAACCGGTTATTCATGGTACTGTTATTTGAGATTTGTATCTTATGTGTCGATGGTTGGTAACTGAGATTTAATTAGTAGCGATGCTCGCTCGTCGCATTGCGAAAAATCAGTTCAACCCGATAAAAATTTAAAATAACGGTTATCATCCCTAAGGCCCGCCCATCTGAGAGACTGGCCACTAGAAACACTCACATAATGTGCGTATTACACACTAACACAACTGAATCCTTAACCGGGACCATTCCCCATCCTCACGATCAGTTAGAAGATGCTCACCGGTTCGTCCGCGATCCTAACTTCGGGCTTCCACACCTTCCCCTGCTCCAAGGACGTGAGGAACGTCTCCTGGAACAGCAGGGCGCCCTGGCACACGAAGCCCGGGGTGCTCACCACGCTCAGTGACCCCGCACACGGAGGATCGGGCCTCCGAGCAGGCTCCGTGGGTCTGGTGGCGGGGGGCGGGCGGGTAGGGGTGGGGGTGGCGCGGGTGGGTTGGGTCGGGGGTGAGACGACCTGCCCCGTGTAGGGAGTGCCGTCCTCGTTTACGTATCCTGCAATCACGACATTGAATTACTTCCCGATCTTCCCCGGGAGCGGGTTCTCGTTACTGCCTTATACCACCGGGCTTTCCATTGCGTCTGTACATCTTGCGTCTATTTTATTTACCTCTTATATCATGAATGCCTGGCATCCTTTCACACAGACTCCGCGACATACGTATCTACATGAACACCGAAATCGACACTGGAGGTCGGTTATCCTTTCTATCTGAAACCCCAATAACCAGCATTTCATCGTCATTTCATTTCATATCGATCACATTTCATTATTGCACCTCGTAAATAGGTGAAATTACCTCTAGTTCGGTATCTGTATCTGCTAGACGCGCAGACGACAGTATACCTGCTAGATATTTAATCTGCAATACGCTCGTGTCTGAAATTTAGTCGAGTCTACCATATTGACAACCCTTGTATTGTATTTATAAAATTAGCTCAGAAGGAACACAAGGCAGATGGAACCAAATTAAATACAATAAAATAACCCCCCCACTGCCTACTTTCAAACTAAGCAAATTTTCCTTCAAAATGACAATTTCTTCAATCGATACTTTATTGTGTCTAGGCACATATTAATATGGAACAAACTAAATTTACTCGTAATGTAAACGCTGCTTTAGTGTCTTATTTTCGACCTATCACTTACGTTCACACTTTCTCAGTACTAAGCTCGACTCAGCAAACAGAGTATAGTACCACATAATAATATAGGGTCGACATCCGCTAGGTGTCACTCCAACACACCGATGGTGGCGGCAAGCATAATATTACTTATTAAAAATAACTTAAAAATTCGTTTTATTTTCGCCCTGACACTCATTTTTGTGCGCTGGATAACATTTGTAATAATACCTGTCACAGTCCACTTGCCGTCGTCCTCCCTGTAGCCCAGCTTCCTCTCGCCGTCAAAATAGTCCACGTAGGTCCAGAAATAGACGGTGTCTCCAATCTTGAGCTTGGCTAACTTGTCCCAGAACACCCAGCGGCCGTTCTTCGGCCTCGCGATGTCCCTGGACCAAGTACCGCCCTCCAAGCCCTCCATTTCTTCGTTCAGCTTTCCGTGAAAGGCGAACAACTTTATGCCTTCTTCATCTAAAGAAATTACACTGTATTTTTATTCGATAACATAATTGTGATGGATTTATGAGTAAGGGTGTAGTGTACCTCGATGTGTGTGTGTGCGTGTGTGTCTGTCATGCGCGAAGAAAATTGTTGCGCGAGCCGACAAGGGGCGTGTGAAGGAGACGGGTAAGCACTTGAAGCTTGCTCGGTGTGACAGACAGACGGTCGCGGCACAACCAAGTATCGTATAACATTGTTGTAATCTTAAAGTTATAAATGTGGGAAGATTCCTGAATAACATTCCAGTCCATCCTCGCTATGTGAGACGTTTTACAGGGTTTTCGTCATCCATTCTCATTACGTGACCAACCCTGCTCAAGCGCCCCACCTTGATGGAGTTGCTCACGTCGGGCTCTCCATACATGTCATACAGCTCTCTGTTGTATCGACGATGCCAACCATTATGATCTCTTACAGAATTGAACACTGTTCTAAGGATCCTTTTCTCAAATGCTGCAATGGATCCCTCTAGGGCTTTCGTTAATTACCATGTTTCAGAAGCATATCTCAGGACTGACTTTCGGCCGCATTCCGAAAATAGCAATATTGGGATCTTAAGATTATTATCTCAATACTTAATAGACGAGAATAAAAAATAAAAACAACGTGACGTAGATGTCGGTGTTTGGTGTTCATCGTACTCAAATAAGTTGATTCGTATATTTTCACAAATCTCTCTCAAAATAAATACCTTTATTTGCGGTGTCCGATATTTTAAATGCCTTATCCAGTGGTCTGACAGAGACTTAAATGGATTACCGAAATACCTATTGCAAACGTAACCTCACAATTCTCATGTTTCGACTAAATACGTGAAAGAAATGGGTACTAATGCTGTATTTAAAGCTTATAGAAAAAATATTATTTCATATGCACTTACATATTAATTTCTTGTCCCACAGCTTCCTGATGTAAAATTACTTGTGGCAAAATTGTCATTGTCCCGTGGACTCGTACGTATTTATATTTTGACGGATAAACATCGTGTTTCTTTCTCAATCTCTCTCTCACAAGTAGAAACTGAAGAAACAAACACCGACGTATACCTACGTCTCATTATTTATTTTTTTATTCTCGTATATTAAGTGTTGGGATAACAATCTTAAGATCCCAATATTGCTATTTTCAGAATACGGCTGTTTATTAGGGTTTTGTAGAATAAGATTTTGGTGTTTCTTCTGACTAACTTTGGCCTTACCTAACTGTTTCCGAAGACCACAGTAGTAACGGTTTTAGCCATTATCCTCCTGATTTATTCTCTTATGTTGTCACTAGTGGCTGTGAAGCCCAGGTAAATGAACTCTTTGACCTGCAAACTGTAATCTATAATTACCATGTAGATGCAATCATCAATTTTGTTCATTGATGAACTTCATTGATGATGGGCACCATTATATTTGATTTCTGTTTTAATGCTTCACGGATAACTTCGAGTGATAGTCCGATGATATCAGTATCATCTGCATAGGTGAACAGTTGAACAGACTTGAAGAAGATATCGCCTCTAGTTTGATGGAGCCACTGAACTTTTACATTACACTGAACAGGAGAGATATCCAGAGCATCTCCCTGTGTAAACCGTTGTCTGTGAGACCCTCAACTCTTGCAAATCTCGAGCGATTGCTCTTATGTCCACAAATACGTATCTCAGTGACCTTTAACGTCAATTATTCAGCTAGAATGTGATACACCAAAAGATAAAGGATGACGTTAGATATGTTTTTCTCGCATGATCAGTATAATTGATTTTAATATTTTACTTTCCTAGAATATCAAGACGATTTTATACTAATAAAATAATGCAGTTAAACATATAAAAGTATGCAAAATAATGTTTTTTTTTAACAAATTAAATGTACTTAATACATATAATTATACTTTGTGAAAATTAATATTTGTGCGTTGCACATTTTAATTAAAACACACATTTTTATTGTAAAAATACATATTATATTTGTCGCATCAAAGATTTTCCGGATTAAGTAAAATTGAATTGGAAGTTTTACCTCCATCCAGCGTATTGTTAAAATAATAAGTATCTCACTATAACTGAGTCAAAAATAATAATAATTATTATTATTATAACAAGATAGAAAATTCAACGTAAAGTAAATAGTAAACATGATGCAATTCCGGTGCAGAAGAAGTCTGAGTTTGATTTGAGTCGCGGTGGTAATTATATATTTTTTCGATAAATATATGTATTTTTTCTATTCTTTCCAAGTGATTCATTTTACATGTTAAAAATGTAAAAAACTTGTGATGTATGATTAACTATTCAAAAACATGTTTTTTACTCCTAAAATTAAACAAAACAAATTATTTTAATCCCGAATTCAAAAATAAAACCGAGATGTTTTATGTTCATCGTTTTGTATCGATGGCAATAATAATGCAAACGTATTCTAAACCGGTTCAGTAAACCTTTTTGCACATCCGAAGCATGGGATCTTTCTGCGGGCTATGCAGTAGGTAATAATTAAGCTGATTCTGATGAAATAGCTATCACTCGTCATCACTCGTGTTATTAAAATGAACTATCAAACGTCATCCCACTTCAGGTCTACCTCCAATCTTCTAATTCTAAACAAATTAATTAAAAACACACATCATTAGAATTCAGTCTTCAAATAAAATAATGAATAACAATAAACACCGCCGTGCTAAATTATAAATGGCCGTGCCAAAGTAACCACAAAGTCGCAAGAAAAAACTCAAGACTTCGGGTCAATTTTTTACTCATGGCACTGCTACTGACGAATCTGTTGCTGGGATATTTTTATTATTACAATATAATAAATAGTGCAAAGATGTGTTTAATATTTAAATATTTTATGGACAGAGAATGAAATAATATTAATCAATTATTGATAATAATAATAACTGTCAATGCCCTTCATCTGCTGAAACCAGTAGGTGAAGAAAATACATTTAGTTAAAAGCAAACGAAAAGAATAATTGTATATCTATTTTATTATATTAATATAATGGATAATGGACAGCCATCAACAAATTTCAGAACGTTTTAAAATAGGTTTAATAATAATTACCTACTATCAATGTTCGTTAATGTTATTATTTAACTTATTTTAAACACTAATGTAGTGCGCCCAGTGTACACAACCGATTCTATGCGTCACGGACGTGTGTTCTTGCATTACTGTCTACCGTGAAGCGACTCATATAACCCTGACTCTTTATTGCATAAATATCGCTAACGCGCGCCACTGTTTGTACTATCAGTATACAATACATTCTTGGAGTGCCACCCGTAGCTTTGATCAGTTTTGATTAAAAAGTCGCTTCTACAAAAAAATGATGAATGACAATATTACTGATCGAATTAGTTATATTTAAGTCCTCCGGAGCCCGTCGAACCTATACTAACAGTTCCGTACATGCCTGTATATTTTGTTTTCCTAAAACCAGTTTTTTTAGAACTCTATTTCACGGACACTCTTAAATAATAATTGCATATTTACGCAAATATTATTTGACTACTGAGCGTCATCCATCTCGCGAGAAAAATATAAAAATAGCTTTACTGCATTAAATGATTCGATATAAATATTCATTAAAATCGATTATATTATAATTATAGTCGCTAGTGATGTGCACGAGATTAATGACAAAACAGAATGCCGAGCAATTATGAAATCAGGTTTTCCAGCTTATCGATTACCTGGAATGGAGACGCGCAGTCCCTTGGGGAAGATGGCTTCCAGTTTGGCGGGCGGCACTTCGTACTGCGCGGAACACAACAAGACAACATTGCAGACCACCAACAGGAGCAGCGCGCTGGCGGCCATCGTCTCGGCGGTGCGCTCTAGACTGCTCTAGGCTGGCCGCCGCGCCGGTCACTGCCCACTGACCACCATATATCTCTTATCTGTAAACCTAGCGGACAGTTCGATGCAACACGAATCAAAAATATAATAGGTAAGTGAAGATTTCCGCGTTTTTTCCACAAATTTTTCACTTGATAAGGTTATTCCGCCGCAAAGCAGATATCGGGATACGATAGGAATGAATGAATTCTATAATAAGTGGAGAGGCAAATCGAATAATAATTCTATAATAGATATAGGGGCAGATCGAATAATAATTCTATAATAGATATAGAGGCAGATCGAATAATTCTGTAGTAGGTACATGTAGAGGTAGATCGAGTAATAATTCTATAATAGATGTATAGGCAGATCGAATAATTCTATAATAGATGTAGAGGCAGATCGAATAATCCTGTAATACATGTAGAGGCAGATCGAATAATCCTGTAATACATGTAGAAGCAGATCGAATAATTCTATAATAGATGTAGAGGCAAATCGAATAATTCTATAACAGATGTGAGGCAGATCGAATAATTCTATAATAGATGTAGAGGCAGATCGAATAATTCTGTAATAAATGTAGAGGCAGATCGAATAATTCTATAATAGATGTAGAGGCAGATCGAATAATTCTGAAATACATGTAGAGGCAGATCGAATAATTATGTAATACATGTAGAAGCAGATCGAATAATTCTGTAATACCTACATGTAGAGGCAGATCGAATAATTCTGTAATAGATATCATTTTTTCATTTCATTATTGAAGCATTTATTGAACAAGACATTTAATTGCTTGATAAATACGCACATACATATAAATATAGAATAATTTGTAGGAAGCCTCTCGGCTACTACCTTCGCTTCGTTAGCGTCCGTTCACACTATGATGGACCATCTGTTTAGATGGAAAACGGGCGTGCGTGTCCACACGTAGGTACTCCGATTCGAATATTTATTCGTCCACTTCAGTTTGAGATCAGACTTTGTACACGATGGACGACGAAATTATCCCAGTGCTGTGGTTATATTTAAGAAGAAGAAGGCGTAGTGTGAAAAGAAAATATTGGGTTCATCCTCTTCTTCGGGAAGGATTTTCAGCAGGCACATTTGAAACATTAATAGGTGAATTAAGAAATGATGAAATAAAGTTTTTTAACTACTTCCGAATGTCTATTTCCTCTTTTGATGATTTTTTAATAAACACGATGAATCGACGTCCATTTTGCACAAGCGCACGCACCGAAATGATGCCGTCCCGTCG
>JADDOH010001209.1:0-22301 GCA_016648135.1 Agrypnia vestita
GAAAATTTTCAATTGTCTGCCTGGTGGAATGTGGCTTATATAATTTTTTTAGTGTTCTCTATTTTATTCTTATACCAGGGGTGGAAGAAAGCCGATTTGATAAGATAATGATTAGTATAATGAAAGTCCTAAAAAAAAATGTTTTGCATTCAATCCAGCTTACATATTGAAGTAAGAATTTTCATTATTTAGGTGTAAATAATGTTACATTAATTAATTTACGCCAAGTTTTCTTAATTTTTCTTCTAGTAATAAGGTTTAACATAATTTCTTGAAAAAAAAAAATGTCTATCGAATTTGATTATGTTAGTATATGTAAGCATTCCTTTTGGGCAAGTGGCAAAGAAATTACAAAGATGTATACAGAACATTAACATTAGGGGACCCGCTTGAAGCATGTATCCCATGTAAATAAGTTTTTATGTTAATTGATTCACTAAGAAATGCCACGATGTCTGTATAATTTTAGCCCTTTGTTTTGTATCTCTATGTCACATATTGACAATTATGTTTGGTCCAACTAAGAAGTACGATAGCTTGTTTTATTTAAGCTAAAATTAAAAATAAAACTAAGTATCAAGTACATGTTGTCATTGTTAAAGAAAAAAAATTAAAAAGAAAAAGAAAGGAAGAGAATATGCGGAGTGGTAAATTTTAAATACCGTCCGGTTTATCATAAAAAAAATAATAATGATTTTGTGGAGGCATCGAAGATAATCAATGTAGATGATAAGGATTGACCTGTAATGATGTAATGTATAAATAGCGTTAAATCAATGTTAATGATAAGGATTGACCTGTAATGATGTAATGTATAAATAACGTTAAATATTGGGAGGCCTACTGTAAGAATCAAACTGACACTTAATAACAAGATTGGTATTGTAATGCATACTTAAGGAATTTTACTGTGATCTAATGAAACCCTGCGTCAACCCCATGTAATTAGTCAATAATGGTAGAAATAACTGCTCGATAAAAATATGTCTGGCGTGTCGATTTAATTAAGTATGTATATGTAAGCAGTTTTATTTTTGGGTAATGTTGGGTAAAGTGTTGATGCGAATTTGTGTTTTCAATTTTCCGCCTTTGCCAATTTGTACTGTAATATTTTCCTTAAGTTTAATTCATTTTGCAATGTTTTTTTTGGTGACGGGATAGGGATATGAACAGTGAACAAAGCGTTCGTGAAATAACAAAGTGTTTAGGCCTACATACCAGAAAAGCATCGAGATTAGCCGCAAACTGGGAGAACAATAGGGGGCGGAACGGAGGCAACATTGGGTTCAGTAACCAATAGCGTCAATCGGGACCTAGGAGGGATCGAGAGAGACGAATGAACGACGGAGGCGGACATCAAAGGAGCCAATCGGCGAAAGACCAACTGGAGGCTTCCCCTCGACTCCCCGCGACCACACCCTGGGTCGCCGGGGAGAGAATATAAGGCGAAGCCAGCCGCCAAGAAGGCAGTTGAGTTGAGTGTGGAGTGTGGAGAAGCTAGAGATTCTAGCGGTGCCCGTAAAAACAGCATCGCCGATCACTCTAGTAACTCCTGGAGGAGCGAAAGTGCGAACGGCAACAACCGCCATTCGCTACCGAGTGCTGTGACGCACCGCCGCAAACGCCTAAGTATCAGTGCCGCCGCGACGCCGCAGTGTACCACCGCGACGGAGGACCGACGCTCTGCCGACGACCGCCACGACGCCGACGTCAGAAGCCGCCGACGTAGCCTGCACAGTCAGAGGACGACGCCGACGCCAGAAGCCGCCGCCCACCACGAAGCAGCACGAAGAAGACACCTGCCGAACTCGCCGAAACAGGTTACCCCGATCTAAAGACTTTTTCTCCGCCCACCTGGTTCTACCGAAGTGTTAATTTAATCTCGTCACCATCCATTTTAGCAGTAAGATCAGATTTTTTATGTGTTTTGTTTTTTTTTCTTTGTTTATAATTTTGTCCTCTCCCTCTAAATTAGGGTTCATGTAATTTTTAAATTAGTAACCACTTTGCTGCGTCGTATGTAGGTTAAGATTAATGTTTCATGTAAATTAATTTGCTACTTTACCCAATATAGAAACTTGTAAAATTGTTTCGATTTTATTATTTTTATATCCCTTCACCCGCCTCGAGATATCAGTGTCCTAGTCAGTCACCTGACGTTTTGATTGTACCTAGGGGAGGGCGTAACCGCCGGCATACGTAGATCTGAGATCTCCCGGCCGGTTTACCACACCGTGATTTTATATCACCTCAGACCTTACCCCCCCTACTCTGGTATATCAAGGTATTGAGAAAAAAATAATATATCCGATTTTAATATGTAATTTAATACAAATTTAAGTAGGTACCTAAGCACTATGAATAATGATGCATAATGTAGCACTCAATAGCCTTTGACATTGATCGAGGTTTTGACAGTTAGTTGATTCCTAAAAACAAACTAGTGATGGAGTTTCGTTCAATTGATTTCGATTGAAAAAATGTCGATCGTTAAAGTGAACTGTTCATTTCGATCGTTCATTACATGTTACATGTTCAAGGGACAGGACAAGAAGCAAGGGGAAAGTGCGCCTCATTTTTTAACTTTAAATGACTACTTGAAGAGGGTTTTTCATTAGACTTTTTTACTCTTCCAAATTCATGTAACAATCTGAAACTTATGGTGTTTAGCCAATAAGGTAGTTAGTAAAAGTCTAAAAGCTATAGGATTAGACGGTCTAGCGGTATGTAGAGTACGCAAAGTATCGTAGACTCTAAGTAATTGGAAAAAAATGACTACTTGTATAAAAACTGTAAGCGTCTCAAGTTAATTATGCAGATGCACTTAAATACTTCGTAAACAAAAAAAATAATTTTCGATTTGGGAGATAAAAATTAAAATTCATAACAAGAGTCTCTCCGGGCTATGAAAAGTTCCATAAAACTAGGCTGGAGAGGCAAGTAGTTACTCTGCTATTCCATAAACGCAAGAACCAGCAATCCTTGGTGAATCCTCTCTGCAAACCTAGCACATTCCATTAAACACCGAATCTTCCTTAATTCGGAAAGAAATCTGAATTTTCCTTCCACAAAAGTTGAAGCCTGTGGCCGTGTGCCAGCCATTCTGCATTTCACAAAGCTTCGACGTTTCCTTCAGAGACCCGATAGCTAACAGCAGCTACATAGTTCGGCTTACTCGAATAACTGGTACTGATCAAATTCTGAGTCACCAACTTTCAGGGTTTATATTCCACTTTTAACTAATTTCTTTTGAATGAAATTTCACTATTTCTTCTGACTTTTTAAACTCGAATCTAATTTTATCGACCAACTGGGTTTTAACTCTTTTTAACTGCATCCCGACCAACTAACTGTTAGAAATTTTTTAACTTCTCACTTGCATTTTTTAAACTAAATATTCCGGAGCAAAGTCTGATGTTATATCCTCAAATGTTGGAGGTATATATTTTCCGATACCACGTCCAACCTATAGTTGGTTAATTTCAACATCTTGTAGTGTAGAAGGATAGCCATTTGTCAGTAATTACCCCTCCATGGTTACGTCTCATTCTGTAGCTTTATTATATTGTGCTCTTGCCACGGTGCAAGTTGATATAAATTTCACTTTATAAATAGTTTTACAAAAGATAAATAAGAAATACTGTAAAAAGTGCAAACTTTGATGTCGCTTATCTCCTTAACTGTCGAAATTTCACCCAAAGTGTAAAGTATATCTTCAATTTAAAATTGAATGAAGAAGTCTCCTCCCAAGTTTTTGCTGCTAGCTAAGAGATACCCTGTATTTGTATATAAAAACAAAATATTTTACAGAAAAATTACTCATGTTCCGAACGAGAATGAAAAACCCTAAAATATTACCTATAAAAATGACTTTTTTTGTGAAAACATATCGGAAAGTATATCTAAATCATGATTATACGTATAAAACTATTGTTTTAAGAGATTCGTCATTTAACCGTTATTGATAATACTCGTAGGTATGCCTTCTCCACCCGATCCACATCATATGATATTATTACCCAATGTGCCCCACTTCATGCCTGTGGCGCGGTTTCTCAAACTTTAGTTTTTGAATTATTTTTTTATATATATGATTAACATACGGGAGAACCATTTGGAGATGTTTTCGATATTTTTTATATTTCCGTTATAAAATAATAATGAAATAAATATAGTTATCAAAAAAACAAAATAACACCGTCACTAAAAATATAAACTAGCGTATTAATTTTCACATTCTGCATTTACTTTGCAACTCCGGCGATATATTTATTTGTTTTCAATTCAAAATTGCAATGTACAGTACCCGCCAAAACAAACGGCAAACGGGAATGCGCAGAAGACAAAATTTGGGTCTCGTTGGTGGAATGGTACATGCGCAAACTTCCCCCTCACTACGCCGAAAAATTTCAAGATGTTTGCCGGCAACTGTACCTTCGAGTTTCTGTCTTTATTTCCAGGACAGAAAGAAATATATTTTTTATGATCCCGATCCCGACCGTAACAAAATTAACTGAACAGTTCATTCATTAGGAACTGTGAATAGTTTATTCATGAATGAACATCTCTAATCTAAATGATGTCCAAATGTCAAATTATTTTCTATGGTGAGGCTGCCTGTTTTTGTTCACTTATGCGCAAATTTGTTGGTAAAGATGGTAAAAAATGCATTTATTATTTTTGTGAATAAATCAAAATAGTATTTTGATAATTCAAAATGTCCGCTTTTGAAAAGGCCGAGAAAGCAATCGATTTTTTTAAACATCTTCATGATGACAACAAGTAAGTAAATACGCGTTTTGTTAAGTAATTATTAAGATTATTGGAGACAGTGGATGCTTACTCTATTTTAGGTCCTGATTGCAATGTCTATACAGATATTTTTTCCATTGGAAATGCTATAAATATTTTTTACTATAAATTAATTTTCATTCTACACTGAACATCAACCCTGAAATCCTTAGATCTTAAATTTTAATCCTAGCTTCAGAATACAACACTTGGTCAACTTAAAAGTGAATTAAAAATATATAAATAATGTATACTGTAAATATATGATGTATGAATAGTTATCTAATATAAAATTACAAAATTCAAATATGAGGGGTATAAAAGCAAAGGCAGCAATATGATGCGCCCTCGGGGTGAATACACATGAAAACGGCGCTATATAAGTGATTCAATTATTATTATTCCACTGAGGTATTTCTGAGATAAATATAAAAAAAGTGTCACTACTCAAGGAGATTTTTCTGTAATATATAAAACCTACATCTTATTGGAAATAAGTTTTTAAAAACAAATAGTTACCTGTCAAAAATGACAGAATAATGGTTCGCGTCTTTGCTAGGTCCTATTAATAGGATCTTTGGCATGTGGCGGATATGCAATGGTGGCAACAACGATAGCATCCTGCACTAGCATTCGTGCGGCAATGGTTCGTTGTTCACCTCCAGCTGTTTAATTTGTTTTTTTAGTTGTGAATTCAAACGAAATTACGGATGTTCACGAAGTGAACTTCTTTTTATATTTCCTCCGCTGGCGATTGCGCGGATCATGAAATGGTTCGTGTCTTTGCTATGTGTGCTGAATTTTTGATGGGTAATGCAGGCTCAGCGTTGGTGACATTGCTATCGCTGCCGCCTTTGGGTTTGCGGCCTGGGGTTCAATCCCCATTTCCGGCTGTTTATTTTCGTTTTTTAGACGAATCCGAACATCCAATTCAAACGAAATTACGGATGTTACACAACGTTACGGGGACAGATAAACAGATAATGATATTATCATGTTTGATTGCCATCCCAGTTTTCCTGTTATCCAATGTGTATAAATAAGCATTTAACTTTTAAATAGGGGTATCATTGTTTTGCTACAAAATAGCGGACATTGCTGCTTTTGCTATTTACATATGTAATTGGAAATTGCTGTTTTTTATATTGAAATCTAAAAAATAATTGAGTATTATTCTTCAAATTTTAATATATCATAATATTCTGTCAGACAAATATTTAATTTCGCTTTCTCTCAAAAAACATTATTACACACAGATTGTTTTAGTGTACTTTGTCTGGTGTCAACACTTACAGCCTTTTTTGCCCATTATTAAAGCAATATATATTTTTTTCAGACTCAGTGATATTCAGCACCATGCCGGAATGCTGGGGCAGTATATGGGGGCCATAGGAAACCACTCGTCCATGGTCGCAAAGTTTTCTGTCTTGCTGCCAGAAACTATTCCTGTGTTGCTAAATCTTTGCAGCCACCAGCGAGTGAGTATTTGAACTTTAGACAGTTTGTAATTTTTAATTATTTCTTTTTCAATACAGTGGACACGCGGTAATTCGGCCCCTGTCTAATCCGGCCCCCCCTGTAATCCGACAAGACTATTATTATTGAATGTTTTATAACTTTTACTTTTTGAGAAGACTGAGGGACAAAGCTTTGGTTTCGCGTTTCAACAATGTTAAACAAAAAAACATTGATGAATATTTTCATGCATTTTTATTCATAATTTTTTATTATTTTAGTATGCACATTTGTTTGTACACATTATTTCCTAATGTGAAGTTATTATTTTTTGTAAGTTCTATAGCATTAATGACGTTAATTTTATAACAAAACGTAAGCTCTCTATTGTGTTGTTTAATTTACTAAATTTGACGTACATAATGAAGTATGATTTGTACTCCGGAGTATAACATATAAAATCTTGTCATTGGATCTGTAATTTGTCGGATTACAAGGTACTCGTTTTTAACAAATTCCGGACTATAGAGGATTTTAGGCAGTACTCTATAATCTGACATCACCCTGCAAAACGTTTGTCGGATTACCACGGGTTCACTGTACAGTAGAACCTCGTTATAACGAACCCCGTTTTACCGAAAATTGACATATATCGAATTTTTTTTCGAAATTAATCCCCTACGATCAATTTTTCATACAAAAATGCACTTATATAGCGAAATTTTGTTAAAATGTATAACGAAATAATTTTAGTTCCGTGCGAAAAAACGTCCATATATTTACGTAAATATATAACGAATTTTTTGTCAAGATGAAAATATTATTATTAAGCGAAAGGCGACAGGAGATAGTTTTACGGCGACCCTACGTAAAAAGCAATAAAACTCCGACGCGCGGCGACTCCTGCAATCTTTGTATTTTTGGTGTTTTTAAATTGAGGTCTTTAAAATTTCTCCTTGAGATCTTAATAGGCCCCTTCAAAGCAGTTTACCATAATCACCGCGAAGTCCAGTTGGGACATTAGTTTTATTGCCGATCACGTAAATATATTACAAAAAAATTTCATACAAATTATACACGTATCGAAATATCTTATTATTTATAATGAAAAAAAGTTTGTTAAAACAAAATAATAATATTGCGCATTGTTTCTTGCGCTAACATAGGGATAAACTAAACAGTGAAAACCGCCGCCCGCGCTGTCGGCGGGGTGCAACCGCACCGCAACTGTGTCGCCTGCGGAGTTCGAGTCGGCCGCTTTGAACGCCTCTACGATCATTTATTACGCAATATTATTAGAAAAAATATTTTTTCGTTTTCATTATTATCATCAACTTTCATCGCTCTTTAGGTTATAACTGTACGTTTACATTGATTGGATTATTTACGTACGTATGTCATTTTCGAAGGCCAAAACCAGAACAACCGGTGCGGGGATTTCGCGGCATTTTCTCACTAACATGCGTTATTGCGTTGACTCAAATTATCATGCGAGATATGTACATATTTTGAGTTTTGACTATTTATAGTGGAGTTAAAATAAATACAAAACTAAATAAGGGAAAATAAATTATATTTTTAAGAGACCCATATTTTACCGCACACGAGAAGTTGCGCGCAAAGTACGAAATTTATGTGACTACTCATTTTAATAGTGTCAGATTCCTCAGGGACATTTTTAGTTTTAAATAACTTTCTTTGTTTGCTGAATGTCTTATTATGTTAGCATCTATATGAATTGACAATGGGGTTTCATTCAAAAGCATTTGCGACCTTTTTTAAGGCCGGTACTTTTTTTCTATGATGCGAAATATACATACTAGGAAATTTTTTTTTCGTTATATATGGGAATTTTTTATAACGAAATTTTATTTTTCGGTCCCTTGGATTTCGCAATAATGAGGTTTTACTGTATCTGCAAAATAACTTTGTGGTAACATAATTTATATTAGTAAAAAGGAAACACTTTTTATGTATTACCTAAATGTTTTGAGGCCAATTGCCCTTTCATCAAGTTTCAACATGAAACTAGAAATTAAAATTCAAAGTACAGACATTAACATAAACAAAAAATAAATATTTGGGAGATGTTCTGTGAGATGTAGCTGTGTTTGCTATAAAACAGTGAACATTGCTGTGTTTGCTATAAAATAGCGGATTCTGCTATTTATATAATTGGGATATTGATGTTTTTGCTTTTTCAGTTTAAAATCGACATCTACTCTCACTTTAGTATGGTGCGGCCATTTTGTCACGTGAGACGTCCTTGGGGGTTGATTGGTTGAAGTGGATATTGCTGCCTTTGCTTTTACTTAATGCTTGGAAACTTGATTTTGAAAGGGATAGAGCTATGAATTTTCGAATTCAGTATCTTCTAAATTAGTAATCCTCGGTGAATGCATTAAAAATATGTGGTATTGATTTAAAATAAATGTGATGTTTCAGGCCGAGTTGCGGCTTGTCGGCGATGAGACACTGAATCGGGTGGTGGTGGGGGGATCTCCGTTTCACGCCTCCAAAGTGCATCTGAACCTCCACAATAATATTATTGCAAGCAAAAATCCCAGGTGAGTTTGTGAGACAACTGTTAGGAAAAAAATATTTTACTATAAATAACTACACATGCACACAGTATAAAATTGTACATAGTTGAACTAAACTGTTTCTTTAGGGGAGGGACTGGGATAAAAATAATGCAAAGTAACTGTCGACATTTCAGTGAAAGTGTAAAGAATATTTTCTATTCGAAATTGAATGAAGAATACTCTCCAAAATTTTTGCTACTACATAGTTAAGAGAGACTGTATGTGTAATATGATTCGTAGTAATACATATTGACTCGGAATTTTGTGAATATTCCTGGTCAGCTATATATTAAGGACATATTACCTACACTCTCCCTCTCAATTTTTAATTAAAGTTTGACAATAAAAAAAAAAATAATGATAATGTTATCATCAAAGTAGTTCATGATAGTTTTGATGAATATTAGTGCACTTTTACCGGACTTGTGAAATCAGTTGACAAATCTTAGTTTTTTATGATAAGTTTGTAGTTTTTTTTAGTTTGTTTTTCTGATCTATGCTTTACATTACTTTGTTTCCTTATGTTTGTTGTGTTCGCATTCAATTGACGAAAAATGTCTAAATTCATTATACATATTGTCATTTTAATATTTCATGTTATGTGTTTGTTTTTCATTGTTTGTGATCCATTACATAATTAAAAAATAAAGACAAATTTAGCGGATCTTCTTCCGTCGTGTAAAATCGGCATAGTAAATGGGGCGACCGATAATCCATGGATTGTGTTTGATAAGTGCATATTGTATGGAAAGAAACGTAGCGGTGTTCAACGACCGAAAAGATGCAGCGGAAGAGCAGCGTGGTGTGGCGCCGGCCTAAGGGTTTTCAATTTATATTTTCTCTGTATGTATCTTACGAAACCTTTCGCTCCCTGAATTAAAATGAAATTTACCAACATCGAAAAATACTTTCATGTATATATTTATTGTGTTTTTTAATTTTTGCAATTTTTTTGTACCTTCCCAAGATGGCTGAAAGCTGTTCTTTCGCGGATATGCTTGGGTCGTGGCTGGCTGCGCGCGGGCGGAGGCCGGGGTCGACTTTTCGCCCAGGCCACCATACAGAGGTTGCGCGAGATCCTCGACTCGCTCGTGGTGAAGGGGGATGCGATGCTGATGGAGTGTCTGGAGACAAACCTTCCGAGAATTATGAGAGCCCTTTCTCCATTTGCGACAAAGGAAGAAATGTTCGGTGAGTTTTATGAGCTTCGTTACAGTTTTATCAATTTCATTTCAGAATGATAGAATTGCTAAATGCACACAGCTAACAATAGAGTAATTAGAATGAAATTGGTACTTGCCATCTTTTGATAGAGCTTGGAATCCGGACCCTTTTATCTAGGAACCTCCAAATGGAAGCTTGTGGATCACCCTAAATACTTACTTCCACTAAACCATGACATAATCTCTCTCTATGCATCACTGTCTTGAGTTGCAGTCCTCCAGTAAGACATTTGCAACCGCATTGCAATAATTTGCACATGTTGTCTCAGGGTGTCTCAGAGGCTGCATATTTACAGGATTCAATTAGAAGATCATTTGGAGTGCTCTGAAGTAAGGTGTGTGATTATGTGCGGTGAAAAAAGGTGTTTTATTTTTTAACATAATAGTTATCAAAATTTGCATTGCGTTTGTAGCCACAAGGGAAGCAAAAAAGTTGAGATTTCAGTGATTTTTCAGAAGTGAAGAGTGTTGTTTTTTTTCCTTTTTATTTTATCATATTATTTATTTATATTCATTATAAAATTAAAATTTGCCGAAATTTTTAAGTTTAATTATTAAAAATAATCTGAATTGTCTGGATGAGGGTAGAACTAAACGCTAACAAAGGAACTTAAATATGGTGTAATTCTAATGCTGGCTATGTTAATATAGTATTTAATTATAAATGCAAAGTGTAAATGAGCCAAAAGTACCAGTTTTAATGAAAATTGTAAATGCAGTATTCAAAACTGTAAAACAGCACACGAAAAGGCAACTTTTATTAAATTTGAGAATTCGAATGTTGAAAAAAATGACACCCTACTCTGTAGTTTTAATATTTGAAAATTGTTCATTTTATCCTTCTCGATGTCAGAGCGGCCGTAATATTTGGCTGCTTGTTGATTTCGAAGAGTTTAACACAGCTTAACCAACTGAATGATGATAAATTGAATATGTTCATTTTTTTTAGGTTTGTTGACCAGCTTTATGAATCACGTTGAATCTCAATCACCGCCCATTCGAAGAAGCGCAGCCAGCTGTCTAGCAGAACTGTGCCAATACCACCAGAAGAAGTTCATAATGCATATAGTCAATGCTGCAATAGGTAAAGACTTAGTAATTTATTTCGGTAATATCTTGGCGTGTTGTATTTTTTCGTGTTTTTATGATATTGTGTTACATTGTGGCAACGACAGTCGAACTTGGTCAAACAAGCTCGGATATAAAGAGATCTCTGCTACAATGAGCAAACTGTAAAATGTTTGGATTTATTTATTTATTTTTAACGAGTTGCTTACAGAATACTAGACACAAAATACATAAAGAACAATACACTACATATTTATTTCAAACTCAATCCAATATCCTAATAATTAATATCTTTGACCTGCTCTAGGAACATGCATATATTTAATGTATCATGGCTTGTATTTAATGTTATGTAATCATATACGAATTGGCACTTGTTAAATATGCCATGTTATTGAGTCATAGGTATATTGAATTATGTATGTTGTATATGACCTTAAAGTGGATGAGTAGATACCACAATTTTCAGAATTTTTTACATGCTTCTTTTACTCTCAACGATTCATGACTGATTTTACTTTGAAAGAGTAAAATATATAGACATTTTGGTTCATAATTTCCTCTAATAGATTAGTATGATTTGTTGCTTTTACAACAGTTTACACCAGAGCGGTATCCATTAGTCGGCAAATCTGAAAGGTTTTTTTGAAATATTTCATACCGTTTGCTGACACTGATAAGACAAGTCAGAATGACACAAAGGCACAAAAGAAATTGTTCAGTGGTATCTCATTATGATCCGGTCGACGACAGTAACTACTCTAACCCGGCTAGCAAATGCTGAACGTATGATGCAGTGAAATATGTAGCATATATATTTAAAAAAAATAGAGATGTGAAAACGGAATGCTCAGTACTCGTATTGTATGTACAATAACTCAATACGTCGCAATAATATTTGTACTATTTTCAAAATAAGCTAAACGCTTGTGCTAATAAAATATTACTAACTTGCTGGTGTCCTGAAATGGGGCTCGAACCATCAGATCACTAGGTGAGCATCATGACCACTACACCAACAAGCTACTCAAATATTTCATGATTTATAAATTACATGCTTTACTTGAGTATTTTTCAAAGTACTTGATTATCGGGCGCTCGTGTAATTGAATTGGAGACTCTAGTCCCGCATTGTTGTTATAACGAAGTTTGACTGTACACGGGTGAAACGTAATGTTTTCTCACCCTGCACCCCGAGTTTAACTGCCTCCAGCTTTTTTGTGCAGATGATACTGTAACTGTGATTTTTCTCTCTCCAGATGCTTTAACATACGAATCTGCCGGTCAACACACGGTATTGGGATGGTTTGGTGTTCTGAGAGCTTTGTTTCATGTCAGTCCACTGTCTGGCCTGCCGCAAGACATAATGCCTGTTGAGAAATGCCTGCAGGTACCTAATAAAAAATCATTTTTGTGTCCAAGATATATCCCGATACTCATGTTTTCAATGTCCGTATCGGAATCGTTGCATATGTACTCTGGTCTGAAATCTGTGGATCATTTGAAGTGAAATGATTTTGAAATTTTCTGGGGAGATCCACAATGTGTAAATTGAGGGAAGTAATTCTTTCATATAATAATGAACACAAGTAATTATATAATTTGACTACGTAATTAATGTCTTAAATCGGTACATTCAGAGAACGGATTGTAATTGAAAATATAATTTGTATCATCAACCTATTTGTAGCTTATAATAATGATAACTAATAATTGTATTTTTTTTTTACATGATAAGTTTACATTACATTTGAGTGTTTTGAGAAATTAAAACCTATTAGAATTGTTGCTGAGGATTTTGACAAACACTACATTCGATGCTCTGATTGCTACACTACTGTATTCAGGCAGTGCTTTTCCATTTCAAAACAAAAAAATATACATGGTGTCTCATAGCTAGTAGCAAAAACTTTTGCAGGTGGATTCTTGCCTTGATAATGTTCAGAAAACAACTTATCAATAGTTATGGAGGTATGCAATATCAAAGTTTGCATTTTTTTTCAATATTTTTGACTTTTAAAAGTTTATTCGCTTCAATACAAATCAAATAAAATGATAAAAACATTGTAAGGTTTTGACTTGTATTAAAGCGAATGAATTTTTCATAATCAATATATGTTATTGTAATGACAGTTTAACTTTCTGTAAAAAAGAATTCAGAAGTATTGGAAAATGTATATCTCCATAACTATTGATAGTAGTAGATTATGGTTGCTTGAACATTTTCGACTCATTATCAAGGCAGGAATCTAAAAATGTTCTCAGGTTTTCACGGCCGTTTAGAATCTTCTGTGTATAGTTTTCTGGGATATTCTGCCCTGTATATGTGACCTCTCTGGCCGACATTTCGGATCCCATCATCAGGGCTGGTCCAACATCAGCCATGATGATGGAACCTGCAATGGGATCTGAAACGTCGGCCAGAGAGGTCACATATATACGGCAGAATATCCCAGTAAACTATACAAAGAAGGTAAGGCAGTAATCTACCTGTAAAGTTTTTGCTACTAGCTATGAGACACCCTGTAGAGTAAAATTGAATACATGTATTATCCTTCTCAGTAGCGCTGCAAAATTTTCTTATTGTGTCTGGATTTTTAGGAGGTTTAGTGGATAACTTCTTCCCTTTTCGTCGAGCCAGTACTCTGCTTTTGCACCAAAATATTAGGTCCTTACATATGAAATTGGCGTTTTGCCGTACTGGCAAATTTGATCTCAAATATCTTCTCTTTGGTTAGGAATTCCAAATCCAAATTTATACAGCTATTTACTCATGTATTTGTGTTTTGAAAATTATAATTCATTTGTTTTTTCCTCAATTGTTTTTTTCTTTGCGTCACTCAGTTTACAAAATGAAAAACTTGAAATATCGCGTTATTTACGAGTACGAGTTCCACCGTGGCACCAGTGCTGCAGAAACGGCTCGAAGGATTAATGATGTGTATGGCGACGGTGCCGCAAAAGAAAACACAGTGCGTTTTTGGTTCCAACGTTTTCGTTCTGGAAATTTCGACCTGCAGAACAAGCCCCGTGGACGGCCGGAGACCAAAGTTGATAATGAAGAATTGAAGGCTATTGTGGAAGCGGATCCATCGCAAACCACATCCGAGTTAGCTGCAGGCTGCGGTGTTAGTAATAAAACTGTTTTAATCCACTTGAAGCAAATTGTTAAGGTGAAAAAGCTTGAAAGGTGGGTACCTCACGAATTGAGTGAAGCAAATCAACAAACGCGCGTTGACTGCTGCATTGCATTACTCAACCGGCACAATAATGAAGGGATTTTAAATCGAATCACTACCTGTGATGAAAAGTGGATCCTGTACGATAATCGGAAGCGCTCATCGCAATGGCTGAACCCTGCCGAACCAGCCAAACCATGCCCCAAGCGAAAATTGACTCCAAAAAAGTTACTTGTGAGCGTTTGGTGGACTAGTGCTGGTGTCGTTCACTACAGCTTTCTTAAATCTGGCCAGACGATTACGGCAGATGTCTATTGTCAGCAACTGCAAACCATGATGGAAAAGCTAGCTGCTAAACAACCGAGGCTGGTTAATCGCTCTAGGCCACTGCTGCTTCATGATAACGCTAGACCACACACTGCACAACAGACGGCTACCAAATTAGAGGAGCTTCAATTGGAATGTCTAAGACATCCACCGTACTCTCCGGACCTTGCCCCAACAGATTACCATTTTTTTCGAAATTTGGATAACTTCTTGCAAAGGAAAAAATTCAACTCCGATGGGGCAGTCCAAACCGCCTTCAAAGATTTTATTGATTCCCGTCCGAATGGTTTTTTTAGTAAAGGGATCGATGAACTACCTATGAGATGGCAAAAGTGCATAGATAGCAATGGTACATACTTTGATTAAATAAATATATTATAATAAAAAAAAATCGGTTTTATGTTCCTCCCATACTAAACGCCAATTTCATATGTAAGGACCTAATATGCAAGGTCTTGGTTACGACTTTTTAGATTTGTGTTTAGAACATTGAATATTTTTGGTGCTTGCTTTGTATGCAAAATGAGTAACATCTTTTGCAAACAACTTATTTTCACATATTGTACATCACGGACAATTTTTATTCCAAAATGTGTGAAACTGAATCGGAACCTTTCAGTCTTTAAAAATTCAATAACGGAAGATCCGGTTCTACCGTTCATTATTATTTCGTTTAAATTGAAATGGTTTCTTTCAGATATACTGGATCTGTTTACAATATATAGATAATAAATCGAGCGACCACAACATTCAAAATGCTTCAATGGAGTGCTTGAACGTACTTCTGAGCGATCCAAACCCTGGCTTTAGATCGGCGTTGTTGGATCAGAACGGTCCAGTTAGTTTAGTGGCAGCCGCTAATGAAAAACATAAAGGAAAATGGCATCACAGATCGTTCAGTAAGTGTGTTTCTTATATTTTGAAAGTGTTTGTATCTGTTCAGTTAGCGGTACATGATTAACTTTTTCCAAGCTAATTGTAGACACCCCTACCTATTACAATCCTCTCCGCCCCTTTCGTAATCCCTTCTTTTTTATTTATTATTAATTAACGTCCTATAGGGCTTTTACAATAGATAGGTACAGTGTACATTAACATAATAGGTATATAGTTTAGAGAAGAGAAAAAAAACATAATACATGTAAACATAGCAATGACAAAGTGAGAAGAAAATACTTAGAATACAGATACAAACAAATAAAGATAAATATAATGTATAGTAAAAAGCAAGAAGCATAAGAAAAACATAATAATATAGAAATTTAAAAACAAAAAAAAAGTAATCCTCTGTATAATCCTTGATCGGATTTGGTCTGAGTCGCTATAAATCGAAGAGATGTTTCTCTTTGATCACAATGATGTCACACTTTATTACACAATGAATTCAATGGTCAATCCTTGCTTGGATTTGAAGGGGGTGTTTCGCTGTGTCACAGATGAGTTAGTAAATAATAGAGATGCTTCTCCTCTCAGGCCTCTATTGATCCTGATATGTTAAATAATATACCAAGGGCGCTAGGTGGCGCTCACCTACAATTCTATAAATCATTTGAGTGCCATATGCTAGATGGTATACGCTAACACTGTCACGAAACAACTTGTCTGATCAGTGTGCCTTTGGTAAAACGTGGTTGGAGTCCTCTAATGGTATGGGATTTTGGTGGATCTTAAAAAAAGTTAAAATAAATAATAGATAAAATATGTTGCCATCAAGAACCCGCATAGTTGGTCCCGGGTTCGTTTTCCAAAAGGATAATGATCCTTAAAATTAATTTAAAATGTGTATTTGATTACACATTTTTATCGATTGTTGCGCAGTATAATCGATAATCCTGAAATTGTGTGCAGCATTGGTTTGTATGTTCCTGATACCTTAGACAGCGTCAGCATAGATTTTTTCACATTCCAATATATATAACCAACCTGTCAATGGTTATGCCTGTTGGAAGAGCTACCGCTTTGCTGAAAAATATCATCACAAAACAACATACAAAAACAATCATCTATTCCGTATCTCTGAGAGGGTTTTCTGAAGCAGGATTCTCCTATACCTTTGATATGATATTTATAAATGATCATTCATCATTTATAACATTTACAATTTGAGTGTATGTTTGTTATTTAAATGTTATATATATGCAAAAATAAATTGAATTGAAAGAGATCATTTTTTATCCCATCATTAGAGGTATATTTTTTACTATTGCCTGCCCAACATAACTTGGCTTGCGGCAAGATTGGAACTAAAACCCGCCCGGCCCGCACCCGGCGGCCTTGTAATTCAGTACAATTTTGTATTTGCTCGGGAGCTGTGACATCTTGATTACCATTATACACCGAATTATTATGTCCAAAACAACCAAAACAAACCGGGGTGGTGCAAGAACAATTGCCAATGAAGTATTAAAGTTTTGCGAAGCTGAAAAAGCAAATAATGGACCGATATTACCGTCTGACAGTTTAGCGGCCTATTTTATGCGGCTCTTTAGACAGATAGAGCGGCCGCCGCGGAGCGCGCTGTTATCCGAACAAATTTATATTGAAGGCTCTGACACTGGTCACCGGACATTCAGTATATTATGTATTGTGTAATAAATTTACAACCTGGCAACTTCTGTTTCGCGACAGGGGTGCCCTCCCTCGCACGCCAAGTTATAGTGGTGGCACTCTATCTAAAATACTTTGTAAAGATTGAGATAGATGATAGTCCAATGATGCCAAGTCCAGTGAATAGGGGGGATGTGAAACTGTTTTCCATCCGAGTGCGTTGATTTTGTCCCGAATAATTTGATCCACCCCATTTTGCAGGTTCGGTAAGCATGGTGCAGTCGGTGATTTCTAAAGCTTCATCGTCGGTCAATCTCAACGAGCCCGAGGACATGCTGTTGAGCGAACAGTCAGATTTTCCCCAATTCTACGGCGCTCTCATGTTCTCCAGTGTGTCGCAGCAGCAAACTCCGTATCGGAGTATGGAAGACCTTAGTACGAGAGTAAGTGTAGTGTAATTTTTTTTTTAAAATAAAAATGAGAACGTGGAAAATGTGTCGCATCAATATTCTTACTATTTTTGAACCAAGCTCTACACTTGTGCTATGAAAACAGTACTAATCTGCTGGTGTCCTGGAATAGGGCTCGAATCACTGACCACTGGATCACTAGGAGACAGTCATAACCCACCAGATACTTTTTACTATGAACTATCACAGAGTAGATAAAATTCCTTATATTATTAATTCAGTAAAATTGTTTAAATAACACATTTCTGAGTTTGTTTGGAATTGTTCAAATAACACATAACAGTCACAGACCACCAAAAAAGGTATAGGCGTTCCAATGCGTTTGACTTGTTGTAAATTATGAAATAATAATGAAAAAGTCAAAATAAATACTCTTAAAAAGTTTAATGTCTTGGTAAATAAGTCCCACTTTATTAAAAAAATACTATTAAGTGAATTTTAAAACTAAATTTATTATGCACTCGACTAGAAAGACATGCAAAAAAATTAAATTAATGAAAAAATAATATGGTGAAAAAAATTAGATTTTTTTTTAACTAAATTTAAAATCTATTTTTTTTTACTGGATTTGATTTTTCTGCGTGTCTTTCTAATTGATTAATAAATTTGGTTTTAAAGACTTTTTTACTTAAAGAGAATCGGTTTGGAATGAAATTAAAAAAAATTCAGAATGAAGTGTCTGTTATAAAAAATATATTTTACTTACCCTGACTCTGACTTCTCACACCGAGGGTTCCGGGTTCGATTCCCAGTGAGGTCACAATTAATCAATGTGATTTACTCAAGCCTGGGTGTTTTGTGATGTGTGTGCCTCTTGGCCTGTTGAAGCATAAATAAAATAAAAGAATAAAAAAAGAATTTGATTATGTAAGAATAAATACTTTAACAGCATTGTAAATGTGTCTTAATTACACGGAGAAGGGCCATACTTCTGCTGTATCCCAATCCCTCACCCAAAGAAGGGGCTAGTTCATCTCTGTACAATTTTTTACTCTGTGATTACAGTATATTCTCTATTAGCTAAAGTCATATAAAGTGGATTGCAGCTTAAAAAAAACAGAAGGCAAAATTACAAAATTTGAAATATTATTTAAAAGTAAAAATAATCATTATCAAAAAAATTAAACTGACAGTTGCAGACATCTTTAACCAGGATTTAAGTTCTCACAAATTTAAGCGTTTGGGAGAGCGAGGTAGAAATGGGTAATTTTTTTCATAAGGAGGTGATCACTTGTTTTCTTTTTTATTGACGCTTATTAAGAACATATACTAAACTATTATTTGTTAAATAGTAGTTTAAATAGTACTAAAATTTTTAAAAAACAAAAATGGCCGCGTCATGTCTTTTTCCGTGGAGCTCCTCCCCCGTGATTGACATGCAACTTTTCCCGGTGCACGTTTGTTTGAGACAGAAAAAAAAGTCATGTACATATATTTCTTTGTGATCAAACTTTTGTTGTACTTGTTCAATCTAATATTACATATTTCCAACGTTGCTTTTTACCTGACCTTAGTTTGAATTAAACTTATCAAAAAGGTTGTTTCGAATGGTACGAATAACATTATATATTTTGTGCTCTAGGAAATGAATACTCCAGATTCTCCTTGCAGTTCCATGATGAATGATTCCATCCACCCAGAAATGACCCCTGAACAGTTTACCTCCTACGTGAATGAAAAGTTTTCAGAAACATTGATAGAGAAAGAGGCAGATAATGTTGACAATGCGCAGAGAAGTGATGATCAAGATGACCAAGAGTCCGTTAGGTCTAACCACAATTTTAAGGTAACTGCTATTAATATATATATTTTAGATAATATGTACTACATAACCTTTTCCACCAAGCACTCTGTGGAAAAGTGCACTCTCTCATGAACTCTCCTCTCTTGATATTCACCAGAGAAGTGCCTGTTACTCCTTTGGGTGGGGATTTTCCCCTTCCTCTCTGTTCCCGTATTTGGCCCATCACAACAAGCTTATCTAATCCTTGCTGGCAAAATAAATATGCTAATTGTAATGTATTTGGATGGACGTCTGTCGTGGGCTCATGAAAGAGACGGGAGATAGAGAGGGAAAATGGGATAAAAGGGGTGTAGTAACAAACCCCCATATCCCCACTTTGGGAATATGGGGATCTGTTTTAATGAGCCTGGGGCCGCGTCGCATATATCCGACGGAGCGCGACTGTCCACAGGGGCCGCGTCGGATATATCCGACAGGCACAAAATAAATTATTTATCGACGGCCGCGTATCGAATTTGAAAAACGTAATTTTTTCCCAATAGAGAAATCCTGTTGTGACCTGTCGTTCCATTTTCGACTCAAAAACATGGCCGATTATAGCTTAAATCAACACTCAAAGTAGAAGTTTTTCGGTCGTCAAAATCGTATAGAAAAGTTATAGATGTCGCCCTAAACTCATGTTGTACGATCGAAAATTATATAATGAAATAATATTCCGTCGTCGTCACGTCCTTAGTACGCGAAAGACACATGCGTGGTACATGCAAAAATCACGTGTCTGTCGCCGTGTCGATCTATTCCGTCGTCATGTGCCCAGCGCGCGAAAGACGTTCACGTGTATGGTACATGCAAAAATCACGTGATTCCGTTGCTATGTCGATAGGAAGGGTTTTTTATTTCTTCAGTTCTCGCCCAGCAATCACAGTTGGAACACGGATCTACGCGCGGATAATATATACATATATTCGCGATATTTCTTGGTTTATGGTGCAATTTGATACAAACAGTGATTTATTAACAAAAATACATTATTTATGTTGCGTTTATTTGAGAAATGTGTGTGTTAAATGTGGATCATATGCTTCAAAATTTAAAGTGAAACAATGGCGTAGTGTTTTGTGTGCGCGGCACGAAAGCAACGGAAGGACACATGTTATATGTGTTTTGAGTGTGATGTTCCGTTGTGTGCCGTGCCGTGCGACAAAATATACCACACAGAAGAAAATTTTTAGGTAGGATATCAAATAATAATAGTAGTGTATGTAATCGGAAAATGTCGGGTTGGCAACATTATCGGAATTCAAAAAAAGATTATTTTTTTAATTTTTTTGATAAAAAAATCATTGCATTTCGACACTTACGATAAAATAATATGAATGTGTGTGTTTTTTTTTTAATTTACGCATGTTTTCATGGTTTTTTCGTAAAAAGAAAAATCACAAAAAATTCCGAAAATTTACGGCCCTTGCCTATATGTTGCTTTGGAATTTTTAGGCCCTCAACAAGTTAAGGAAAGAACACGCGGTAATAATTCTGTCCTGTTTTATTTTATAAATACATATTGCGGACCGACATTACCTACCGTGACCTCATGCTGTACGTGGACGGGAAAAAGAAGAGAGCGCGCTCATGCGCTCACATCTTTGTATGCCAACCCCTCTTCCCCTCCTTGGTCAAGGTAGCCAGCCTAAAAAAAATACAAGGGGCACACCAAGCGGGGACATTTGGACTTTCACTAAGGATCCCAGATTCCCGACAAAGATCCTTCCTTGGCAAAAGGAAAGGACATCACACTAACCAAAAGAATAACCATTACATGTATGTACTTCTATTTTGTCTCGATATGGGAAGTGACCGGGATCTGAGCGCATTGGTACACATAGATATTTGTACGTATTTATTGCCTGTATTAGTACTCCCCAATCAGCGACTAGCTCGGAAGGAGATCGAATTGCATGTGTGGCGTCGTGCCTGCCGATCGGATTGCGAGGTGCGAGTGAGACCAGTGGTCATCCATTTCACAATACCATTATAGAAGTATAAGCGAGAAATAATATGCATTTATTAATAGTTTTTGTTGCTTCGGTTGGGATGTTCCCGCGAATAGATATAATATGGCGTAAATGATATAAAGCAGAACTGATTATGTTATTTATTCACTAAGAAACAGACAAGATTCCAAGTAGACTCCAACTGGTTTGACATTGGTTTTGAAAATTATGTCATTTTTGGAAATTGAAAGTGCGAGTTTTTTCTAACAGGTGTTGGCATCTTCCAGTAGCTGTCCAAAAGAACTCGGTTTTTGTCAGATTTAGTTTGAATGTATTCAATGCCATCCAAATGTTTACGTCATTTATGCACTGAATAATAGATTGTTTACATAGTCTAAGCTTAGCGGACCTTCAATATACAGGATGTAACAGAGTTAGGCCACAATACTTTACAGGTAGATTCTTGCTTTAATTATGAGTCGAAAATGTTCAAGCAATCATGACCTAATATCAACAGTTATGCAATATCAAAGTTTGCATTTTTTTCCCAATATTTCTTACATATTTTTTTGTAAAATGGTGGACTATTTTTGCAGTTACGTATGTCATATATGAAACATTCATTCTCTTTAATACGAGTCAAATAAAATTATGAAAACTTTCCAATTCCAATTGGAATTTCTGCAGGTTTTTTATCATTTTATTTAACTTGTATTGAAATAAATATTTCATAATCAATATAAGTTACTGTAATGATAGTTCAATGTTTTTTTAATTTATTTCTTAAGTTAATTAATGTGACACTATAAACTAGTATTTATATTTTACATTCTACAATCTATTACTAATATACTATCCATAATAACTTAAATGTTTATAATTACATATCATATAATATTATACAATCTATTATACTATAAT
>JADDOH010001210.1:0-86938 GCA_016648135.1 Agrypnia vestita
AAAAGTAATGGTATTCGAGAAGGAGGAAAGTAAGACAACGTGTGAAATACTCGTAGGCAATGAATGTTTGGAACAAGTAGATGAGTTTGTGTACTTGGGAAGTATGTTCGATAGAAGAGGGAATGTTGAGAAAGATATAGAGAGGAGAGTGACTGCCGGGAATAGGGTGAACGGTGCTTTGAATGCAATAATTTCTAATAGAAATATGTCTACCGAGGCAAAACTAGCGGTACATAATGGAGTTCTGGTACCGACACTAATGTATGGAAGTGAAGCCTGGAGCTGGCAGAAGAGGAACGAAAGTAGATTGAATGCAGTGGAGCTGAGGTCCCTTAGACGTATGTGTGGTAAATCCATGTATGATAGAGTAAAGAATGAAGATATTAGGAATGAATGTAAAGCTGATCGTAGCATAATACAGAGAATAAAAATAGGGTCGCTCAGGTGGTTTGGGCATGTTGAGCGAATGAATGAGGAAAGAATGGTAAGAAAGATATATGATGCAAGTGTTGACGGCGCCAGAAAAAGAGGGCGACCACGGAAGACGTGGCACGACCAGATTAATCAGATACTGGAAGATGGTCCTGTTAGAAGTCTGAACAACCGTCGAGCTTGCATGCGAAGATGTATGAATGTAGACGAAGCGAAAGTTGTATGTCAGGACAGAACACAGCGCTAAATATTTTTGAGGGTAAACATTATAATCATAGTATTCGTGTTCTAAAAATTACTCTTGATGCTTTGTGATTTTTTTTGATTCCCAAAGTAAATAAATTTAAGGAACAGTAAATTGCTCTGCTCGACTAAAGTAACTTCTTGAGCTTATGAATCCCTGAAACTTACAAGCGAGTTTGGAAGTGTTAACGACGTGGCAATTGATTGAATCCAAAACAGATATCATTTTTGAATTGTTACATGACTGTGATGAACAAAACAAATTGAACGACATGTATATGTACTGGAGAACTTACATCCAGTTGGCTTGTCTAACATTTAAATTTATTCGGGCAGAGAGAGGGAGATTGGCAATTACATGTTGAAGCAGGTACGCAAATGCTGCCCTGATTTTTCATATACGATCACACGAATTATGCTCGCAGAGGATCTATTTATCTTCATGATATTAAATCTTCACCTGAAACTGCTAAAGAGGTGTATGAAGAATTTTTAAAGAGTAACGTTGTGGTGAAGCAAACAAAAAAACATTTAATGAAAAATCACCAGACCAGGCCCTGGAACACGTCAACAAAGAGCATAAAGTAGCCGGAGGACTTGTAGGAACTACCAGGACAGATCACCGATGCATCACTTTCAACGCTCGGTCTAATTTAACAATTCTAACTAAGCAAATGTGTGGGTTAGAAACAGAAGACTCACTTGAAGATACTTCAAGCTAGTCGAAATTCAAAAAAATATGCATCAGATGTACAAAACCCTCTGAAATTTTCAAGAAATGTAAGATATTTGAGTCAGAAGCCGACAAGATAACAAACATATTTACTAGTGAAACTGCGTCGGATGAAATCGCCACTGATCTACTTGCGGCAAGGACTTGAGGCCAGAAACTGACAGATGATTTTTTTACTGAAAGATTGGCGTTAAAAATGGTTGACTTTTACGCCCCACAGAAAAAAAACAAATTGAGAAGTTTTCAGGATCTATATATATTAACCATGGTTAGAAAATTAACAAAAAATAAAGATGATCAATTGTTGCCGAGAAATTGGTGAGATAAATGTTTTCTGGAGTCGTGTTGAGTAGACGGAATATAGACCTAAAATTCATATTGAAACACAAACTTAAAAACCCGCCTCCATTTATTTGATGAAAACAGCCATATTAGACAATGCTTGAAATTAGTCCTAGCTGATATACTGAAAGAAAAAGGCTCAATACTGGACTCACTACAAATAGAAGAGCGATCGAAAACAATGAAGATTATTGATGGTCAAGCTCTCATTCACGCACTCGGTAAGCCGAAAACAGCAAATACATTCGGAGATTTGGAGAGCATATTCCTGAAAATAATTATGGGCCATTTTAAAAACTGCCAAAGTCTTAATGTAATTTTGGAAAGATATAATCTGCTTTCAATTAAATCTGGTACAAGAATCAAAAGAGCAAAAATTACACCCACTGAGTATAATATAACTGGCTCTGATACTCCACTTCCAAAAAAATGGGACTGATTTATAAGGCAAACCTTACCGATTTCATTTCATAAGCTATTACTGAAAGAGCGGCAACACTAGGCGACGGGGAACTTTTAACTGCAGACGGCTTCAAAAATGCACAGAAACACTTCACTTACAGAGCGATCAAGAAGAGAGTGAGTTTGTTATAGTAGGGATACGACACAGTCGTAGTGTAAAGCCGTGACACAGACGTACCTACTGCTGTTGCTCAGACATTATATTGACAAATTACCACCAAGTAATTCTGGGTCTGGGTTCAGAGTGGTACAGCTAAAACACAGAAATATGTTCCTGTGCATATTGAGGGTAGAAAGTCAAAAGAGCGTTAGTGATTATTTCGAACTTTACAGGAGAGCAAAATAAAGTTCCGTTAATTTGATTTGTCAATCAATTAGTGTATATTATAGATATCTCACAGAGACGAAACTGTATTAATTATGGGAAAGTAGGTATAGAAGTCATTTGGGTGTAACAGGACTTATGACCTTATGTTACACCCAAATGACTTCTATACCTACTTTCCCATAA
Organism: Agrypnia vestita; assembly: GCA_016648135.1. Classification (NCBI taxonomy): domain Eukaryota; kingdom Metazoa; phylum Arthropoda; class Insecta; order Trichoptera; family Phryganeidae; genus Agrypnia; species Agrypnia vestita. The sequence continues at coordinate 2,724 of JADDOH010001210.1, forward strand.
TTAATACAGTTTCGTCTCTGTGAGATATCTATAATATACACTAATTGATTAATAATGTCTCTGTGACATAAATCCAGCACTGTTCTGAAAGATTTGAACAAACTCAAAATATTCTGAATTGATTTGTCAATGTTTATTTTATTATTAAACAATATCCATATATGCTAAACAAAACACATATGGAAATCGTTTAACAAAAAGAGAAACATTGACAAAATCAGATTAATATAACTTTATTTTGCTCTCCTGTAAAGTTCGAAAAATCACTAACACCCTTTTGGCTTTCTAACCTCGATTTAAAGGAACTCGGACAGGAAAAGACTCTCTGCTTGCCTACCACGCTATTAAGGGATTGTGACACCACCAGCGCTTTTGCTGGATTCACAACTTGATAAATTACCCCCCACCAAAGAAATGCTGGTGCACCATCTTCGAAGGGCCAATTATCAAACTTATATTTGGAAGACAGCGGAAAAGCCTTTACAAGCCTTGCATTCACCAGAAACCTGTGGTTGGCTTTTAAAAGGAAACAATTTGGTACCAGTGACTAGCCTCCATTGTCTCCAACCACCTGTATCCACAAAAGATTTGGAACTGATTGCCTGTCAATGTAAAACCGGATGCTGATCCGCTTGATGTAGTTGTGCCAAAAATTTATGAAAGGTGTTTGCCACGTATACGACGATGTATTATGTTTCAATCAATACAATTTTGATAACACAGGAGACTTGCCTGCACTAGTTAATAAATAAATATATATTAATTAACTAATTATTCTTATTAATAATAATTATTATAATTTTATATTATTTATTATTATTAAACATTATTATTACACCAATGTACCTATAAACTTTACAATTATGTACACAAAATAAAAAACAAAAACTTTCTATTCGCAGTGCAGTGGTCTCTATGGCGTGCGGCGAGAGTGCACCTCCCGCGCCCCCCTTGTGCATTATTAACCATAATTTAGTCAATATACACCCTACAGAGATAATACATACTTTTTTAAATAGCTGAATTGTTTCTTCATATTTTTTATTCTAACTTGTATTCCCAAAAACTTCCTAGTTTTCGAGCAATTCTTCGAAACGTTTTTGCACTTTTGTGAGAATTGTAGGTTTCACAATATAACTTATTACCTATTAAATTGACGTAATAAATGTCCACGAAAGAAACTTAGACAATATTATTACCGTTCAAACGAGACTAAAAACAAAGAAATCCGTCCATAATTTATCGAGATAAAGCTTAAAATAAAAACACTCGTCCGCCATCTTTGATTGCCCCTCCCCCTCGGCCTTTTTGGCACTCTACGACCGACAGACCTGTGTTCTAAACGTCATCCATCGATACCAGTCGTAGGTATTTAGAAGAATTGCAGATAGAAATGAAGTTCTAGAGCACCTTTTCTTAGAAGTGAACCAGTCTAATATAGTTCAGGGCCCCGATTTAAAAGAATAAATAATTGGGCGGCGAGGATCGCCCTAGTCTTTTTTATCACACTAATTTTCATGGTGTTGTTAAAATGATTATAAGCCTCCAGGAAGCCACAGGCTCATAGTGATTAGAGATATTAAACAATATATGAATTTATCAAATATAAATAAAAATGAATGCAGTTGGACTGCAAGTGATGTATTTGTCATTACTAACGTTTCCATGATGAAACCTGTTGCAACAGTTTAAAGCAGCAATAACAATAAAAATAAAATAATATTAATTTATAATACAAGATTCTTATTTTCGGTCACGTGAAGCATTACACATTAAACAAAAAATATTAGCACCGTAGTATAAACATCACGGCAGATGACAGCTATAGAAAAGAGAATATGACACAGAATAAAGAAGATAAAGAACGCGCGCTCAAAAAGTCATGAATTCTATGATTTTAACAGTCGCCACCTAGCGACCGTCACATACATTTAGTTTGATTTATTTATATATTTATCTGTTTAAATTAATATTTATTCCTGAAAATGTAAAGGTTTTAAAATAAAATACGATAAATTTGCATTAAATATTTATTTACATCAAATCCGCCAATTCCATAATGAATATAATAAATTTTAGAATAAAAAACATTTAGTATATGTTACATTAAAAAAATTTGATAAAGAATTTACTGAACAAATCAAAATAAAGGAAAACAATGACTTATTATTTAGTGATTATACCAAAATATAGTAGTGAATTGCAGAGTATGTTTCTTATCTATAACAAATCGTCGCTGTATATACAGGGTTATTTGGAAAACATTAAAAATCTCGTAGGACTATATTCCTGCCTTGATTATGAGTCGAAAATGTACAAGCTATCATGACCTAATATCAATAGTTATGGAGATATGCGACATCAAAGTTTGCATTTTTTTCAATATTTCTGACTTATTTATTGTAAAACGTTGGATTATCATTAAAGTAACTCATATCGATTACGAATAATTCATACACTTTAATACAGGCCAAATAAAATGATAAAAACCCTGAAAAAATTCCAATTGGAATTTGAAGGTTTTTATTTTTTTATTTGACTTGTATTAAAGGGAATAAAATTCTCGTATTTGATTTAAGTTACTGTAATCATTACAGTAACTTAAATAATTACAGTAGACTATCATAGTCCAACGTTTCACAAAAAATAAGTCAGAAATATTGAAACTTTGCAAATGCAAACTTTGATGTCGCATATCTCCTTAACTATTAATATCAGGTCATAATAGCTTGAACATTTTCCACTCATAATTAAGGCAGGAATATAATCCTGCGAAGTTATTAATGTTTTCCAAATAAACCTGTATAATAAATCCTATGTGACGTTTAGTACATTCTGAGATAAGCGAATAAAAACTGTTTTAAATAATAATTGCCCGGACTAGATTTTTAAAAATATTTAGAATATAGAATCAATAATAAAATGATGGTTTAAACAATTTCCATTAACACTATCAAATAAATCATTTATAAAAAGAACAAACTCCGATGTCTCCGAAGTCCCCTTGTTGATGCTCACACCAGCATGCATATTCAGAGATGCTGCTAGAGATCGGCTAAGAACCTGGGCTGCCATTTTCAACTTCATCTTCTTTAATTTATCTGGGAAAATGAGAAAATCGGTTAGTTTTGTCAGTGAACTAAAAAAATTCCATTTCTGCGCTGTACCCCGCTGTTAAAAAAATGACATTTTTGGTTAACATGTTGTTTCTAATATCCTTGAGTAAGTGTGGAGCATCAAAATGACAGACTATTTCCCTATCAAATAATTCAAACTGTACAATTTTGTTTTCTACATTCAGACGGGTATATTTCTCTAAATCCGAGACATGGATCTATACGATATTTGTTATTCTCTAGTGTTATAAGTGTGTAAAATACATATATTTACATGTGTTCCAAAACATTGTATGTGATGTAAATAATTACAATATTTTGGCAAGGGCCTTCGTTTAGAATAAAGATAAATATATTGTGAAGGAGATACAATATTTTAGCTCTTAAAAATGTGCCCGGAGGAGTTAAAATGTATTACAATAAGCATATATCTTTATAACGGAAAACTCAAGAGGTCCAATATTTTAACACATAATAGGTTATCTTTATTACAATTCAGTATTTAACTACACTTTTATATACCATTACATGGCTTCTATTTTTCATTTTTTAACGATTCACAAAAGATGGAAGTTTTTGCACATCCGTCATTGTTCTACGATCATGATTGTATGCTTGTATAATGTGCCTCCACTTGGCAGATTTTACAATACCTCGCTGTTCAAAAATGAATGTCATTTGTTCTGAACAGTTACAATATTATTATTCATTATTTCCGTGCTCCCCAATATACATGTATTAAAAAATATATACCTCCAGAAATCTTCAACTGTGTCAAATGCAGTAATTTCCTTTTGCACATCTTCCCAAATGGCGCATTTGAGTGGCTCGGCTCTACGTACCACGGCTTCCAAGAGTTCTGAAGTGGGTGCTTTATCAAAGAATCTGTCCCTTCTTCTTTATTAGGAAGATCAGCAGAGAAGCTGAAATGTTTCAATGTGAAATCAATAAACAAATAGCAATTTAAGAATACTGGTAAAAATTTATCTTACTTTCGAATTCGAAAGTCTAATTCCAAATTCTAATATGCTACGGTAAAAAAATAGTTGGTAAATTCTTTGGCTTCCGAAGAATATATTTAAAATAAAAATGTTAACTGCCATAGCGACGTGAGAACGAAAATAGTATGCTGTATGTGTCCGCCATTGAAGAATTTTTATTCAAATGCAAAGCTGGATTTAGATGAATAAGATTAAATCATTTATATGTACAATTTAGAGCATTGTTAAATATTTACCTGCACTTCCTCAGCCCTAGCAACCTCCATCGTGCTTTGTTTTCTGTTTTAAAGTTTCAATTCTCAATCCCGTTGTATTATCAACGACCTGTCAATGCAGGCGGTAGACGCCATAGAATAAAGAAAATGGCGACTGACAAGGAACCGGATATAAACGTCACGGCTATTCTATGGTTCGTGCCTTCTCTATTTTGTGGTTCGTGCACAAGATACAAAATGGCTGACGATAAACAATGCGTATGACGTCACGGCTATTCTGTGGCGCTACCTTGTGGTGGTCACTCGATACTTCGAGTGCCCACCCCCTGGAATATGACACTAATGACAGCTCGTTAGTAGTGATCATAGAAAAGAGAATATAAGTAGTGATGGTCCGCTCTGTGCAAAGGGTACTAAGTACTACAATGTAGTACTAAATTATACTGAAGCGCATACACACACTTCACATGTTTGTAAGTGTACTGCGTACTACAAAGTACACATTTCAAATTGCACACCACAAATTTTATACTTCAAAGTACACAAGCCAAATTATGTCATACTTCAATTACACAATTCAATTTTATGAAAATTTTTGGCCGATTTTAATGCAAGTCGATGTAGTTAAAATGTATTTTTGAAATCCCACCTCCCCGTCAGATTTTATTTTTGGAAAGTTGATGTAGCTAAATGAGGAAAAGTTTGAATGAAATTGAACAACCCCCCGCATGGTTTAGAAAATTTTATAGTAGTATACTTTTCAAAAAATATTTATTGTAGGTCATTGCAGCAGATATAGACGTATCAGTATAAATTGGCGTGCGAGGGAAGGCGTCCCTGTCGTGTAACAGAAGTTTCCAGGGTGTAAATTTATTACACAATACATAATGTACAGAATTTCCGGTGATCGGTGTCGGAGCCTTTAATAGAAATTAGATCGGGCAACACTAAAGAAAAAGACCAGTAACGGCGGCCGCTCTATCTGTCAACCTGTCAACCGGCAATATCGGTCCATAATATGCTTTTTCAGCTTCGAAAAACTTTAATACTTCATTGGCAATTGTTCTTGCACCATCCCGGACTGTTTTGGATGTTTTGGACATAATAATTCAGTGTATATTGGAAATCAAGATGTCACAGCTCGCGCTTAAATACGGGAATGAACTGAATAACAGGGCGAAGGGTTACCGCTGGGTGCGGGCGGGGCGAGATTTAGTTCCAAAGTCACCGCACGCAAACTTACGTTGGGCAAGCAATACAAGTTTGTAGTTGTACTACAATTACTTCACTTCTTGTAGTTTATTGAAGCAGATGAAGTATATAATATTTCGGTACCTACTACAAATGTAGTCTTCAAACTGGTGAACGTGTGCGTGTTGTAGTCTTAATTTTGAACATTTTCCGTTCGCTACTCGCTAGTGATGAATCCGCTATAGGGTTTTTGAATACCGGATTTTTTCAATACCGGTATAAATATCGAATGTTTTTTTCTCAGTACCGGAATCCGGGGATACCAGTATTGATAAATAAAATACGTTTTTTTTCAGATTTGCCATTCTTTTTGGAAGTAGATATTTATGTAGAAGGTATTTTCTCGAGTAAATAAAACAAACAAGTTTTTCATGCATAATCATCATTTATTTATATTACGTGTCAGTCAGATCAGCCTTTTTTAAGATAATTCGTTTTATACAAATTATGTCCAAAATTCCGGCAATAATCAGTTTAGGCCCGGTAGTTTCAAGTTGGATCAAAGTCACGGTAAAGTTTAAACTCGAGTTTTTAGTAACTTTTTTCAAAAACTGGTTGTTTCAACTCGGATCAAAATCTGTGGGAAAATTCTGAGCGGAAATATGAGTTTAAACTCTCGGTCAGAAACGCGCATGCGCACTGCGCGATTTAATTGACATCTGTCAATAAAATCTTTGTTTATTAATTTTTCGATATTTTACATACAAAGGTCGAAATATACAATATTATGCAGGGTGACACAGCCTTTTCTGACGATTGACTGATCTTACAGTATATTCTTAACAGAAGTAATTTACTTAGACATCGAACAATACTTTTTTGTCGGAAGACATTGATTTTTCCGTAACTCTAAATTAATTTTACCGCAGGGCATTGTCGACAATACTGTTTTTCAAGGTTTCTATTTCACTCAGGTTTTGATAATTTTACATGAAAGGTAGGTACTGATGTATCTGGAATTCTGTTTCTTGGACTGTGGATAGGGTCAGCCATTACCAGAGCAATGGCTCCTCAGATCACATTTTAATCAGTCGAAGAGCTCTATAAAAATCAGAAATATATGTCATTATGCCCAAACAAAATATCAAGTTACGACAAACCGTACTAGGTACCAGATTTGATAATTGCTATATTTCAAGATACCGAAATTATGCCCTCAAGCAATTTTTAATGCTACAACGGGCCTGAAGGCCCAATTAAATGCGGTCCGGCAAAAACACCTAGATTTTAAAGAAATCGGAAAGATGTATTGCGACCTCACCGGGAATCGAACCCGGAATCTTCAGTATGAAGAGCCAGTGAAATGGCCGCTGGACTATGAATTTCAATTTTATTAACCAATGTCTTCGCATGGTTTGGTCATATGGAACTTGATGAGCAAGGAAAGGATGGTAAGCAAAATTGTTTGTCGAAGACAGCAAAAACAGAGGGCGTCCGCGGAATAATAGTAATAAAACAGTATGAAACTCTTTTATTGTATTTTATACACCTGTTAACGGGAAAATTAAAATTTTAATAAAAAAATACAACTTTCAATTATAATTAAATGAAGCAGGATCTCTTTTGGCTTTATGCCTTTCCAAAACAACTTCGTGAATTTCCTGGTGATTCTTTAGTTGTGTTTTGAAATTCTCTAACTGAATCGCATGTAATTCGAAGTAGATGAGTAATGTTTCGGTACCTACTACAAATATAGCATGGCTCTACGATTATTTTATCTATGGCTGAACATATCTATCATAGATAAGATAATATAATAATATCTATGGAAATCGCCAAATACGAGTGTTGCCATGTCAAAAGACATTTTTTTTGTAGAAATGATCACCCACTTATATTTATAAGTCTTGTGGTAGGTATTCTAAAGAATAGTTCACACTTTCTGTCCACCCAAATTACAGATTTTTTTTACCTAAAACCCAATAATCTGTTTTAGGAAACGTGAATGTTTGCGTGGATTTTGGTAAATTTGAGTATAATTCACTCATTAACGTAGAAAGAAATTGATTACATATTTTGTGCAAACAAAAAATTGAAAAAAGTGGGGCAATAAAAATAACTTGGAAAAATGGAAGAATATTATAATTCAAATACTTGAAATTTGATTATTTTATATCAATTTATACCGTTTCTTTTAGGTTTGCGCTTTATTGAATCCATTTTTAATATTATTTACATTGCACACATAAGTAAAATAATGTAATTATATAAAAACATAGCATTTTGTTTTTGTTAATGTTACTCGTACCTACTCTATAAATAAACAAATCTCAAGATCAATCAATTTTTTGTATTATTTAGATTGTATTTATAAGGTACACAGTATCATTAGCAATTAAACAAAAAAAAATGGTAATCTTACAGACAAAGAGATAAAATAAATGTGTAATTATAAATATTTTAAAAAATATATAAGAAAATAAAGATAAAAAATCGTAATCTGTGTATTTTCTCAAATACATCAAATGATATGATATATTAAAAACACGTATAGGTTGAACATTTTAAGAATTTTTTTAGACATAGCATATGTGTAAAATGGAATGATTTATAGATAGTACAATCAAATGATTGTTAGTCATGAGAATAATGTTGAATTTTTTCAAAATTTTCTGCATTTTTGTCAAAACTCACTACAAAGACAATGTAATTTCAAAACAACACATCCTATAACATAAGGATTCACAAGGCTTAGAAATAATTTACCAATAACTGTGTTGAAAATGGAATGTTTCACTTTTGCCTAGTTGATTTTCTACTAATATATATTTGGCTAGTATGGGGCATTCAAATATTATATTTCGCCTTCAATGTCAAAAAAGTACAAAATTAATGGCCAAAATAATTTTAAAGAAACCTTAAAAATTTCCGACATTTTAATTTTTCAGTGATTTTAATGTTTTAAGTGCTAATCAAATTTAGGAAAAATATTTAATTTCGTCTGTAATATAACAAGAAAGAATATTTTTTTTTATTCTTTCTTGTTGTATTATTCTTAACATGCCTAAGTTTTTCTGCTAATAATTAAGTGTCTTTTTCTTTTGTTTAAATTTTTATTCTTTCTTGTTATATTATTTTTAACTTGCCTTAGTTTATTTCATAACATATTTATCATTATCAACATATTTCTAAAAGGGGGGACCTGTAATTGGCCATCTATATTATATTAATGTTTTCTATGCTTCTTTGTTATGCTGTTGGTCTTTCGTGAATATTAAATAAATAAATAAGAATTATTGTTTCTAAATTATTAAGAAGCTATCATAGAAGTAGACCGACATCAGCCGTGAATATTACGATAACTGAATATGAGCAACTCTCTATAAGATAGGGGTGAATAAATTTAATACACGAGTGAAAATTTTACTACACCTACTTAACAACAATAAGGTATTGAATTAATACACTAAATAGTTTAGCTTAGCTTACTAATTAAATAATAACTTTTTTCACCAATTTTTGTATAATGCTTTAATGGTGCACATTAATCCTAAATCTAAACATCGGCATCGGTCTGTTTTATATCAAAACATAAAGCAATAATAATAATTTTGGCAAAGATAAACTCATAAACATAGCAAAAAGTAATTAAATGTTAGATATTCACAGAATACTTTTGTATGCTATTATAATTATTTGAAATCAAAAGTTTTTGGATAGCCAAACTAAAAAAATTGAGCATAAAAAAATTAATAAGGTAGGTAAGACAGGAAAAATGTTGTAGTTTGGTATTTTATTTCTCAAACTTCTATGGTAAGACGGTGTGATCCGGTGTGATCGTACATTTATATCAAAACAATATATTTAAGGTATGGTAACATTTTCACTTTTGTCTGTGCTTTCTTATCATATGGCGTGCTTGGAAGCAGGGTAGCGCATGTTCTTCCGCCATTTTCTTTTTAATCAATAAGTTAAGAAATGTCAGTGTGGTGAAGTTATTTGGGTGACGAAATCTTCCAACATCCGTCCGTTGGAGAAATAATATCACAAACAAATCATCATGGAGAATTCGTACGGGGTCGGCGTGGTGAACAGATACGCTCTTTTTCTCGATGATGAATCGGATCCTTTAGATGTGCTAAAGGCGAAGGAGCTCGAGAAGGAGCGAAAGAAGAAGACCAAAGAGGCCGAAAAAGAGAACAAAGGCAAGCCGGAGGCGAAAGTGAAAACGGCCGTTCCGGCTCCGGTACGTAAGGGCATCAAAGAAACCCAAAATGTGAAACCGCAGGACGGCAAGGTCGCCGAACCGAAGAGAGAAAATAAAGTTCCCGCCAGACCGGCCGACCGTAATCCGGAAAGACCGCCACCCCGTCGGCGCGAGGACCGTCCCAACGGCCCTGCCGAGAACAGCGAGGGCAACCCGAGGCCTCCGCGGAGGGAGTTCGGGGATCGTAAGCCGCCCGGCGCGACTTTCGAACGTCGTAATTTCGGAGAAAACACCGGCGAGCGGCGCAGCTACGGGGAAGGCGCCGGGGGTGGAGAGCGACGCAATTACGGGGATGGCGAGCGGCGCAACTACGGGGACGGGGGCGGCGAGCGGCGCAACTACGGAGAGGGCGGCGGCGTGGAGCGCAGGAGCTACGGAGACTCCGAGGGCGGCGAGCGGCGCGGGCCGCCCAGGGAGAGGGGCGGGCCTCGCGGCGGCGGCGGCCGCGGCGGGAAGCGCGAGTTCGACCGCCGCTCGGGCTCCGACAGGACGGGCGTCAAGCCCGTGGACAAGCGGGACGGCGGCGGCTCGCACAACTGGGGCTCGCACAAGGACGACCTGGAGGACTGGAACAAGCCGCAGTCCGAAGGGGAGCAGACGGACGGAGAGAAGAGCGAGCCGGCGGCGGCGGTCGCCGGCGCTCCCCCGGCGGCTCCCGCGGAGCCCGCGGTCGGGGCCGAGGAAGAGGCGCCGGTCGCTCCGGTGCCGGCCGAGGAAGAGGCCAAGGAGTTGACCCTCGACGAGTGGAAGGCTCTCCGCTCCGTGCGTCAGAAGCCGCAGTATAACCTGCGCAAAGCCGGGGAAGGCGAAGATCTGACGCAGTGGAAGAACATGGTGGTGCTGAAGAAAGAGAAGGCCGACGGTGAGGACAGCGACGACGAATACGACTCCGCCGAATACCCGCAGCGCGTGGGGCGCCAGAAGAAGGTGGTGGGCATCGAGTTCACCTTCTACGAGCCTCGGCGCGGCGGAGGCCTGGGGCGCGGCGGGCGCGGAGGCCGCGGGCGCGGGGGCGCTGGCGGGGGCCGCGGAGGGGGCGGCGGGCGCGGGGGCCGCGGGGAGGAGGCCCCGGGCGTCCCGCCCGCGGGGGCCGAGGAGCGCCCGCGGGGGCAGCGCCAGTTTGCTCCCAAGGTAGACGACAACAAGGACTTCCCGTCCTTGGGCTAGGCGGCTCGGCATACCGGCTGTCAGGTGGACGATCCCGGTAACATTATATATCAGCTATGAGCTAGGAATACAGTCATTGTGTGTAATGTTATTTTTGAAGTAAATGTATGATTATTTACGGAAATGTTTATTTTTAAAATGGACTGAGTCTCGAGCTAGCGATGGTCCGTTCCCGTCATCCCCTCTGTCCGATGAGGGGCTGTGGGAATGTGTCTAGTAGTTTGTGTGTTCTGGGGTTGGGTGGTTAAGCTTCTGGGATATCCTCGATTTCTTTCGATGTACCATCATCGATTGTGCTTTTGAAAAATTGTTGACATTTTTATAAAAGTTTAATTGAGATTCATCCGTATTGTTAATTGTGAATGCCGGATTACCCGGATTTTACAAAGAGTACAAACAATCGGTCTTGTGATTTGGTGGCTTTTATTTGAGAAGTTCCCTCTATTGACAAAATATACTGTACATAATATATACTTATCCTTTTTGTACCTTTTAAATGTGAAATGAATTTCCCGGTAATTAGCGTTCATTTTATATTAATGAAATAACAGCATGGACAAGATATCGCAGTAGAATTAACTATTATAATACATTTAGTAACGTTTTCATGTTGACCCATTTTGTTTATTTCATTAATTTTCATGTGTTCTCACATTTGTCACATATTTGTTAGTTTTTTTTTTTTTTTTACAAGACTTACTAATGATAATGAAAAGTAAAAATCGAATATACATCTTTTCAATATAATCATTATATTTTCAAACTTTGCAACATCACTTGTCATAAGATTGTTATTTTATATATGTAAATCTTATGAAGATTGAAGTCTGTAAATAATAGTTTTTAATAAACTACTGGAATACATTGATATGGTGTTACAAATATTGAGTTTTATCATTTTTTTTATTTTTACATTCATCACAAGTCGCTTCCATTTAAACTGGAGTATGCACGAAGTTAAAATAGTGATATGTACAACCACTGTCCTCTGTTTGTAATCTTGAAGCATGTAAATTAATGAAAACTAACCATTTTTTTAAATACTGTTATTTTCTTAAATGTTGACTATTATTTGTTAAATCGTAATTGATCGCTTTTGTATTGTGTTTGTCATTCTCATGGTTTTATTTAAGTGATTGATTGTCCTGATTAAGTTTACATCAAGGGCATGCAGTGAGAACATTGAATCACATTTACGCTAACATATATTTTGAAAAAAATTAAAATAAAATAAATATCTTGTAATATTCCTATCGCAATCGTTATCAGATTTTAATATATCGTAATATTTTGTCATGTAAATATTTTATTTTCAAAATATATGTTTATGTTAAAGTCGTGTTTCATTGTACTTAATGCAAGGTCTGGTATACAATATTGTAATATTTCTTAACTCACTCATGCCTCAATAAGCAATAGTGAAGTTGGTTACTAACTCATTAACTATAAGATCGGTAGATTGCCATGCATGATATTCATAGAGGGATGGCTGGTAAAACAATGTTGCAGAAACATTTTTGATAATTGTACCATGTTTTTTTTTTTACTCAAATGCTTGGCTTTAGATCTCAACATTTGCTATTAGTTTGTGTGTAGCGGTTGGTTTTCATTAATACTTGATGGTATCAGTTGTAGTTTGTGCCTTATTGTTGCCATAGAAATCTCTATTTTCTACATGACAAAAGCAATCAACTGCCCTATTCCGTATTTCCACAATACGAAATTCAAAGAATCAAAGATTGTCCCTGAACGTAATTAAGTATTGGATGTATGTTTGATGCTCGTTCCAATCAACTCAAAAGTGAGTGTTATGGAAAGATTTCTGAATACATTGTTTAAAAAATTTATATCTACTATATATACGCGAGTACTAACTACAAAGAGTTCTTAGAATTATGCATTTTTCTTAACAATTTTCATTAACACGTTAGTGAACAAGAACACTATATTCATTATTCGGAAATGTGACTTCTTTAATGTCATCAAATTGGTCTTTTGTATCTGTAGAAGATGCAAGATGCTTTACTTAAAAAGGCATAGTTAGTATTGTTCGCACATGTGTTAATAGAATACCGGTATGTGTAAGTTAATCGCTAATCTACAGAACTTTTCTCAGTACCTTTATATAATAATACCTTTTTTATTATATATTTCAGTTTTATTAATTTATAAAACAATTGTTTTGCTTTGTACATAGACTGTTTAATATTGTCTCGAGAATTTTGTCTGGAAATGACCTAGCTGAAGATAGAAATGTAATAAAGTTTTGTAGAATACAGAACAATTGTTTTTATATTAATTTATTATGCCAAGACTGAAACTGTGATGAACTTAAAGACCAGTCACTTTCTCGAAGGTTGATGGTTCGCTACTTGGTGATGGTTTCCTCATTGTGCCAGTCTTGCTGGAGCATGATGATGACGCTAGAAAAGCTGATCCAAAATCATTTGATACAGTGCAGTCTGAAGGAGTTAGTTTTTCCGAAAATTGAGGTAAAGTAATTTCCTAACCAATATGGTAAGTGTCCTACTTAACGATCAGTATGAAAATTTTAAACCAATCGAAGGAAATGAAAGGATTGTAAAGCTTTAAATCATTTTTGATCCATCTTTCTGCGTTGCCAATAGAAGACCTAAGCGAGCTCCGATAAATGGAAAATACATTCTGATCCTGAAGTATCTGAGCGAAGTTGTGCTGTGCTATGCTTAGGCCTGGTTGTTTCAAGTTCAAAAGTTTCAATTCAAAGTAAGCGGTCGATTAAAGCATAGATTTTGACGGAAACGGATCGTCTGATTGGTGGGCAACGTAAAAAACAACCGGCACTTAGTGACTCGGAAGCTAGGAAGGAATGTATTTTGATAATCTTAGTTCACAGTAAGTAATCTTTCATTTGAATCGCAAATTTTTGCATTTTTCACAAATTGAGCAGCCCCTCTTGTGTAAAAAATATGCTTTTAATGAGCTATTACTATAAACCAAGTTAATACAGCCGGCTCTTAAGTAATTCAAATTAATGTAAAGTTGTGCCTAAGGACCGGTTTATTCAAATTTGATTGGAATAAAAGTTTGTTTAAAGCATAGATTTTTACAGAAACGTATTGTTTGATTGGTGAAGAATGCAAATCTATGCTTGAAACCAAGGCTGCCCAACCCCAGGCCCGCGGGACACATCGGCAGTTTCGGATCAACATATGTTTGTGAAAAGATGATTTCAATTCTTAATTACATAAAACATCTATTACTGCCAATATCTAATCTGATACCAAAAATAAGAAGATGCTATTTATTTTATTATTTTAATAAGCCACAATATCACAATGCATTTCTTTTCTTGCACATACCTTAATAATTAAGTTTTAATTTAAATTGTTAACAAAAGTAATAAAAATAGGAACCGTTAGTGGTCAGTGGCCCGCTTGAGATTTTTTAATTGTCAATTTTGCCCGACTGTTTAAAAGGTTGGGCAGCCTTGCTTTAAACGAACTTTGACTTTAATCTAACTCGAAACAACCGGCCCTAACACATACCTTTGGAAAAATGAAGCTTTAAATGTAAACTGACGGATTACAAATTTAATTTTGATTGAGAATTACCACATTCAAAGTAAAATTTGTATTTTTGTTGCTTTAGAAAGTAGTTATTCAAGGTTTCTTTGCATATCGGAGTCACAAATAACTTATTTAATAACATATTTTGTTATTTAGAAAAAATGTGGTCAGATAAGAGGATGATAATGGTACTGTTGTTTTATATTATAGTTAAATAATCTGGCTTGTGATGATTTTTTATAATTGCTAAAAAATTTTATACACAATTTCTAGAAAGCAAGACAATTTGCAGTTTTTTTTTTTTTACGATACTGTGGAACGAAACAACAAAATAGGAAGATGTAGCCAAGTGACAGAGGCTTATAAATAGAAGTACATACAATATGCAAAGAAAAAAATATGTTACCTATTTAACATGGAGTTGATTTTGTACTAGATACAAGCAGCCATCGTGAGTTTTGCACTGGCGATGCTTATCGGTACGTAAGCCTTCCAAATGTTATTTATGTAATGAGAACGCTTGGACAGCCTACGTTAATGATGTGCGTTGCAGGCGTAAAGCTTCAGAGTAATTTATTCAGTTTCTGTAAGTCAATGAAGATTTCATAATTACACCATGTACTCTATAAAATAAGGTATTTCAGGGAAAGTGCACAAATAAAGCAATATTTGAATTTTTTTTTATTAAATACAAATCATTATATATTTACATGTTTGATACATAAAAAAAAAATTAGGTACATCATTTTTTTTATCATTGTACCTCCAAAAGGAGACACTTGTGTCTGGAGAGGGAGTTTCATTTATATATATATATATGAAGGATTATTTTCTAGGATAACCCGCGTATATATATATATATATATATATATATTTTATAGTACATAAATATATAAAGAAGAAAAAAAGTTACATAATATGAGATAATTAATGCATTTATGTGGTAAAAACAATTTTAAAATAAACTAACAATAAGCAAATAGTTTAAAATGAATATAGTAAAGACAGAAATTTGATTAATTATGTGGGTTTATTTTATTCCATGCTTTCCATGCATGTGGGTATGTTTTTTAAAGGTCTCATATTTTTTTCAATTCTTATTTTAACAGGTAATACATTAAACCATTTCACATATTAATACAATGTATATATTTCTTTTATTATCATCATTATTATAATTATATCAATAAAAATAGAGACATTTGTGGAATTAGTAATGCCCACTACTGAAGCAATTTCACCTAAGGTATCAGCATGCTGGAAGTGGTATATCGTGAAACGCTGGAAGAAGGAGAGCATGGAGAATTGTGTAGGTATACATTTTATTTATAAACATTTCTAATTCAGATATTAAGCTGCAAACAATTGTAGATACAAATGCTAATATTTTTTTGTCAGTAAAAATATTTTGAATGTAATTACAGTTGAGCGTCGATTATCCGAACGTCGATCAACCGAACGACTGCTTATCCGAACTACTACGCCCGCCTGACCCGCGCTTGCCTATTCCCTCCCGCGCTACAGTGTTCGTGCACTTGTCGCGATTTGTTAACTGTAGGTACTCGTATGTCACTTCCAAGTAGCCGCTAGTCGATAACTAAATTTAAACTAATGCTACTGGCAGCCACCGATTGCCCATGCTTGTAATTTGTAAAAGCAAGAAACCACATTGTTTCAAACTCGATAATATGTCTGCGATGCCTATCGTTTACACTTCGCAAAAGAGTGCTTGGATGGATAGTACAATTTTCATGAAATGGTTTACAGAAACTTTTGTACCCTCTGTAAAAGCCCATCAATTAAAAATGATAAAAGAGAGAAGACATTTTGCTTCTTGATAACCCCTCAACTCATCTATCATGTGACATCTAAAATGAAAAAGACGAGTTTATAAAAGTCATGTTTCTTCCACCTATGTGACTTCATTATTACAGCCTGCGGACCAAGGCATTATTGAAACTTTCAAACGGTATTACAGAAAAGAATTGCTACCTAAGTTACTTTTGGAAAAAGAAGAGGAGGGAGAAGAAAGCCTCATAAGAAAGTTGGTTTGAAAGACGCGTCCTGCATGATCATAGCAGCATGTGACAGTGTAAAAGTGCAGAACTTGTAAAAAGCATGGAATAAAATTTTGTGTATAGTGGAAAATCCTCAAAGTGTATGTGTAAATGAGAAACAAGAAGATATGTCTGAAATGATAGATATGCTAAAAAAGCTTGATTGCCACGAGTGTGATGGAAGAGGTTCAACAATGGATGGATATCGACAATGAAGATCCCGGGTACCAAATTATGCAGGATAGCGAAATTTTAGACCTCATGACTAATAAGGCTGACGCCACCGGTAGTACCTCATCAACTACAAGTTCAGAATGAAGATGAAAACATAATTGGTGCTTCTGAAGCGTTTACTTGCTTAGATATTGCCTTGCTTCACTGTTGACTTCCTGGTCGCTTTCAGCTTGAAACACAAGTTGAAAGCGACCAGTCTCAAATATCTTTCCTTAAAAAAGTATCTGACCTAGCCGCTCGTAAGCGGGTAGGCTTGCTTTGGCAGATGAAGATTGAAGATTTTTTTAAGCGTTAATTGTGCCTAGTATGTACATTAATGTACATACATGTTTTATTACAAGATTGTCTGCACTTTTTTATGTTTAATTTCTATTAAAGATATAAATGTAAATATGATTTTTATTCACCTGTACGTGAATATGTATGGCTTAATCAATACAGTTCGATTATCCGAAAATACCGGTTTTCCGAACACCCACGTCCCCCAATTAGTTTGGATAATCGACGCTCTACTATACTCTATTTGTGAGTTATAATTTGATACACAAGCTGTGAATACAGGGGCATTCTAACCAATACATAACTAATGTAAAGCTTTATGGCAGCTTATCTTAGCAAGGAATAAAAAAAAATTGAATATTTTTTTGTATGTTGATTAATTAATGATTGAGAATTTCAGACTACAAACAGTAATGCAAAGAAGTAATGTTCTATAATAAATCTATAAAAGTAATATGAAAAAAGACACAATAGAACCCAAAATCATTTATATTTATTTATTTTGTATGAATTTATGTACATAAATGAAGGTAGTTGGTTCACTAGACATGGTCTGTTCTGAAGCAACTAAGTACCTGTACAGTTTTTTTTTAGTCTAAATGTTAGAAAAGACTACATATTTAGATAGAAAAAAAGTTTTAGATATTGCACATAAGAAGTAAAACACAAGAAAGACTACATATTAGAAATATACTTTTAAACATTGTACCTAAGGAATAGAAATAAGATTATTTAACCTGATAAAGAAAAATACTTGGCCTTTTCGATAAAAATAATAGAGAATCTCCCCATTCAGACAACACAACCTTAAAATAAGTAAAATAAAAAAAAGGAGTATTATTTATTTTATCAATATATTTCGACCAGCAGACGACGTATACGACATGTATACGATAAATATATGTAAGATCACATGTATGGCAATGAAATACATATGTAGGTACTTGTTTATAATTCTACTTATGTGGTTTACTTGAGGGACATGTTTCGCTTTATGAGGGCATTATCAATCTCTGATAATTAAGAGATTTTCAAAGCAGATAATGGAGCATGGGTTAAATGAATAGAATAAAAAAAAGTGTTTTATTTTCATACATGTGATTATGGAGTTCTGCAAACTTACCTTGGAAATAGTAATAAAATGCTGAACTCTAGATTAGCTGGCCATACATTGTATACTAAAGAAAGTGTGACTTCGATCCGTTATTATGAGGTGTTCTCAATTGATGATAATAGCTTCTGGCCTAATCATCATCATCAATGGTGCCACAGCCTGTTGCGGGCCTTGGCCTCCTCCGATATTCCACTCCATCTTCCTCTATCCTGACATGTACTCCTCCGATCCCTGACGCTTATGGTTTTCACTTCTTGCTGCACTCCCTATTTTGATAAATTGTATTATGTTGCGCTCATTGTCAATATTGTAGACTTCGTTGTATCATATTCTCCAAACATTTCATCCACTTTTACTCAATACCCAGCATTAAAAGCCATATGTTAATGCAATTTTATTTCTGGCCCAATACTGCAAAATAATGCAAAGTCTGTCGCGTTTTTATTGCTTGACCACAATAACTTGGCGTGCGGCGACTTTGGAACTAAAACCCGCCCCGCCCGTACCCGGCGGTAACCCCTCACCCTGTCATTCAGTACAATTTTGTATTTGCTCGGGAGCTGTGACATGTTGATTACCAATATACACTGAATTATTATGTCCAAAACATCCTTAACAGTCCGGGATGGTGCAAGAACAATTGCCAATGAAGTATTAAAGTTTTGCGAAACTGAAAAAGCAAATAATGGACCGATATTACCGTCTGACAGTTTGACAGATAGAACGGCCGCCATTACGGCTTGGTTTCTTTAGTGCTGCCTGACCAAATTTCTGTTAAAGGCTATGACACTGGTCACCGGACATTCTGTACATTATGTATTGTGTAATAAATATACACCCTGGCAACTTCTGTTATGCGACAGGGACGGCCTCCCTCGCGCGCCATTTTATAGTGGTCGCATTCTAATAATAATTTCACGATTAATTAGGGCCCTGCGATATTATGACACCTACAATTTTATGTGCTTCTTAACATATGTGTCTGATGAATACAAAAGTTACTGATGATAAATAGATGGGAAACAAAATATGTTCTCTACTTGAGTTTAATTTTATATTTTACTACTCAAGTTTCGAGAGTAACAGAATATCTCATCGACAGAGGAAGTATTAGATATAGAAATTTAGACAGACAAAAAAATATAGACATTTAAATTTAGTTTTTTTTTTACATGGATTAGGTGAAAATACAAATAATTAAGTATTGATAAGATGAGCTAGAACTGCTGTAAATGTGCTTGTAACGGGAATAGAGAGGAGAGTTGGTGAAAATAATATTGTTAAGCGGATTAATACCCGAGTTTGAATTTTAATTTCTAAACTTAATAACTAAATATATATTCACTCTATTACCATTATGCGCCATAGGATGGTGAAGTTAAATGGTACATGACTGAAAAAAATGATTACACTATTCATGATGTGGTTTGCGAAGTTATTACTACTCTTTTAGTCTAATATTGAGATTTATAGAAGTTTGACCAATGTATTTACATACTATTAAATCTCTGCATGAAAATTCTTATTTCTAAATGATCTATTTTGGACTTTGAATTGAGGAGTAACGCGCCTAACCTATTATTAGTATAATATGTGGATCTAGTATTGGGAGGAAGAAATTTAGCTATTTTAGTAGTAGATATTGGGCCTGTGCGGAGTAATTTCATCCATGAACTGCTATCAATTTTATGCTAATATTATGTCCGGTATATAAATAGCGATCTCTCAATTTTTCATGGATTTTTTATTTAATGGAATTTATCTATTAACACAATAACCGTTTAAATGATCATCGTGGATAATCTACAATTTTAATGTTAAACCCATCAATAATACAAAGTTACTGAATTATTAACCACATCATTTTGACCTGATTGACTATTTACTACTCTAATAGAATATAAGAAAATTTTTGAACATTTTATAGCACTTCATGGGTATTCTATGATGCATAAATACATTGTTATGGCCACTAACTAACTAATGAGGAAGAAATGTGTGGGAAAAATACTATGGAGGGGTAGATATTCTATTACAATGCATTATTATGACATCCTTTTGTTTCTTTAAGTATACATTTTTAGTACACAATTCAGTATATTTATATAATTTTGGTAGATTTTTTAGAAAAATGACATACCTAAATAATTTTAACGTTAAATTTTCCTAGACCATTGTCTGAGGGACATAAATTAAATAACACCATTATTGTGCTTGTAGATAGACGAGACTTTGATGTCTCGTCTCTTAAATCTGGCGGTCAAGGTTGATATGTATAAGTTGTTCATTCTTCTCTGCCTAAAAAATAAATAAAATATAACAAAAGTGTTCACTCTATCGATTCTTTATTGTCTTTTATCCGACTTTCAATTAAAATTGAATCCGCATAACATATACCATTAGCCATTTTAAATAAGATTGACAGCCTTAACAGTTCTCTTGGATATTTAAGTTAATGTTCTGCAGAATAGGTAATTTCAAATGCCAAATGTCATTTATGAAATTGAGAAAAATAATGTCTATCAATTGAAACAGAAATGGCTATATACATTAGGGTGGAGCGATTTTTTTTTCTCGTTTGATAGTGATCTAATAGTGAAAAGTTGGTGCCTTTTAACTTAAATTAAGCCGTGTAAAATATAATTTGATTTGGTTTACAGTAATAGCCTCAGCAACGTCATTGAATTATTAAATAAAGTTGGTTTTTAGACCCTATTTTGACGCCATGTAAATGTATGAAATTTTAATAAACGGACCTAATTTACTTCTCTAAATTATTGGAACTATAGTTTATTTTCAAAACAAAATGAAAAGAATGCACGATCTTTTGTTGATAACTTAGAATAAGGGGTGTGAGAGAGCGCGCGAAGGGACTGTTACCAACACTCTTGTCGCGTCGTCAGTGCGCTATTGTTTTTCGCTTGCGTTACACGCTCGCTTGTCTATTTAATAATAAATAAGCTTAATTTTGTTTCGTAAAAAATATGCAGAAAACTCGAAGCGCATTTAAATGTCCTCTTTTTGGTGATGTTTGTGAGATAAAAGAGAACTACCTAGGTACTTATGAAGACGTCATGAAATACTATGAATGGAGGAGACATCAACTAAAGTTGCAATCGGAAACTGCTAAAGAGCCCAACACTTTCAGAAATAGCAAATATAGTGACATCCAGAATAGAAAATATATGGCGAACTGCATCTATTCCGATAGTAAAACATTAATATAAGCATATAATTTAAAATTCAAAAATCTACTCAAGTCCATCAAGAGACTCTTCCCGGAAAAGTTAGAAAATTTTCGGCAAAGCAGAAAGTTACTTTTTGATATTGCAGCATGCAAGGGTAAAGAATTCGCTCAATGTATCGATCTTAATGATGATGATAACTTAATGACAATCTTAATGATGAAAAGGTTCCTAAACAAGAATAAACTTTTTTAATCAATCAAAGAACCTCTTGGGATATGAAAATAGGCAGAATCAATGTAACCATTACGAAAAACTTGCAAAAGACCCTAAAGAGGAAACAGGAACGAGAGAACTGCCCAACTACAGTCTTAAATACTTCGTCACCTATTTTAGAAGTACTTCTTCGGCATCGTCGACGTTCGAAGGGATTAGAAGTCAAATCATTTCATGTTCATATTCAATATATAATGTTCATATTCAATCGTGTTTATATTCAATATATAAACATCATAAGCAAAGTATGGCGGTGTTATAAGACTGCTTGAAAAAAGGCTACTTACGCTGGACCATTGGGAAAAGCATTGGGGAAAGCACTTGAGGCCTGTGAACAATGGCCTGTTAAAAATTTCAGCCCATTGAAGGGTAGCTTCCAGAATTGGCCCAAGTTTGAGTACAGATCAACAGTACTTGCACAAGATTGTCTCAGCGGTCCTCTCAGGTGATTTCCCAGAAAATCTGACACATAAATCTCCAGGCAAAATGTCACATGCTAGAGAGGAGTGAGAGAATAAATATTAAATGTCATTTATGTAAACGGAAAGTAGAGTGTTTCAATATTGTTGGTATACGTTGCACTAAAAAAACACCTGTACTAATCACTATAATGTAATTTGTTTAAAATGTGCTAATTGAATACTACGTTTGTATGTAAGAATAGAGACACCATCAGAAAATTTGACAATTTTTGCTACATTTGTTGTAAAAGTGTATGCACCATCTTGGTTTAACATTAAAAATAAACCATCATGCAAAGATGGCACGCGGCATCTTTTAAACATTAATAATAATGTTTAAAAGATGATTTAAGATTTAAATTTAATTATGGCCTCCAGGTGTCTACTAGAAGATCTAAAAAAAGGTTATCGATCCTGTAATAGCTATTTTGCACAGCCCGGAGCACTCTTCTTGCAATGATAACTGATGACACATTCAAAAACACATTAGAGGCACGCAGTATGCATCGAACATCACCGAGGTTGTTTGAACTGCCGTCTATAAATTTCAATACTTCAACATATATTGATTCAATGAATTGGCAGGAAATTAACTGAACCACCGATTATGATTCACTTGTCGGACCAAGAAATTCAGTATATCGTTGAATCAGGTGGTGAACTATTAGCTATTTTTATGGCTTTCGTTAAGCTCAAGCTGTTGAATGGAATATAAAAATAACAATAGAAGCTGCCACTTCTCAATGCACAAAAAGTCACGATTAGGTGCAATGAAACCCAAACTGGAATCACGAAAGGTAATGCCTAAATTAGAGACAAAAATAGATTTTTGAACATATTGTTTATTTTTATAATGTTATTATTTTAATTTATTAATATTTTTGATAATAGAGTAATAATAAATATCTGAATTATAATATATTACGTATCGTTTATTACCCATTTACTATTATATTAAGCTCAATATTTATCCATAACTGTACTAAGCTTTTTTTTATTAAATTAAACATTTTTTCATTAAAAATTTTTGAGGTCAGTGCGGAGGCAAAAGACGTTCACCAAATCAATTGAAAAATAATAGTTATTTTTATATTAATATAAGACACCAATCCCCCCTATTACAACTTTGAATCACAAAAAATTTTTTTCATACATCTGTGCTCCACCCTAATACATATACATATAGATATGTAGTTCTGTAATAGGCCAACTGGGATAATGGACACTGGTACAGAAAATTAATGGTACTTTTGTACTAATGAGAAAAGGAATTACGGAAAAACATTGTTCAAGTAAAACATTCAATGAGGTAAAGATATTTTTAATAAATTAAGCAGCAAATAATAAGGAATAACATTTATTACAAAAGAAAAACAATAATATACAAAAAACAATTCTGTTTTTTTATAGAAGTCTTGAGATTACAATTATTTATATAAAATAATATTGAAATATGTCTTTATCACAAATTTGATAAGACAATAATTACCTACTAAAATAATAAACTTATAAAATATTGACTAGAGGTGCACATGATTCCAGCAATAGGAGATGTATCAAATTCACTTTAGTATCAGTCAATCAAAACATGGTACAGGCACTGTAGCCATTGGGTTATTCTATACCAAATGTGTTAGTCTCCTCAACCGCTAGCAGTAGCTTCTCATGGAGGATTTCCAGAGTAGGGTACGGGGGAAGGTCCAGCCTGTTGAAGCATGTGTGGGCTCTCGGCAGACTGTTGGGCTTGCCCCACTTCTCAATACAGAACTTGCGAGGACCTACAGAACCCCTGAGGGCAGCAAACCCTTCGTAAGGAATGCTGGAGGTTCCTGTCACAAACTGGACCAGTCTTAAACGTTGCTCGTTACTGAATCTATAAAAATAAAATATATTATTATGAGTTACTTTATAACAATATTTACTCAAACTTAACTTAACCTTAAGTTTCAATTAGTAAAAAAATCTAATAGAAATGGCTGTATTGTTTTATATATGTATTATTTTATACATGTATACATATTATAATTTTCTCTAATAATTCCCAAAATACCCATTTTAGCCTCCTGCATTTTATCAGCAGATATATGTAGTCACACATGTATGGCCGTATTCTGAACTAAGCAATATTGCTATTTCTGTATCTTTACAGTTATATATAACATTTGTAATGCCGCCAATTTTGACGTTTTAAGTTTGACAGGTTTGAAATTAGTGAATTCAATCAATCAGAAAGCTCTAAAACGTAAACAAATATTAAAAATAAAAATGGAATATTTGAAATAATTAGCTTTTCTCACCAACACACCTCAAGGAGTTCTGGTTGGAAATGAATAGGCAGTTAACAAGTTCCTGAGGGGATAAATTTTGTGATGGTTTGAAGAGATCTGTTGTTTTGAGCTCGAATATAAATTTTTCGTTGTCAAATTTTTTCCAGTTTTTAGATTTGACTGTGTAAGTATTGTGGTGGTTGTTAGTTTGTATTTATCGTTGTTCTAATTAATCGAAAAGACCGGTATCAATGACTTTCGGAGGTTGTTCTTCGTTTTAAATTCTGGATAAAGACATCAAGAAGCCCTCCATCATCGTGAGTTGGTTTTTCAACAGTCTTTGAGTCAGGCCAAAGGAATTCAGTAAATCTTTAAAACGACTGCTTGATGTATTGGGTACCTTTTCCAGATGAATATTTAGATCCCCTGTGATGAAGAGGTTAGTATATGAGGCTGTTGTTTCTAGTAGAGTTGATAAGTCATAAAAAAATGTGTCAGACAGCTGCTTTGAGCCGGGCCAGTATATGGTGATTAAGAAACGGGTGGAGCTACCTGATGATATTTGGCAGCCAAGAAATTCAAAGGTGGAATACTTCCCCAATGTTAATTTGGTTAGCCTCAAGCCTTGGGTTGCTATGACTATACCTCCATAGTTATTTAGTAGGTTATGTGAGTCTTCTATTTTCTGGGCCTGGCTTCCTCGACTACTGAAAGTCCCTTAGAGCAAAGCTGTTTCAGAGAGATCATATTGTAGTCTTCATGCCAGGTTTCGGTAATTCCCAGTATACATATTTATTTTATAATCAGAAATGATTTGAGATATGTCGTCAGTCTTATTGTTGATCGAACAAGCATTCCAGTAACCTACTATAAGTTGTTGCGGTTGTGTTTCGTAGTGTCTTTCTGGTATTACCGGTTGAAGGTTTTCTGATTTATTATTGGTTAAAGGTGAAACTTGTGTGCTTAGCTGTTTTGATTTTTTACCCCCGCGACAGCCTCATACACGTGGTTTCTTTTTACTACGTGACAGGTTATATGATGATATTTTTTGTTTTATAATTGAATCAATACAGCTCTTTATTTCTCAGTGTCCATATAAAATCTGTATCATATTTAAAGAAGTGTGTGCAAAGAGTAATTTTCTTTGTATTGTTTTGTTATTGAAAGGATATGCGATTGAAAATACGGAGGCAATACCTACCCCTACAACGCATAAACTATGGTCGCTTGATATTGCATATATCAAACATCTGTGTTTTTTGTTTCACTCCACTGCTACGAATTGCCTACTCTCCAACTACTCTAGTTTGAACTCATGTAACCCGAAATGTGGTCAGTACAAATTACACACATGTGGACACACTTCCAAGAATTTATTTCTACTCTTAAACACTGAAGTAAACAACTAGATCACACGATTTGACACTAAATGAAATTAAGTGTGACGATTGTAATTTTGTAATTTTGTTTTTCAAGCACTAAAATTGTACAACCACTTTAACCAAATCACGCAGTATGTGTAAATGGAAACCACATAGTCAATTTTTATATTTAAAAAGCCAAAAGTCCGTTGTAAAAACTAATCTTCTCCGGAGCATAAAAAAATGCACCTGGCTGCTAAGAAGCGCCAAAGAACCATGGAAAGCTCTAGATTGTAGTGTTCATTTTACTGTATGCATCAATGAAATGGTTATTTTTCAATAAAAATTTTAAAGTTTGCTATTTTCTGTGATTATTATACAGGATTTTAAATATGCTGGCTACCATTTATATTTTAATACGAATAGTTATAAAAATAACTTATTAAAAAAAAAAAATAACAACAGTAAATGCAAAATGTGTAATACCATTTTTAACAGTATGTAACAGTAAATGAGTGAACAGCTTACAATGTAGGAACATGTATGAGCTTCTCAATCAAATATCTTACTTTTAGGTTAGTCCATACTATTTTAGGCCTGGGACCAAAATAGATATGGATTTAAATGGAAAATTTGGTGACTTTCTTGGCTAAAAGGCAAAAATTATGAACAGAAAGGATAGTCTGGTTTCGAAAGGCCTGGAAAGGGATTAGAGTTGGCAGGACCATGCAGTAAGTACATTGAAGCATAACTTATAACATAAGATATATCTCAAAATAAGCCCATCACAAACATTATCGTACTATTCAGATTTTATTATATCATAATATTCATTCAGTCAGATAAACGTAGAATTTTTTTTTCCAAAATGTATGTTTATGTAAATGCCATGTTTCAATGTAGGTACTCATTGCACACGTGCCTGAAAGTTGGATAGGTTGAATATAAAAGGTAAAGAGAAATTGGGTTGAGTTAGGGTTGGGGTTGAGTTAGGAACCAGAATGGATAGATAAGGTAAAAAATATGGATATTCTGATCCGAACCTTCCAATGGTCTGCCAGAACCAGTGAATGACTGGATGTTGATCATGGTATCCACTTCGGTATTCTGTATTATTCCTCCAGTCTGCAATATCTATCTCTGCAGTGCCCGCAATGACCAACTCTAGTTCTCGGGCATCGAACACTGCCACCAAACGGGGGTCCACCACTTCGTAGAACCCTCGCACCAGCCATTCTGTTTGCTCCGCTACACCTCTCTCCAATCTCCACCGCACTACACGCTCTAGGTATTCCTGGAATAATAATATTAATTGTAAATGTAAGTAGTATTAATTTCATTCTGTTACAAATCCAACTACAAATGTGCTGGAAAACATGAACTGGAAAACAAAAAAATTAGTCATCTGCATCATTTGTGATACACTCCAGTTTACTAACTATGTCTAATTTGTTGATCTGGCAGAAAGCTGACATTCTCAGGGTCCAGTCATACGTGAGGTACGTAATATCTAATACGTCCAGGAATCAGTATCAGTAAATAAAATAAATGAAATGATTTCTCTAAACCAGCTACACAGATAGGTAAAAATTGTGTACAGCCGTTGCCTGACTTCCAGAAAGCCAATTGCTCAACAGCCCAATTTCTAGACAGAAAAAAGTATTTCAATTGTAAGATTTTTGCAAAAAACTGCATAAATTCTTCTATTAAAACAACAAATTGATTAATTTTTTTTTATAAGTTTAATACATAATATTTTTTTAGGTCTATTAAAACTATAAAATACATCATTTTTATCGCTGTATTTCTCCAAAAAGAGACCAACTATTGTGCTTGGAGATTATAATTATATTTGAAGAATATTTTTTCTAACGGGTTACCTATGAAATTGTTTTTTTTTTCATTCACAGGTTTTCTTACATATAATCTTAAAAAAAAAACAGTTGTTATATACAGAGCCTTGTGCCAATTAAAAGAAAACACATCTTGCAAGAGTGATATGTACAAGGGTCGATAAAATAAAAAGTGTCAAATAGTAAGTTTATGTGAGTGTGTGTATTTGTGTGTTTTTATGTGACCGTGTGTGTATGCGTTTTTTTGTTTGTGTGTGTATGTTCACATGTGTGGGAGAAAATATGTCATCTCGTGAGTTTATTCGTAACGGATTTTGTAAACTGTTCAAAATTTAAATGTAAAATATCAAGATCTGCAAAGGCCGTGTCATAGATATCTAGATATGTCATGGATTTTGAAAATTCAAATGTGTTTTATTGTAATAAATGATTAAAAAAAATAATATATATATAAATATTTTATGTATGTATATATATATATATATATATAATTTTTAAAATAAAACTTAATAGTAAACATTAAAAAAGTAAAAGGAGTAGCTTGTTGGTCTTGTGGTTAGGACACTCGCCTCGTGATCCAAAAGGTCGTGGGTTCGAACCTCACTCCAGACTAGCAAGTTAGTCCTATTTTCATAGCACAAGCATTCAGCTTAGTTTAAAAAAAGTAATAATATTGATGTGACACGTATTTCGTGTTCGCATCTCAATTTAAAAAAAAAAACACACTTGACAGACTATTAGAAATACCCCATCTGTGACTGTAAATAAAGTCTTCTGTACTGTATAGTCTGTTCTGCATTTAAAAGATGCAAATGAAGTCTTATAAAAATAATTAGTATTAGCTCAATCTTTTATTTAAAAATAATGAAATTTTGAAATTATTACCACTAATAAATAATCACATGATTTTTTTATTTTTTTTTATTTACATTTTTGTAACATTTCTAGTCCCACAAAACGTCTAAAAAGACTTTTGTCTGCAGGTTCATTTTCACAATTTAATGTTACACTGTTACTAAATAATAATAATAATATTCATTGTATAAACAGAAGAGATAAAAAAACAAAAACAATTTTAAGTACAAAAGCAAAAAAAAGAAATTTTAAGTACTAAGTAAAGCTAAAATTTTTTGATTTGTTGATTTTGTTGTTCCCGCCATGAGAGTGTATAAATTGATAAAGGTTAATTATTCTTCTTCTTCTTCTACCCCCTATCATAATGGGTCGGGGTCCCTGAGCCGCATAGAAGGTTCTAACTCTACCACTAGGCGACGTCACCTTCCATGTTGCGACTCTTATGCTGGGCATTCCACATTTATTTTTACCCCCACTAAACTAAAATGAGATCTGTGGTCAGCAGATCGTTAGACAGCGTTTCATTCACGCGCGCGTACGGCCGCTGAGAAGCGTATGGCCGCTGCGAAGCGTCCGCTCGGCCCCGTGTGTTGTTGCGAATAATTATTAAATTTTTTTAAAATATAAACTGTTTTTATCAACAATAATTATAATAGATCAGTATATTCAAAACAATTTTTAGATATGTTATGAGGTGAATTACATATTCTTAAGTAAGTCACTATGAAAAAAATTTCTTCAAAATTCTGTTACAAATTTAAATTTAGTTTGATGGTTTTAACAGTTAAACCTATGCACATTTTCGTAAACATATGTAAATGCATCTTACAATTAAATTTTTTTTCTTCTAGAAGTTGGCTTGTCAGGCAATTGGCTGTCGGGCAGTTGTATGGCATCCGTTTGGAAGGTTATATTGTGAACATTGATTGCATATTAAATTTAAATAAGATCCCTGTAACATTTTGCATGTCCCATAATCATACAAAAAAAAGATTCCTCATTACAGAAACGCAGAAAGATACTTCTCGGGATTTCAAGGCTCCTTATTCTCTTCACTTTTATTCATAGTATGAAAAAAGTGATAAGTATCGTTATTTAAATAAATATCCAGCTATAATTATGTTTATGTTTGTGATGATTTATATAGCGCCGTTTTTGCGTGAAAGACACTTTGGTTCTTTGTCAATAAAAAGCAATGAAGAAGGCAGAAAGAAAGGAGTAAAGGTCGCTATCAACAAAAACTAATAACAATAACAAATAGATACATTGCAATACAAATAAAAATGTACCAGCAGTCAAGCAAGCTAGGCGCTGCGGGTGGCTGTATGGCTGTATGGCTGTATGGCTGTAGTGGCCGCGTAGCGCCTACTGTAAATTGGTATTTACAATTGGCTATCGTCCATTGCCTACTGCTAGGCCCTGCGTGCAGTTATGGTGGCGTTTTGCGACCAATTCAAGTGATGTCAAAATACATCTACATGGCTTTCTCAAGCATCAGAATTTCGAAAATGCAGTATTTATTACGCTAATACAAAGATCGTGACATTTCTATTACTTAAGTACTAACCTATCCAATATTGACATATTTGCTATTATCACTTGCGTAAAAATCGAAATCTTTTTTCAATTTCGTCTAATTTCAATCAAAAATTTAAATTACGAATTACCGCGTATTTTCGAATTAACGGGGTTAATCCATTTTAAAATTAATATTTGGGACTTTTTTATTTGAAAATGTCAAATTATAGGTAATTTCAAATTATCGGGGTTCGAATTAAGGGGATTTTACTGTATATTAGGAAACTGATACACGCTATATATGTATGTTCACCTAGAGTTTTTAAAGATAATTATCATCAAAATGTTATCAAAAGCATATACATACATAAACTAAAGAAATGAAATTATAGGGTAAAATTAAAAAATAATTTAAATTCTCAATGAATACAATATTTTTTATAAAACAACCAGTTTCAACAATTCCTTGACTACAATTATCAACAATTTGAATCAATTATCAACAATTTGAAGCTGAACCCCAGGGCCTAGCATTTCTACGACATCATTTTTGGCATAATTAATATATAGATAATAATCTGTTATATTCAATAGAATACAAAATAAAATCCATGTTTACCTTCTTATTTTTCTCAGTAACAAGAATATTTCTCCCTCCTGGCTTGAGTTCCCTCTCTACCACTTGTCCGAAGAGCTCTTCGGTGACAGAGAATGTCAGCTCCAGTCCCGAAGTAGCCGTAGTGCCGAGATCGTTATCCCGGATCCAGTGCAATGAGCGGTGAAACTCTTCATCCAGTGACTCCAAGTCTGACAAGCAGACTGGTAACCGGAGCAGGGCCTTATAAAAGGGACGAGTGAAGAAGGCGTCCAGTAGGTATTGGTGGACCAGAGCCAGGCCCAGAACGCGACCACTAAACCGGAACCTGGAATAGAAATATGCTGTTGTTCATAAAATGTATTTTTTAAATAACTATGCGAGCACAGAATACGTATCACATCAATATTAAAGAAGTAAGGTTGTTATTACGGTCGTTCGACATATTTAACTGTAACTGGTTGCGGATATTTTATACGAACCGTATGTTTTTCCGAGAAACGGTTCTCGGAAAAACATACAGTTCGTATAAAATATCCGCAACCAGTTACAGTTAAACACATCAATATTCTTACAATTTTCGAACAAAGCTGAACGCTTGTGCTAAACAACAGGACTAACTTGCCGGTGCCCTGGAATGGGGCTGGTACCAGCGACCATTGGATCACTAGGCAAGAGTCATAACATTTCTTAATAAGTACAAGATCTTCTTTTCAGTCTCGAACATACGTGTTCCGGGGAATGTTGCATCTGTTACGGAGAAGAAGCTCCACAGAAATAGACATGACGCAGTCGTTTTATTTATTTTTAAATTTTAAATAAAATAATAGTTTAATATGTAGGTACCTAAATAATTGCCAATAACAAAATAAAAATAGTTTGCCTCCTTGTAAAAAATCATCAAATTTCTACCTAAATTTTATTTGTGTTTAAATTATTTCATACAATGCTATCAATGTAAATTATGCCAATAACAATGGGTTATTTTTTCTTGGGGACAGTATAATTAGGAGCCATAAGTCAGGTAGCCGTATTTAGAGAAGCAGCCAGCGAGTAAAGTTGGCAGTACAGCAGAGCGTCGATTATCCGAACGTCGATCAACCGAACGACCGCTTATCTGAACTACTACGCCCGCCCGATCCGCGCGTGCCTACCGCCTCCCGCGCTACAGTGCTCGTGCACTCTTCGATTTTTTAATAATTGTACTCTTATGTCACTTCCAAGTAGCCGCTAGTCGATAAACTAAATTTTACTGCGTGAAAGTAAACTCTCGATTTAAAATGCCTAAACGTAAACGTGTTGTCCTTTCAATGAAAGATAAATACGAGATTAATAAACTGTTAGAGGAAGGCGAATCGACAACCAAGTTATCCAATGAATACCAAGTTGGTAAGTCTTCCATTACGGATATAAAAAAACAACAGACGAGCATAAATAACTTTATAGCCCAGCTTGATTCTTCTGACGGATCCACGAGTGGTAAAACGAAGAAACTAGATGATGCTGTAAGTGGTTTACTCAAAAAAGATCCCAGAAAGAAGTGTGAAAAAGCAGTTCAATTTAACGAAAAACTTGGAGAGCCGTCAAATTTCCAAGCAACCACGGGCTGGTTAAAACGATTTAAGTCAAGACATGGCATTCGTGAGCTTCAAATACAAGAAGAAAAACTATCTGCTTATTCATCAGCAGCTGATTCATTCAAAATCAAACTAAGGGATATACTGAAGGAAGAAAATTACGCCCTCGAAAACGTTTACAATGCAGATGAAACCGGGCTCAATTGGAAAGCTTTGCCAGGTCCAGGACCAGGTGCTCTTCCTTCATGTCGTGAATTAGCAGCACCTGGTTCTAAAATAAGCGAGGATCATATCACTGCCCTAGCATGTGCTAATGCTACTGGCAGCCACCGATTGCCCTTGCTTGTAATTGGTAAAAAGCAAGAAACCACGTTGTTGAAAACACGTCAATATGTCTGCGATAACTATCCTTTACACTTTGATTAATAAATATGGTTTTCATTCACCTGTACATATTGTAAAAATGGCTGAATCAATACAGTTTGATTATCCGAACTGTATTGATTCAGCCATGGTTTTCCGAACACCTACGTCCCCCAATTAGTTCGGATAATCGACGCTCTACTGTATTCAAATTAGTTTTCAAGCCAACCCGAGTGTACGGCCACGAGCACTGGATCTTGAGAAAGAACCCGCTCAAGGCTACAGGCCACCGAGATGGGATTTCTACGAGGAATAGTAAGAGTTACCAGAAGGGATAGGATCAGAAATAAGCAAATAAAATAACGTCTCGAAATGGAACCCTTATTGACATTTATCGAGAAATCACGGTTACGGTGGCTGGACATATCTTGTGCATGCTGGCAAACAGACTGCCAAAGTGGATATTCCAGGCAAGATCAGAAGGCAGAAGACCAAGAGGCCGTCCTAGGAGGAGCTGGCGGAAACAGGGAGGACTGCTGCGAAGCGAAGTTGCAATTACATTGGGCTGATGTGGAGAGCGAAGCCCAAGATAGGAAGAGTTGGAAGTAGTTCTCCTATGCAGGGACCCTGACCTAATAGTATAAGGGTTAGAAGAAGAAGGATGAATTAATCATTTTCCCTTCATTTTTTATATGAGAAATTTGTTTGACATAAGTTCAAGGATCTGGAACGAAATACATACATTGATATTTACAATCCGAAATAAAGATAATAATTGTTACTAAACATTAATCGGGAGTATAGGAGTAGTCAGGCGCATGCAGTGAGAATATTGAAGCATGACTTTTGCGTGAACATATATTTGGGAAAAAAAAATCAAAATGAAATATTTATCCATTAGAAATATTGTGAAATATTAAAATCTGAATAATATATTAATTATTGTGACAGGAATATTACGTGATATATTCATTTCAATTTTTTTTCGAAAAAAATGCTTAAGAAAAAGTCATGCTTCAATGTTCTCACTGCACGCCCCCGGGTATTAATATATATACAGCCTGGCTGATTTTTATTGGATAATTATTTATAATATCATATTTTTGAAGAAAAAAGTAAAAATTAATTAAGTATGTATACTCATACATGTTACAAAAAAAAAATGGCTTTAATATTAGTTATTAGGTGATTATTAGTAACAAATAATATATATATTTTTTGGAAAAGCATATAAATTGAGTTCTCGTATTGGATCGATATTTCACAAAAATATTCTATATATGTTTCAAATTACAAACATTGTTACACCATGACATACGAAAGTGTCTCGAGTCTCTTCTACATGATGAGGCCGTCCTCATCATCAATGTTATCTGATGATGCCGAAACTCAAAAGCACAATATAATATAAAGCTACAATGACAAGAAGGGCAAATTATGTGTGTGTTTATGTGCAAATTACATTTGTGCTCGAGAAACAAGACGCTGGTCTATGGCAGTCTTTCACGCTATGCTCAATGTCAGTACCATAAACGGTCAAACAGATACATACAGCTAACAACCAAAAGTAAAAGCTTAAACGTCGTCACTTGATTAAGAATGTGGCTATGAAATTGATTGAACCTCGCATAAGAGAACGACAGATGCAGTTGAACTTGCCACGGTCAATGAGACAAAGATTGTTAGAAATTTTGACATACAGCTAACAACCAAAAGTAAAAGCTTAAACTTCGTCACTTGATTAAGAATATGGCTATGAAATTGAT
The DNA here is from genome assembly GCA_016648135.1 of Agrypnia vestita. Classification (NCBI taxonomy): domain Eukaryota; kingdom Metazoa; phylum Arthropoda; class Insecta; order Trichoptera; family Phryganeidae; genus Agrypnia; species Agrypnia vestita. The sequence continues at coordinate 36,990 of JADDOH010001210.1, forward strand.
TGAACCTCACATAAGAGAACGACAGATGCAGTTGTCGGGTCCTAGAGAATATAACAGACGCCTCACAAAGTGTAATTGATGTTACTTCTAGAGATGGCTTTATTAGAACCAGGATGCAATCTCGAGCAGAAATGCCAAATTTTGGACACAAAAATAAGTTAAATTTTTTTTTTTAATCTATATTTTGTTTATTTTATTTTCTTGTGCTTTGTTTTATTTATTTCAATACTAAAATACCTTGTAAACTTGATTTTTTCATTATTTTAGGCAAACGGTTTAACTCTATAAAAACGTAAAATTTACAAAACTTCAAAGCTCGGTAGAGCCCTCAAGATGACAAACAATTCTAGTTTCTTTAGCTTTTTCGCAATTAATGTAAAATTACGCAAATTTTGATACCTCTTGCGATTGTGTAGATAAATTTTTTTTTTCTCATACATGGACGGGACACCCTATTGCGCATAGTTGATATTGCGTGAAGTCTACGCAGCATTAGTAATACAACGGAACTCATATAAGGAAAAAACGTGAATTTTCATTTTTTCCGTGGTCGCAGAAACAGGAAGGAAAACAAATGAATAACTAATTTTGAAAAAGGAATGTCATAGCTTTAATATGATCTTTCTTTTAAATTTGAATTTTCAAGTCGAATGCGATATATCGAACTTCAAACTAGCCAGTATTAGAAAACGGCAATTTCATAGGTAAGGACCTAATGTAATTTGTTTGTTACCGCGAATAGTTAATAAAAAATTTAAATCATATTTGTAACAAAATCGGGAACTCGGGTAATGTTTCATAACACTGAAAATCGCTGCGATCTGATACGTTCGGCACAAAATAATTCTAATAGTTCGCAGTATTTAAGACCATTGGCTCCAAAGTATCGTACGTAATGTCAATAAAGCGACAAATCGTGTATGATTAAAATATAAGATACGGATTTTGAAGTGACAATCGCAGAGTTCAACAAATTAAACTCGGACAAATATTTACTTGTGTGGTTGATAAGTTAAAAGATAATAATTTCCGTTTGCGGTAACGTTCGGTCACCATTTATTATTTAAAATGTTCAACCACTATTCCAACCGATTGATGACCAGAAATATCAAAGAAAACATAAAAACATAATCTGGGCCAACTTCGGAGTTGAGCAAACGGGGACCCGTTAGCGACAACAGCCCGGTACACCGCAGGTAAAATTAAAATATGCACAATACGGAATAACTCAAACAAATTAATTTTCCTGTATTTTTTTTGCTTGCTGCACACCGAATAAAATATTTCTTCCGGGCAAAATGTTAAACCGCTTTTTTTCGCGCGCTGCAAGTCTAAAATGGACCGAATACTTTTCTGAACAGTATTTAGCTTACGAAGAAAATAAACAATACATAACATACGTTATTAGGTATCGAGCCCCTAAAATATATCAAAACGCATTTCCAAACGTATGGATGCCATATCTCAAACTTTGAAAAAATTCGCCTATTTTTTGTGAAGCGTCGGAATAAAGTATTTCCGCACGAAGTTTTCACCTCTTATTTTCCACGCGCTGCGTTACATGAATGAAAAATATGAATTAAATATTTCAAAATATTACTATTAAACTTTAAGTTAAACAATAACATTTTTAAAATATATTATTAGTAGGTACTGAACTGCTAAAATTCTTAACCCAAGACATGCGGTAGTGCGCGGCGACAAGCGGCTTAGGCCCGGTTGTTTCAAGTTCGATCAAAGTAAGCGGTCGATAAAAGCATAGATTTTTACGAAAACGGATCGTCTGATTGGTGGAGAACGTAAAATTTCAGTTTAAACTCTACGCTTACTTTGATCGAATTTGAAACAACCGGGCCTTACACTGGCGGTACGCCGCACGGTGGGCGGTTTCGTACAACGCTAGCAGGAAAAAATACAAAGTCATAGAGCCATTTTACCTTTATTTCATATTTTATTTTTTCTCTTAATATATCAAATGTAGTTTAAGAAATAATCCGCAGTTGAAAAGGTTTTATTTAATTAAAAAGTTGAATATATATTAGTTTTATTAAAAAATATTAAAAAAGTTTTTTTTACTGCTTCATTTCGGGCGATAATATTTTTTCTTGCTAGCGCCCCAATTTCGCTCATAGTGCGCCGCACGAGTGGTGAATCTTGGCGATGGGCGCGGCGTGTGATGTCCGCTGGATCACAAAACACACGAATATACGGGTCTTTTCATATAACATTGCAATTCAGTTAGTGCGGGTACAGTGCGTAATACTCTCGTATCCGCAAACAACGAAACAATGCGCGTATTAGCACTGTACCCACACCAACTCAATTGCAAGCTTATATGAAAAGACCTATACTATCTAGACGATTATAATAAGCGAACGAACTTATAAACGAACGAAGAAATAAACGAAGATTGTGGCGCAACAACAGGTCAACAACAAAGGCCGGGAACGATCGATAAATTGGGTGAAAGGAAACTCGCCTCAGTTAAGTAAAACAATGGATCCAAGGAAATTGAAAACAGTTCCCTTTTAAGAACATTAATTAAAGTTAAACAGACAACCACATTTTAATAAATAAAAATACCCGAGACTCAAAGAGGCGCCTCCTTTTATTTATTTATTAAAAATGAGCGCGATATTTTGAGCATTAGGTAGGTATAATCATTCGTGGAATCCGTAAAATGCGTTTATTATATCTGCAATGAGCGATAAATCTTTATTCCCTTAAAAAGTAAAAATGTGCAGACATAAAAGTTAACAATGTTCTCGTAGTACCTAATAATATTGTTTAAAAAATAATTCTGATTCCATTATTTTTTGTAAATTTTTTGACGGAGACTCAAACCCCAGTCTCCCGCGTGACAGGAAATCTTTGGGAAATCAATGAAATGTGACAAAACGGTTTACAAATAAGTAATAAAGTTCAAGAGGAAGATATTACAATTTTTGGGTTAATTAATAAGATAAATAATACCATACGTCAAAATTATAAGCATTAAATTATGACACAAAAAATCTCCATTTATGCTTATATAATTTTTTGACACTATAATCAATCTTTTTTTTCGTATTTATTTCGTATTAAATATTACGGGACTCGTTTCCTAAAATAAATGAAAAATATGTTTACTAAAAAATAAAAATAATATATATACTTTATTTGCAGTTTAGCAGAGAATACTTCCAGTATTCAGAAATCGACTAGCGAGAATACGTTCAAGCTTCGTTTGATATTCTCGTAATTGTCGATTACCTCCCAAATAAAAAATGGAATAATATAAATAAGTGAATTAATAATTCAAAGAGAATCATATAACTATCAAATATTGACGTTTTATTAAGTAGCTGGGATAGTGAAATTGGTAACACGCTGTCCGCGTAAGACAGAGGTCCGTGGTTCGAATCCAGGTTCCAGCATAAAAATTTTCAGTTTTATTATTTAATATTTGTGTATGTCTCTGCATTTCATTTATTTATTTCGTATTATATATATATATATATATATATATTATATATATATATATATATATAATATATATAATATATATATATAATATTTAGGTCCTTACATATGAAATTGATGTTTAGTATGGGAGGAACATAAAGCCGATTTTTTTTTATTATAATATATTTATTTAATCAAAGTATGTACCATTGCTATCTATGCACTTTTGCCATCTCATAGGTAGTTCATCGATCCCTTTACTAAAAAAACCATTCGGACGGGAATCAATAAAATCTTTGAAGGCGGTTTGGACTGCCCCATCGGAGTTGAATTTTTTCCTTTGCAAGAAGTTATCCAAATTTCGAAAAAAATGGTAATCTGTTGGGGCAAGGTCCGGAGAGTACGGTGGATGTCTTAGACATTCCAATTGAAGCTCCTCTAATTTGGTAGCCGTCTGTTGTGCAGTGTGTGGTCTAGCGTTATCATGAAGCAGCAGTGGCCTAGAGCGATTAACCAGCCTCGGTTGTTTAGCAGCTAGCTTTTCCATCATGGTTTGCAGTTGCTGACAATAGACATCTGCCGTAATCGTCTGGCCAGATTTAAGAAAGCTGTAGTGAACGACACCAGCACTAGTCCACCAAACGCTCACAAGTAACTTTTTTGGAGTCAATTTTCGCTTGGGGCATGGTTTGGCTGGTTCGGCAGGGTTCAGCCATTGCGATGAGCGCTTCCGATTATCGTACAGGATCCACTTTTCATCACAGGTAATGATTCGATTTAAAATCCCTTCATTATTGTGCCGGTTGAGTAATGCAACGCAGCAGTCAACGCGCGTTTGTTGATTTGCTTCACTCAATTCGTGAGGTACCCACCTTTCAAGCTTTTTCACCTTACCAATTTGCTTCAAGTGGATTAAAACAGTTTTATCACTAACACCGCAGCCTGCAGCTAACTCGGATGTGGTTTGCGATGGATCCGCTTCCACAATAGCCTTCAATTCTTCATTATCAACTTTGGTCTCCGGCCGTCCACGGGGCTTGTTCTGCAGGTCGAAATTTCCAGAACGAAAACGTTGGAACCAAAAACGCACTGTGTTTTCTTTTGCGGCACCGTCGCCATACACATCATTAATCCTTCGAGCCGTTTCTGCAGCACTGGTGCCACGGTGGAACTCGTACTCGTAAATAACGCGATATTTCAAGTTTTTCATTTTGTAAACTGAGTGACGCAAAGAAAAAAACAATTGAGGAAAAAACAAATGAATTATAATTTTCAAAACACAAATACATGAGTAAATAGCTGTATAAATTTGGATTTGGAATTCCTAACCAAAGAGAAGATATTTGAGATCAAATTTGCCAGTACGGCAAAACGCCAATTTCATATGTAAGGACCTAATATATATATATGTGTGTTAGTATTAATTTCTTTGGGGTTAACCTGCGCCAAAATCTGGTCCTCAGAAGGATCACTCGTCAACCGACGTTTCGCCTGAATCACAACAGGCATCTTCAGGGTGCCTTGTGAGGTCTGGCAAGTCATTATCTAAATTTGGGTAAAACCATTAAGGCTAATAATGACCGAAGTACCCAAATTTAGATTTTGACTTGCCAGATCCACTGGATTAGCATTTTCTACGCTAATAAACTCAAGTTATGTTTTTTATATAAATGAGACTGAGTTCTCACCAATCGTGATAGTTGTCAACAAACGCAGACATAGGTGAAATCTGCACGGTGTAAGTGTCGTTGGCCGAATACTCGAAGAGGCCGTAGTAGGGATTGAAGAGCTCCCTGGACAGCAGGAAGAAGAACTCCCTGGAGGGCCCCCCGTAGTCCAGGCCCTCTTCGCTGTCCCACGTCACGCCCAGCTTCCCCTTCTGCAGCTCCTTCTTCCCGCAGGACATGATGCGGCGGAAGGCGTCCTCCAGCAGGTGGTCTCGTCTGATATTCAACCTGGCAAGAGTCATTCCGTTATCTATATATTGTGTATCCGTAACATTTTATACAGGGTTATTTGGAAAACGTTAATAAGCTCGCAGGAAAAAAAAAAGAAAACATTAATGATGTCGCATATCTCCTTAACTATTGATATTAGGTCATAATAGCTCAAACATTTTCGACTCATAATCAAGGCAGGAATATAGCCCTGCGAGGTTATTAATGTTTTTCAAATAACCCTGTACAAGCTGAGTACCATAAATCGCATTGTTCCTTTCCACAGAATTGTTCTCAGAACACGCGTATAATTTTTTTAAAATTTTTAATCAAGTACCGCTGCAATAAATGACAGGGTTGGGGGGTGTGGACAAGTGACACATCGCCGGAAAGTTAAATTAAGTTATTATTTAATATTGGCCACAGCCGGACACCGGTGGCTGGGTTTCTGCTATTTACGAGTAATACAAAATATATCATCGATACTTTGATTTGTTACATGTTTGCCATTAATCAGCTCAGAACTCTGATTTTGTATGCGGATATTAAATTAAACAAATCCGTGTTTTGTTTCATTCATCAGCTCAGAACTCTGATTTTGTACGCGGATAATTAAATTAAACAAATCTGTGTTTTGATGATTTTCTATCATGCCGATCATCAGCGAAGCTTATGAATGAGCGCAGGATGACAGATTGACACCCAACTTGTATTATTTATATTGAAACCGAGTCTGTTCACCGCCAGCTGTTCAAAGTTATTTCACCCAATTATTTGGAGAATAAACAAGAAGCGTTATAACACGTATGTACATAAATTTGTATAGGTATATCTGAAATTATTGTCAATAAAATGAAGATTTAATATTGTCTTAAAATACCTGAAACACGACGAGCCAAGAAGGCTTTATTGCTCCTATTGTAATTTAATTTTGGGACGATTTTTATGTTTTTGGAAAAAATATAATCTAAAAAATATGACATTACTGTTGTTTACTTATATAATATGCCTGGCCCGGCCTCCGTCCTGGCCCGGTGCTTGTTCACTCGTTGAACCTGCCTAGTTACGGCACTGTTTATATTTATATCGTCGGCTTTGTGGACCGGCTGAGTTATAAATTCAACAAAAAAATATGATGTACAGAATTTAAAATTCTTTCATTGGGCGAAGATGCAAAAATTGTTAAAAAGATAATATTTATATTTATCAAAATTTTTCAAATTTTGTCCAAGGGCGACGCTTTCATATTCAACCAAAACTTGATGCGCTATTTTTGTTAGTACATTTTCGTAGCTGGTAATAATTAGGCGCAGCAAGTTAACAGCATATTTTCTAAAACAATATAATCTAGACTTAAGCACTTCATAATTGTTAGAAATAAATATAAATCTAAGGATGGAAATGATTTTACTTAATACTAATTTTCAATAGTAAATTTTTCTAATTCTTCTAAGACTTTCAATATTAATTCATCTTTGTTTTTTTTTTGCTAAATGTGGATTTTTATTACTCATGTAAGTATATCAGAAGTTATACACTTTTTTGCGCGGAGTTTCTTTTTGGAACTGGAAGTTATACACTGGATTAGAATTTTTTTAAATCAGGACCTTTTCACTTATGTAAAACTAATAAACCGAATAATATTTATCATAATTAAGATAGTACAGGCATTATTAGAAATACCGCGAATAAAAAATATTCACATTTTTGTAAAAAAAAAAACGCCATAATACGAGTTACTATTGAAAGTTCCACCTTACAAACAAGTGTGTCGATAAAACACGCTAAATCCGCTCTATTTGAAGGGTAGGTAATTACTTGAGTTTGGCCGGCCCCTGGCCGTAACCCTTGCTGTCCAGTTTGCGGTAGAAGTTCCTGAGCTTGGCCTCGAAGTCCCGCCGGTAGGGGGCGGGGGCGCGCGCCCCGTGGCGGGCGGGGCCCGGGGAGGCCGCGGGGGAGGCGGGGGAGGCGGCCCCCGCGGCCCCCGCGGCCCCCGCGGCCCCCACGGCCGGGACGTAGCTCATGATCTCCTGTTCGAACAGGCTGAAACAATACAACAAAATAATAATAAACATATCTTCGAATACGTCAATTTCAAACAAAATGGTATCGTTAGTTTTTTTGAGAAAGAGTTCTATGCGCCGCTCGCGGAAGAAACGAAAGATTCTAAAAAAATCCATCTTCACATCCGACGAAATAGCCTCGATGGAGTCCCAAATATTGACCATTGACCGATAAGATTAGGTACATTCGACGGAATAAATCAAACGACAAATTTCGCGGCCATTAAAAAGCTGTAAAACGACGATACAAATGATTTTATTTTAAGATTTGGTTTTATCATTAGACGTTCGATAAATGTTTGATAAAAACGATGCACTCTGTTTTGGGTTGTATTCTAAATAAACCTTTCTTTAGTAGGTAAAATTAATTTGAGATGGAAGAAGACGCGAAGCGATGTCATCCGACAAAGATCTGTTCGCGTTTTAATTTTGTTCAGACTCGGCTCCGTCCGGCTGTTTATGTGTGAACTGCCAGTCGCAGCGCGCGTCTACCCAATATCCGACTGAGGCTGAGTACGAGTCCGAGTTCTATCGAAGCTGTATGAGATACATTTCACTAATCGACGAACGGCACTGCCGTTCAACGAGTTGATTTGACGGTTCTGAGACTTCGGAGTATCAATTATTATCTAAGGATCAAAATCGAACAAATGATCGGTTTGGGATTGGTGCTCCCATTACAGAAGAGTACATATTATGTAAATCCGGTGAAACTAGAACAAAAAAATAAGTAAACCAACCTACATACACGATAGAATTAAGCCTCAGAAATCAAAGCTGAAAGAAAGGAGCAGATTGCCTTTAAATTTTATTTGTTTGTATAAATATTAATTTATAAAAACTAAGAAAGATCCTGACTATGTAAACATCGTTGAAAATATATTGAAAGAATTCAAAGCCCCGGGCTGATTGATAGATGAGGAAAAAAACTATTTTGTTAGTGAACACCTACGCTTAAAGATATGTAGTGATCGCTCACTATCTGCGATCTCGCGTATTAAACAAAATATTGAGTGCAGATGAACTGACAGGAGAATTGGTCGAATTGGTTACAAGCTCAAATGATAACCAATATGATACTGAGAATGCAGATCTCGACGTCTTTAGAGAATAATTAAATATCAAAACATTAATAATATCTTCACCTTCTCCATATAACTATCAGATAAGGTGATGGAAATGGATCCAAACTTCTAAAGACAATAAATACAAAAAAAGATTACACGGGATACATGACACATCAATATTCTTACAATTCTCAAACTAACCTAAGCGCTTGCGCTATGAAAATAGGACTAACATGGTGGTCTTCTGGGTTTAGTTTAATAAAAAATAAGGACAATCAATAATAACCCTTAATAACCTATTGGACAAATGTTCAGAAGAAGGAAAAATACATTATGATTGGCAAAACGCGGAAGTAAAAATAATATTTAAAAAAGGAGACAGCGATAATCTGGAGAACTATCGACCCACAAGTTTGCTTTTGAATTTATATAAATTGTTAACAAAGATCATGACGAATCGCTAGCACTAAAATTTGATCACTGTCAAGCCGGCTTCCGCAAAAGTTTTGTAACCAGAGACCACATTCAAGCTCTGAGATTGCTCATAGAGAAAACAACAGAATATAATATATATATATATACACTTAGCTTTTAATGACTATCAAAAAGCATTTGCCTCAGTTGAAAGGTGGGCAATCATCGAAGCACTCCAAAATGCGAGAATAGATTCTAGATATACCTATACGATTAGTAAGCTTTATATATGAAAATGCAACTATATATGTTATAATTGATGACGACACTAGAACTGAGAAAATAAAAATAGAAATAGATGTCCGACAAGGTGATACAATCTCGCCTTCATCAATTTTCACGTTAGCCTTAGAAGATGTTGATAGATGGCACTTACTTAAGTCACCTAAGATTTGCTGACGACATAGTAGTTGTAAGAGAAAACATCAGAGAACTAATTATAATGATAAAAGAACTATACGAGGCTTCGAGCAAAGTTAGTCTCAATATGAATATAAAGAAAACAAAAAATTTGAGTCCAGATAGCAAAATCATCACAATATACATATATAGTTATGATAGTCCAACGATATATGTACATATACAATATACATATATGATAGTCCAACGTTTTACAAAAAGTAAATCAGAAATATTGAAAAAAATGCAAACTTTGATGACGAATATCTCCATAACTATTGATAGGTCATAATTTCTTTGGGGGTAACCCGCGTCAAAATCTGGTCCTCAGAAGGATCATTCGTCAACCGACGTTTCGCCTGAACTCATAAACATATGCATTTCATACTTTGAAACGAAACTTCTTTACCATTTATAATTTTTAGTTACATGAATATTAAGCGCACGCTCGAGCATTTATAATAGATTTGACTACAACTTTCTCATTACTTTGTTTTTACTGTTTACTTTTGTCTTCAAAATCTCTGTAAAGTATAAAATAAAAGAGTAAATGAAAATAAAAATAAACTTCGTAACTCTGTGTTCGCAGTTTCAGAATTCGCGGCACATCTCAGGAACGTAACAGATAATAGATAATGATGACGTAGTGGATAACGAGGGATTACTTTATTTAAATGAGTTTCAATGTTAATGTGAACAATGATACGCTAATAAAATCGGTGGTGGACTCGGACATTGATGATATATGTTTAAGCTCAATTTCCTAGGTGCTATGCCGTGGGCAAATCCGTGACCGGGAGATCTATCGCGAACTGATGAAAGGAGAAGTGGGCTATATAAATCAAAGCGCGCATTACCCGCGCGAGCCTGAAGTAGCGGGAGAAATTAAAAACGGACCAGATGCATAAATTAACAATACGCTGACAAGCCGAGCACAAAACTAGGCTAATATGTACGCAACAACAATGCAGGCCGGAGAGGCTGAATTCTATCCGACGAGTGCGATCATTCACACGGAATGAGTTCCAAAACATATTTTTCGCTCAAAATGCCAATCTTTTCGGTTGCGAACGCGGCATGGCGGGTATTGAAAACGCGAGTTGGCGTTTTACCATGGTGGGTTGCCATTTGGTGCAAACAGTGTGGCTGCTCTAGAATCGGTTCACACGGCACGCTTTTATTTCAGTTAAACAACGATCATCTTTATGTAAGATAGGTTTAAAAGCGTTTTATTTACAAACGTGGGTAATACTAAATTACTAAATTTTGATTTGTCCGACTGTAGATTTGTTAAGTATACCAGTAAGAATGTTTTCTATCTTTTTCTGCCAAACTTGCATGGCAACCGTACATCGATATAATACCTAATAAATAGATACGATGTTCCCTATATGCAAAGTATGGAATCATAAGATTGACGCGCGCAACTTCGGCTAACGATACAGTTCGCGGCAATTTGGCGGTAGAATATGGGCAGGACGGGCGTAAAAAATAGAAAAAATAGTTAATTTTGCATCGGGTCTGCCGGTTTGCTGATCGAACGTCCTGCCAAACTAACGTATCTAGCTATACTGGAGTATATCTGCTGATCGTTGTCGAGCCAATAGGGTGTTGAGTCTGATTGTTATTATGCTCTTTGTAGTTAAATTAATAGATCGTTGTAAAAGTTATTTATTATGTTTTTTTTTTGTACGAGAAGCAGACAGCTAATTTAAATCGCCGCGATGCGAAATCCATTTATATGTACTCTTACACTAGCGCGAATCAAAATCGGGATGAAATGGCGAAAATGAATTTTTCAATTAAATATTGTAAATAAAATAATTTTTCAATTAATATATTGCAATTATTATAATATATTTCAATTCAATCGATACATCGGCAATTCATTCGAGCATAAAAACCAATTACGTAACGGTAAGCTCGTACTTAAAAGAAAGTGATAATTTTTTGTGAATATTTTCTTAAATAAGTCTTTTTACAGGTTAAATAGTACAGACGTAATAGAGACCGATTAAATCAATCTTCACCACATGACCATAATCACTAACATTAAAAAAAAAAATAACACAGATTTTAAACCATCCTCATCCCTTTCTTTACTCCATCCTCTTACCGCTTCTCCCTCCCGTTTATTTTTTTATTTCGCTTAGCCATTACTTAGTTAATCTTTATCATTTTTCACAGTTTCATGATAATTATCGGCTCAAATTTCTTTTGATGTTTTCATAGTGGTGTTATTGTCAATAAATAAGCTGTTCGATTTTCCAAATAAAATAAATTATAAAAATAATGCAAATTTAAACAATAGTTAATGTATAAACGTGTATCATTGTAAAAGTCAGGTCGCGTACCGTGTACCGTCCACATCCAGCTTCACTTTCAAGCGGTACTTTTTATTTAACCAGCCGGCACCATTTAAAGGTTGTAGAAAACAAATCTGGTTTTTCAGTAACAACCGCTCGCGCCAGCCGCTTGTTCGGTTGCTGCTCGACATGGAGATAATAGCTATCGGCCATCGCATCGAGGAATTAAACTTGTATTCATACATTATTTACATAATAATACCTGACAGATAAAAACAATCTTGTAACTGTCTTTCGGGAAGATAGAAGATGGTGCACCACATATTCCTGGTCAGAAACATTCACCAGGTGCTCCGGCAAGTCTAAAAAGAGCTCGTCATTTTTGAGGTGTTTTACAATTTAATATTTTTTTAGACATTTTAAGGTATAAATATTTTATGTCAATATTCAAGAACTGCGGGCTGCATAGAAAGGTGGAGAAAAATCGTCAATTACGTAAGCAGGTCACAAGGGGGGGTCACACATTCTAGGACAAGGCGTGCGATACGATGTGCGAGAAGCGTTGGACTTCCAACGGGTGCCACAGACGACACAAAACCCTGGCTCGTTCACGAAGAGGGTAAAGAAGATGGAGTGAATCCCAAGAAAACACAAACATGGCGTACGACATAATGCATTACTCCATTCTGCTCTAATCGGTGATGATGTTGGACGCCGCCAGATGACATCAGCGCCGGCGAAGGAAGCTGCGACTTATTCCGAGCTCGAATAGCAATAGCAGTCCAGAGAGTCCGAGCAGAACGAGGGCGGCCACGCTCACTCTGGACACGATGCAATGACGCAATGCTCGACTGTACCTCGCGTTACATTTCCCGGCTGGTCGTTAGTGGCGAGCGGCGCGAGAGTGCCAAGTGCAGGCGGCGCGAGAGTGCAGGATATACACAAAATACGCGCGGATCAAAATAAAAATAATGTCTCGTAATTCACCATATAATGAGGCTTGATGTCTTCGAGAGTGATAACAGATATACAACATTCTTCAAATTTATAAACTACGTCAAGACGGTAGTTGAGACCAAAAAAAAACCTTCACTCCACTACCCTTTCTCCCCTATATTTCTATTTCCGTCTTCCTTTTTCTCCCTTTGGAAATAAATTTACCGTACTTATTTCGTATATTAAGATATTTTTACATCTTTTTTTAAACTCTTTCTTTCGTTGATATTTTAATTGCATATGTCTTTTTATTCTGTTATGTACATTGTACGTACATGGTGTTCTAGGTTAATCAAAAGAATTTATATAATAGGCTCAATATTTTTATTATATCACCTTCTTCTTCTTCTTCATCATCAGCCTTCGTCCCTCCACTTCTGGATACAGGGCTCTTCCTTCTTTTTCCATTCTTCCCTGTTGTTTGCTAATTGTAGCCATTTCATTTCATTTCACATTTCATTTCAGCATTTCAGTGACTATATCATCGGCCCATCTCTTTTGAGGTCTTCCGATGCCTCTTTTATTCTCCCAAGGTCTCCATTTCAGAACTCTGGAAGGCCATCTTGTAGCATCCTGCCTTGCAACATGTCCTGCCCATTGCCATTTTAGCTTAGCTAGACGATTAATAATATCCACTACTCTAGTTCTGCGCCTAATTTCGTCATTTCTAATTCTATCTCTTAGCCTTTCACCAAGCATGGATCTCTCCATGGATCGTTGCGCGCATTTGAGCTTTTCTATATTTTTCTTTGTAAGGGGCATAGTCTCCAATCCATACTTTATCACTGGCAGTATGCACGATTCAAAGGCTTTTCTTTTAAGGCTAATATTATATCATATGTTCTATTTTTTAGTAATTAGCAAATAAGCTATTTGAATTCTAATTAAAATAAAAAAACGCGAACATTGGGCAGATAACCGAGATATGCGTCGTTGTTTGAGGAACTCCGCACTCACGCAATGACTCCTTTAAGACCCTTTTATTAATCGAACGCGCACACCGCTGCCAGCTCCGGCAGGCTGCTCTGTAGTCGGGGTCATTTATTACGTTACCATCCTCCGAGTCTTGTTTCTACCTTCCTTCTGACTGTAAGCGGATACAAATTATTTTTCGTAAAGCGTAATATTCAGACACGATAAAGACGTCCTCTTTTAAGCGAAAATATACTTTAAAAGCCTTCGAGGCTCGAGTAGACCTGGGAAACCCGCAGTGGCGCGATGGAAGCGGAGCTCGGCCACAAATACGGTGGCTGGCCTCAATACAAATGTCAATGATGAAGAGAATACGAATTTATATTCGTATTCTCGAGAATGGAACCTCGCCCGAAGTAGCGGGGTGGACCGGTAGAGTGAGGTACACTATTTGCGCGCGAATTCCAGGGGGATTAGAATGAATGTGACGAGAGTCAAAGACATCTGGAATTTATTAAAAAATATATTGCAGGCAACACGGAGAAGCGGTAGATGCACGGCGGAAGATAGACACGCGGACTAGAACCCGCCAGGGCCAGGAGGCTCTGTCCACCAGGCGCGCGACGGTCGCGTGCAGCCAAGTGCAGCGGGCCGGGGCCGGGGACCCGAGTACCTTGTTCTGTTGCAGGAATCGGATCAAGGGGGAGGAGGGTCCACCACGCGGCTATCTAGCTACGTCATATTTGCTTTTCCGGCATCGGATCTGCTTTACTTTCCCAATAAACCGACTAAAACCAGAGGCGGAAACTAAAAAAAGTGGAAATGAAATAAAGATATCCGTGCATGTGCATGTACGTAGATGTAGACAAAAAAATAAATGCCACGTGGCTTTATCCATCTTAAAAATATTAAGAATATAATTTATTAAATATTGATTGTATTACTTATATGTATCTACAAATATTTTATTAATTACACCTATATGTTTCGATGGAAAGGTTTTTCCGAAACGAGTACGTGTAATTAATAAAATATATGTAGATACATACAAATAATACAATCAATATTTAAAAATGTCAATCTACAATGTTGCAAAATCAATTGAAAAAATATAATTTATTTCCCGCAACGCAAGCGGCTCTCGTAGGTCGTAACACTGGCTACTACACAGAGGGTTCTGGGTTCGATCTCGGTGAGGTCTCGATAAATCTATGTGATTTTTTCAAGCCTGAGTGATTTTGTGATGTTTCTCTTTAATAATTGGGCCTGTTGGCCTGTTGAGGCGTTAAAAAATACAGAAATGAAAGTTTTTTAAGGCAATTATACGCATTCGCAACTGAAAAATTGTCGCTTCGCTTTGTTGCGATTTTCGCTCGCGGCGACAGCGACGGTCAGGTCCGCCCCGGTCGCGCTGTCACTGCCGCACGCGTCGCGGTACTTCTTTAGCTCATTTTATGGACAGTAAAGCGAAGTAAAAAATTATGTCATATATGTAACATAGTTTTTAATATATAATACATAAAAATTGTATGTTTGTATGAAATATCCAACCAAATCAATAAATCAAAAAACAATTCTATTTCTTGTTCTGGTGAATTTTTTAAAGTTTTAGTCCGTATAAACGCTGGGAAAACTATAGTTGTAAGAATGATAACGCCTTTGTCATGATGACGAGATTTTAACAGTGACAGTGATGGGTACTATAGATTTAAGAAATTAATAAAATTCTGAAACGGAATTTTAGGAAAATAAATCAAAATTATCAGAGAGCAGAAAATTCGATTATAATTGCGTAAGCAATCGGATAAATGTTTATTTTTGATTTTTTTTTTCTTGATTTTTTCTCAGAAGTTCTGGCCATGCAAGCCTATTTAGAAAATGTTTAATAAATCTTCCCTACAAATTTTCATTCTGTCATTACTCCCAAACGTTTCCTGTTAACACTTCACACTCGTATTTATCGCTCCTTTATTCGGTAAAATAGACGAAGATCGATTTAAGAAAACAATTTATTTAATCGAAAAGAATTACAAAACAACAATATTAGAATTGTACAAGTGAACAAAAAACTAGGTACATGAAGATATGTATGATGTATATTTTAAATCTATGATACATGTGTATGTATAATTAGTAAACAGGGAGGCACGATATTTTTTTATATAAAAAAAGTTATTTGTGTTTGGTAGGTACCTACGTCTTAGCATGTACGCTTTTTTTCTGTCATCGGCATTGTATATTTTTAATCCGGTGTTTTTCTGTTTTTGATGATTCTATATTGTGTTGATGTTAATCATAGTTTAGTTTAATTCTATGTCCTTGTCATTAGCAGTCGTATTTTAGGGTTTCTAATTTTGTTATGTCATTTATATTAAAATGGCGAGATTTTTGGTGGACTGTTGCAGTCGGAGTCAGGTGTAAATTAATCTAAACTTAATAATGCGTACGCCAGAAATAATACAATACTTTTTTAATAGTAACGTATGAGAAAACAGAAACATTACAAGAAGTGGGCAGGACTGCCGCGAGCGAGGCGGGGGCCATTACCGGCCCGACTACACTCAAAACTAGACGAAAAACTACAAAAAATAAATAACATAATAAAATGAACGTTAAACTCCACCTGCGCACAAAAAACGTGGATCTAAACACACTCCACAAAATTCCCATAAGCACGGATAAAAAACACATTTTGGTGAAATGTCCGGGCGCTTTTACGACTTTCTTTGAAGTTCGAGTCGAGTAAGGATAAAAATATTATCTACAAAAAGTTTGTAACTTAAAGAGGCAGGGCACGAAATAAAAATGCTATTATGATAACGGTTATTCTATAATTATAGCTCGATTCTTTTTGACGCGGTACAAGAGATTTGTGAATATAATTATTTTCCGGCGGGGATAAACCGCAAGGGCCAGTATCGGAATGTGGCGGGAAACTGGGGAAGAGTGGAAAAACGGTTACGGAATTCGAAATTCAAATACCGCCATCTTAAAAAGAATAGTGATATATGAAAGGAATGTCGGTTGCGGGTGTCGAGACGTTCGAGAATTCCGATAGAAAATTCGAACGACTTCGATTTGAGATTCGAGATGAGACTTCTTGGAAAAGAATTTTAACAGTGTTCATCATCACTATATGTTTTTAGAGTATTCTCAAATTGTTGATACCTCATAGTGGCCTTAACTTGACAAGAAAAGGGTACTTGATAGTACTTTAAATGGGGAGTTTTTCATCATATAAATATTTGGTTTTAAATATTATGTGTTCTTTATATTATTACGTAAGAGATATTCGAAAACATTAAGTTAGAATGAAGAGCCAATTTCCTTTGAAATATACTAATTAGTTAGATATTTGACCTTTATGTTTTGCACTTTATAAAAATTACTCCGTTTCTATACGCAGAAATTCCAATTTTCACTCAGCGACATTCTGCTCTACTATACTGACTTAATACTTGAGGGTCACAACATATTTATAAAATCTAATTAGGATCTAGAAGAACATTAAAATAAAACTGCTACCACGGTACTGCGCTTTTGCTATGAACAGTATGGCATTAAATATTCAGTACTTTACGGCTATAAAACAAAACAGAGAAAATATACTTTTTGTAATGACTACTCGCTTAGAATAAAAATAAGAGGCATACACCTCAGTTTATTTTACGGTAAAAAGAAGTATTTACGGTAAGAAATAAAAAGAAAAACCTACAAATAATTTATAGAAAGAAGCCAAATTTACCGTCAGAAAAATGCTCTAAGACGTTATCGTTAAATGATGTTAACTTTTTTGCTCGTGTTGAGTATAAACATGTTACAACTTAAAAGGAAGCCTTCAAACCAAAAGAGTCAATCTGAAAATGAGGACAAAGTATCAGTTATTAAAGATAACGAATGCGGCGACACAAGATCAGATAGGAATAATGAAACTCGGGTATTTTAACATAAGGCACATTATCTTTCAACATTAACGGATCCAATAAATAGTGTTGAACAATTTAGTATACTATAACAGGCGCTTTTGAGTCAAGTAATAACTTAATTATACAGATAACTAATGCACGCAAGACAAATAAAAGTAACAATAAAAATAAAAGAAACGGCGTATTATATGCTTGGTGCTATTTACTCCATTACTCCGACGGTAATGATTCGCGGAGATGAACCCCTCCCTGCTCAAATCAAGAAGCACTTAGTGAGCATCACTCCAGCCCGATGTAGCAATTAGTCTCAGGAGCCCAGGGCAACTATTAGGACGGGAAGAACCATTAAACATGGAGCTGGATGCGCCTGATAGCTCCTAGGGCCTGCGCGCTGATGAGTCGACTGACTATCCAAGTGTGGGCCGTGCGTCGTGCACACTGCCGGTCGTCTCTAATAATACTGATCTGATGTAGCGCATTGAACAAGCCTTTCTACGCGTGGCTCGCGTTGTGAACTTGCCATACCTTGCTGACGTGCTAGCGTTTCGGAAGCTAGTGCAAGGTCGTTGATTCTGTGCACTCTCTCTCTGCTGGCTCGTAATACCGTGCCGCAGACAGGACGCGTTCGGTTTGATATTAGCGTTACTTCGATATGGTACGAATATAACATTACATTACAATAGAGTACTTCATCTCGAGAGATGATTGCAGCGACAGATACCGCCATTCTGTTAACATAGACCGGATGTTTATAGCTATATTTTCTTAGAAATAATGCGTCCATATCTTGGAACCATCAGCCCATACACAATAATGATGTCCGAAATCCAGAAAATGATCATAATGGATTACACCGAACGATCCAATAAGAACAATTATAAAAAAAATAAATTAAATTATGAATTATAAAAATTACCATAGCATTCTTCATCATTTTTTCATCCACTACTGGGTGAAGAAACTTTCCCATCTTTCTCTGTCCAGTATTATTCGGCGCTACGTATTTCCGTAGAATTTGATTCCACCAGACCAGCAGGATTGAAGGCGGCCTGTTGCCTTTTAATTCTTCTCGGGCACTGGACGACTGCATTCGTCCTGCAATTATCCGTGCTCCGAGAGATGTGGAATCGCCATTGCTATTTTATCATATCAACTATTATATATTTTATTATATTAACAATTATAGATAGACAGACTCTCGTCTGTTCCCTTACCCACACGTCTTTTCAATACCTCTTTGCCGTTGTACGCCTACATTACCGCCAAAAATAAACAAACAAAATAATTTTCTCAACATCTTTACAATTTTACAAAAAAACACGAAATTATTTTCTAGAATGATTATACGATCAAAAAGGAAGGTTCGCGTGACAGATCTTCGCAGAGCAATAGTATTATTTATTACCGGATATCGTAACATTATAGTCATGAATCCCCCTACTTATCCAGACCGCTCTCCCCGCTGCCCAGATGCTGCGCGTCCACATTACACGGGTTCAGGGTGCGTATTGAGAAAAAATCTATTTACAAGGGGATAAAAAAATGAGGTGGGTTACCTCCATGAAATACGATCTCCGTAAACAGGTGTGAATGTTACACGGAAAATATATTGCATTATTTTGAGAGTGACAATTCCCGACATAATCAAATCTATGGACGAAGTTTGGAATTTACTGTAAGAATAATAACTTTTGTAATGAAAATTGAAATCAACTACCCCGAATAGATCTAACATTCAGGCGAAACAGTTTGGTTATTACAACAATATTTAACAAAAATATAGAAAGTAGAGTAAACTCACGATTATCCGGGGTCGCATTTACCGTGTTATGACATGCAGAGTAAAAATTTAGATTTTTTAAAATAACATTTTCAAGTGTTGTTTAAACTTTAAAATGTAACAAGGATTTTTTATTCGACTAGATAATATGTACCAGAAAACTGATGAAGTAGCGACATTTCATTGACCGGACAACTCGACAAAATGACGTACTCGCAATTCAGTATTTGGGCACGCGTAGGTTTACTGATTACTTTTGTCTATTTACATAAACAATAAAACTGACACATCTGCGTCCAGCCTAAAATTTAGGTTTTATCACTAAATCCGTATTTCCAGAGAAAATTCCTTATAAAGTACAAAACATTCGCCTCGATCTGTCTGTCCTGCCAATGTTGCTCTTAAGGCGATAATGGTTTCGAGAAACCAAAGTGCTTTCTGTGAAAAATACATTAGTTCCGGACCCGAGCTTTTCTACGAAAAGATTTCAACGCTCGGGAACAGCGAGAATACTGCCAATGGTTGAAAACGAAAAAAACGCAAAAAATATATATGAGGTATGAATCTTAATTATAAAGAGGAAAGTTTGTTTGTCTGAGGAAGCGCAAATTCTCGAACGGTGGGTTCCGGCATCGTAAATTTAACACAGTTCATTCAGTCTGGAATTTCTAGGTGAACGAACGCAGCTATTTTCTTTTCGCAACGTCACTGCTATCAAGAGATATGATATTTTGAAAAATTCAATAAATTTGATATAATTTAACCCATAAAAACGAAGTTTTCTTTATAAATTCTTTATACGCAAGAAAAAGACCTGTATGCAGAAATTTTCATTTGATGTCATTAAAACTTCTTCTCTGTATAAGATGGATGCTTCTAGGAACGACTAATTTTCACCTATATTGCTTTATCATAATGACGTCACCCAAGTGTTATTATTCAGGATCTAGACTTTCGAGCGCCGTTCTAAGCATCTTGGAGAAAAAAATTAATATCGTTTGAAAATAATTCCAGATTTGGTGTAAAATAATGCTGTTTTCACTTGTAACTTTGCGAAAAAATATATTAAAAAAAAGTAAAAACGCCAAAAGATTGAAAAGTAAAAACTCTACAAATCGTGATTTTTAGATAGAAAATAAAACCACCCTTTGCGAAGCAGCGGCTGAAACTGTGAAAACCGAATGAAAGCGAATTTAATTCTGAAGTGTATCACTTCGGAACTTTTTTTATTTTTCGCACACTCGATAGCGGCACTTGTGCTCTATCGATTGCGATGTTTATATGTAAAATTGGCCAACGAGTCGCAGAGCAGCCAAAATATAAAAAAAAACGGCAAAAAAACTCTAAAACGAACGCCATTCCGCGGACACGCAATTCTGAACAAAAATTTCCTATAGACCTGGCGCGCACTGTCGTGCGCTATTTGTAGGAAGTTGTCGCACTTCTCTACGGTTTTTTTTTTACCGAATTATTAAAAAAAAGGAAATTTCGATTTTGGGTGGATATCAAAAAAACTGGAGGGGGTAAAAAAATCGAAAAATGGGTAAAAAATGGCGCCTCTAACTATTATTCGAACGTGATACTCGATTTTTGAATTTCATTCAAAATTTGCGAACAGTCGCAGAAACATCGCGCTCGATAAAAAATCCCAAAAAAGGGTTTTATTTTTGTCACACCGTGAGAAAGAGACGGATGCAAAAATTCCAACATACAAAAAAAAAACGTACGGATTTTGCACCATTCATATTTTCTATTTTTTTCTTACGGATACACCATGTTTAATTGCAAATGAAAAGAGACTAAAAATGAAAATAAAATTTCGTTTTTGGGAAGTGCCTGTCGGGAGGGGGCTAGGGGGGAGGTCCCGAAAAATATAATAAAAATCAGGTCCAAAAGAGGGTTTCGGGAAAAGTTTTAATTTTCAGGATCAGACGAAAACTCACAAAGTTATTAACGTTGCAATGTGGTGTTTTCGGATTAAAATGAAAAAAGCTGAAATTCGACTCAATTCTGAGGAGAGAAGTTCCGCGACGAATGCATTTCCCGAAGAAGTCGCCGGGCTGCGTCCGTTTGGAGAACTGAAATTTTTGTAATCGAGTTCTCGGTCGACTCGTTTTTTTCGCGAAAAACGAAAACAACTACACTAACCGTGCACACCGACAAAGTTGTCAAAATGCGTTGTCATCGACGTCAAGTCGATGTGCAAAATTTCAGTTTGATTGGATGACGGGAAGTGTGTTAATTTTCACTTCCAAGACATTTCCACACACACGTACGTACGTACAGCGTCGAAAATAATATAAAGAATTTAAAAAAATACCTTTAAAGCAATATGATTGTTGGCAGTCCGCAGTTATGTTCTATTTTTTTCAGGAATGTATATTTTTTATGCCTACTACGGAAAAATGTCGTAATTTGGTCCACACAAGAGGAAAGAGACAATGCGAACATGTATTCAGTGCTACTTCGTGTGCGAAATGGAAAAAATGAAGTACCCAGAATGATGTATTAATTTCAGGAAGTCCCGTCCCTATTTCACTATCACAAAAATACCCGCTTAATGAAGTGCGCAGTAGACGTAATTGGCGCTCAGACAATTAAAATTGAATTGAATTGAAAACCTTTTCAGTTTATTCACAATTTTTATAATTATATAATATATATATTTAATAATAATTTCAATGGCATCAAAATATTAAGTAGGTGTTCTTGGGGATTGATAATGAATGCAAATGTAACAATTATTATAATAATTTAACATATAATTATGACATCAAAATATTAAGTACTTAGATTCTCTTGGGGGTTGATAATGAATGCAAAAGTAAAAATATAATAATGATTATTATTATATGACGAGCGGTAATTGAATTGAATGCGAATTTGCTTTCAATAATTTGAAAGGATGATAAATAAGGGTACTTGCTGTACTTGGTACCATTTTGTTATATCAGAAAAAAATATATACCACTTCACCATTGAATGTTCGCAGACAGTAAGGTCACATTTCAATTGTTACTACTACAATAGTCGAATTTAATCTCTAGAGCAAAGGATCAGAGAATATAAAAATATATACATAAAATAAAATGTTTATTTTATACTTATACATATTAATTTGTAAAACTTGTAGATGTATAATTTATTCAACCAAATATCACCAAAATTTTCAATTAAAGGGGGGGTACATCAAGGATCTGTCCTCAGCCCACTGCTATTCATAATGGTCAGAAATTATCAACAATTCAAGAAATTAACAGTATTCGCAAGATTATGCTTTTTTGCAGATGATGTAGTACTGATAACAGATAATCATTGTGATTTACAAAATAGCCTAGATAGGTGGAGAAAGATCCTGGAGGAATGGCCTACAAATTAGCGGGAAAAAGACGGAATACCTGTACCTGCCATTTAAAAATACAAATTCTTTAAGTCCTTCAATGCAACTGGATGTGGAAACATTAGCCAACTGTGACGCATTTAAGTATCTGGGCTCACTCATTGAGGACGTGCAGCGGATGTTCACCTCAGAATAGGTATGGGATGGATGGAATTTAGATCCGTAATAGGAATCCCGTGTGATCCGAAAAAATAAAGAAAAGGTATACCAGACTATTGTTAGACCCGCGATAATGTATGGCTCCAAATGCTGGACTATGTAAAACTCCTACTTTATGTAACTTGAAACAGCAGAAATGCGAATGCTTAGATGGTCGACGGGAGTAACACTAAAAGATAGGATTAAAAGTTCACGCATTCGTGGTAGCCTGGGCGTCACGGACATAAACAGTAAGCTGGAGGAACAAAAGTTGAGATGGTAGGGGCACATAAGACGGAGATCACCAGACCTCACGGTGAAGCAGGCAATGTCTATGGAGCTTCATCGACAGTCATCCAGAATTCCCGGATTACTCAAAGCTCCAAAATACCATAGAGAAATAGACCGGATGAAAGCGATACCCAGAACCGAAGATACAGCCTGAGAACGAGAAGAGTCGATCCCAACAGCCTACCTAGGCAATGAGTCGGGACAGTGCAAGGAAGAAGAATAATTGTTATACTAGGAAAACACTGGTCTAAGGGCAGACTTTGTTGCCATTAATTTTTAGAATATTACACTAGACATAATTGGTATACATCTATTTAAAAGGGTGCATATATTTTAGTTATTTTAAAATATGAAAAAATAAATGTAATGATTACAGTTAATCCATACATGTGAAGATAGAAGAGAGATATGGAAAACAGTAATTTTTTTTACAAACACAATTTCGTTCGTAAAAAATTATTTAAATATTAGGTCCTTACATATGAAATTGACGTTTAGTATGGGAGGAACATAAAGCCGATTTTTTTTTATTATAATATATTTATTTAATCAAAGTATGTGCCATTGCTATCTATACACTTTTGCCATCTCATGGGTAGTTCATCGATCCCTTTACTAAAAAAACCATTCGGACGGGAATCAATAAAATCTTTGAAGGCGGTTTGGACTGCTCCATGGGAGTTGAATTTTTTCCTTTGCAAGAAGTTATCCAAATTTCGAAAAAAATGGTAATCTGTTGGGGCAAGGTCCGGAGAGTACGGTAGACTTCAAGTGGATTAAAACAGTTTTATCACTAACATCGCAGCCTGCAGCTAACTCGCATGTGGTTTGCGATGGATCCGCTTCCACAATAGCCTTCAATTCTTCATTATCAACATTGGTCTCCGGCCGTCCACGGGGCTTGTTCTGCAGGTCGAAATTTCCAGAACGAAAACGTTGGAACCAAAAACGCACTGTGTTTTCTTTTGCGGCACCGTCGCCATACACATCATTAATCCTTCGAGCCGTTTCTGCAGTACTGGTGCCACGGTGGAACTCGTACTCGTAAATAACGCGATATTTCAAGTTTTTCATTTTGTAAACTGAGTGACGCAAAGAAAAAAACAATTGAGGAAAAAACAAATGAATTATAATTTTCAAAACACAAATACATGAGTAAATAGTTGTATAAATTTGGATTTGTAATTCCTAACCAAAGAGAAGATATTTGAGATCAAATTTGCCAGTACGGTAAAACGTCAATTTCATATGTAAGGACCTAATATATACTTAATTATTATCCACGTTGTTTAAAATTTATTATTAATTTAAATGCCTCTTTTGGATTTGGATAAACGGGATGAGAAACGTCGGTGACTAATTTGTTTGTGAAATTTTAATTATTACGGGTTTATTTTGTCTAGCTGTGCCAAAAATAAATATATATAATTATAAATATAAGTATAAATCGTTGACCACAGCCAAATTCTCGGTTTAATTTTAAATATACCAAACAAATTAACAACATGATTAAATAAACTATACAACAATGTTGCCGGCAAAAAGATCGATAAAATACAAATGGATAAAATTTCCGAAAATACGAGAATATCTGTCGGCCCACCGCCAGGGCACGATAACGGGAGAGGGTCCACACCTGCTCACACCTGGAGAGCTCTACAGGCGCAAGTGCGGGCCAGCGCCGAGTCGCGAGCGCATAAAACAAATCGAGATCGTCTGGCCCGAATGTGAGGAAGTAATATTAAATTCAAACGTTGATATGAAAATGAGATTAAGCGCTTATAAGAGTGATGTGCGCCCACTTATCTCGAGTGAAATGGAACTCCGCTCCACTCCTCGCGATCTGGGTCGTCACTCGCTGACACACGAGCGGGGAGGTTCCTTTCCTCCAAATGTCATGTCAATAAAAAAACATTAAGATACTTTACGGGTGGTTTCGAAAAATTATGTCGAGAATCGAATAGACTTATTGGTATAGGTTACATGATAAAAGCTGACAAACAAAACTTGTGTCGAACTTTTACGTTAATTCACACTTAATTTATCTGACAATTTTATTATGTTTTAATAGTACTTTACCGTTAAAAAAAATATTCCCCTATTTTATCCTATTCTAAAAACCTCCAGTCAGTGGCGTACAGCGCATACAAGCAAAAAAACTGTGCATTAGTAAAGATTCTGGGAAACAAATATTAATTAAATAATCCTTATCTTAAGAAAAAGTCGATAATTCGTCCTACGGCTAGATGTTTTATTTCCGACGTTTCTGTATCCAACTTCATGTCAATTCATAATTTATCTCACTTGTTTGCGCCCAACAAATTTGTTCCATAGATCTAGTCAAGTCGAGAAAAAACTGGTCTGAACTGTGTATTTTGACTCATCTCTATGTCTGCGAGTTTTTTGTAATGGACAAGTAAATTTTTCATATAATAGCGTGTTTCTTCGAAAGGTCCAACGTGACGTAAGAATTGCGCGCACGTCACTTGCAGAAATGACATTTTTTACAAATTCACCCAAAACTTTTTGTGTGAATTCTATTTCTTTTTTCTATGGTGAATTCCATCTGTTAACAGAAATCATAATGATTGTGTTGAGTAGGTTTATTCTTTTTTTAATTAATTTAATTTAAATGAATTAGTTTATGGTAATTTATTAAGAAACTTCGTAAAATGTAGGTTTTTGAACATTTTATACGCAATATTAAAATGTTTATTTACGACGACATTGCCATCGATGATATCATAAAATGTTTGATTTATTTTTGTGGAAAAAAAAACGTATATCTGAAGTATTATAGTGGTTATAATTATGCATAAATCGTCTTTGAAATATATTGAAAATTTTTGCCGTATTAACTACATATAAAATATTTATTTATTTAGAAAATCCTTGTTTAAAATAAGTACTACTTTTATAGTGCAGTTATTTTTGTGGATTAAAGCTACTCAGAAGGGTTCATTATATACAGTTAAAAAAATACAAAATATGTAGGTATATATACCTATATAGGTACATGCGTATATGTATTTTTAATATATATATATATATATATATGCACTGCACGCCACTGCCTCCAGTGGTGGATCCCCAGTTATAGCCAAACAATTTAAAAATACATAGGTATATGCGTATATGTATTTTTAATATATATATTTTATATACACAAGTTTATACTTGTGTATATAAAATATATATGCACTGCACGCCACTGCCTCCAGTGGCGCATCCCCAGTTATAGCCAAACAATTTAAAAATCAAACGACGATCCTTAAAACATACATTTTCCCCAATATACAATAAGGAGAAAATGCTTAGTCGTTTCAAGCGGAACGCGCAAATCCGTACATACCCCCTATTTAAAAAAATGTGAATTCACAAATATCGGGCCACCGAGCTCATGAGGTCGAGTTGAAAAAATTAAAAAATATATTCTAATTAATTCAAAAAATATTCGCTTCGAAACGTTGAGTAACCATGTTAAATTACAGAATCGCTGGACAATCCAAATTCTTTACGTTCCGTTGTTATCAGGTTGTTTTAAAAATCATGGCGGTTTTTAAAATTCTATATGTATTTATAAACGTTATGTATGCATCGGCTTTATGCATCTCAAACAGCACCCAATGTAAACCGAGCGTATGTTAAAGGAACCACTTCTGAATGAACAGCTTATCCACAAGCCGTATTAGACCTAAAAGTTTAGGGAGACGTAAATCTTAAAGATGAGGAATCAATAGGTCCTTGTTAAATACGTTTGTCTCTGTTAAAATTAAAACTAACGGATTGAAAGTTTATTGGAATAAGATAAGCAGTAAACATTACGCAATGATTAAACGAAGAGATTAACGATTCTTTTCTTTGCAAGCATCAAGAGAACCCCTCTTGCTCGTCTATTCAATCATCGCGATGACTATTTGCGGCAAAGAATTCCGAGTTTTATTCTACGCGCATAGATTAGCTGCCCAAAGACAAATTATGTTAAAAACAAAACACAAAAATGTTCAGCCAGATTACAGTAACCACCTGAAGAACAAAAATCTGATTGATGGTGAAAATATGTGTACGGAGTTTATGTTATTGTTAGTTAGTACGAATACATGTGTATTTTGTGACGTAAGACCAATCCGTAAAAGGGTCTAATTATCACTTTCGATATTTTCCACCGCGACACATTCGAGGAACGCGCGCAACATTGGTACTGGAATAGTACATATCCAGAGATACCTTCGGCATTACTAGTAAAACGTGCACCTTTTAAACAAGAAAAATGACTCGGCCGCTTATTCATCCGGACGGAATAATTCCGCACCGTGGCAACTATTGATTAATGGAATAAATAATTATTATAGAATAAGCAATTTTCACAATTAAACGTGCAGCGAGCGATGGAGTAAACAGATGCGGGATTTCGAATTTTCAATTCCAGGAAGCTAACAAGAAATCGTTGATCGTTTTGTGCATTCGCACCTCCCGCAAATCACCCGAAGCTTCGTCGGCCTCGTCGACAACAGGGAGGACTGTATACTTGTATAGAAGTAGAGTTTTTGAAGTGAAAACGAATATCAGAGACAGAAATATTACTCCTATTTTCCGACTTCTTCGGATGTCTTCCATACAAATTCACCAGCAGCAAAAAGCAAATAAGGGGCATTAGCATAAATCGTTAAATAACTCGTGATTTCAATATTAGATTCAAAAAAGTTTGAACGGTTTTGTTTTCCTTTCGTACATAGGTCGGTTTCTTTATCGAATTATGCCAATATAAAGTTACCAAATATCAATTTGCTCATCGAAGATACACATACAGTTAATTAATGAAATGTTAATTAATGTCGCGCAAAAGTTGCTTTAAAGTGTTAAATGTCATAAATTTATCTAAGATAGGAATATGCTCGTATAAAATAAAATATCGTTCGTGCGTACAGGGTACACACGCTTATTGTTTGGGAAGTTTTGAGAAAAATTTGTGCATTGCAAGTGAATGGACTTAATCGTGAACTCTTTCGCAATCTAAAAACAGATATATTAGCTCAGAAAATTGTGAAACGGAGACCGTTGTGTCGTTGCTTTGGCCTGAGATCAAAAAATAAGCCCTGAACTCGAAGCGCTGGAACTGAGCTTGAGATCGATCTTATTGGAGCGCAGTACAGGAGGAATAGGGAACTAATATTAATAAAATATACTTTAATAAGGAAGCCAATAACAATATGTTACCTTTATTGCGGTCTTTTCTTAAATAGAAATGTATTTGTTCAATTTTATTTTAAAAAATCTGCGCAATGCTGAATCATTTATTTATAAAAATAACTTAGTTTTATAGTTTAATTCCATTTTTACTAGACTTGATAGCTCAACGCGATAGTTCCAGCTTCTTTACGTTAATATCACAGGTCTAAAGTGACCGGCTACCGAGATTATTAACTGCGATGAAGAACACAGCCGAATGGACAGAGCGTCGCTGTCAAGAAAAAATATCTAAAATATACTTTACTCCACGCATCGCCGTCCTACTGGACCAAGGCACACCGTGTCATGTCTTCCAGCGAAAAACCTTCGTAAAATAGCTAACGAGTGCATTATTTCATACAATCTCTTTCCACTGTACGACGTTATTCTATGCGCAGCAAAAAAAATAAAGAAATTGTAATATTATCACGCCAAAGAAAGTATACTGAATGCAGTTAAAATGAGATCACTTAGGCGTACATATGGTAAACACATTTACAAGAGCGTACAATGTGCAAGAGAATGACCGCTGATATTAGCAGAGTGAAACGGATTCAAAAAGATTGTTCATAACATTTTTTGAGTAAATCCAAATTATTTCGAGTACACTACTGAATTTTGTCTCCACAGGAATCGTCTAACGACGATATGACAATGACGAAATATATTATTTTTAATCGAATGTCATTGGACGTAAAATAAGCCACAACATGTCCTGAAATATTAATAACTTGATCTATTAAAAACTAATGTACCTACTAATTAAATGAAGCACTCCTTCGACAGGATGGTAAATTTTTTCAAATACTTTACGTATACGTATACAAATAGGTATACGAGGGTCGAATAACAAACGTCATAAAAATTAGCAGGACCACGAATTCCAGTCGATATAGTTACATTGTTACATACTGCCCTTGACAGCGAGTCCACGGTCCGACACGTGTGCCCTCTAGGCGCTCCTCCCCAGCGATTAGATTAGAGGAATGCAGAAAGGATCGACCCCGGGACAGAGGACATACCCACCATACATTAGTGGCAATTGGAGACGGCGATGATAATACAGGAATTCATTTTATTGCAGAGACCACTTGACAAATGATCGTTCCATATATATCTATCGGTTATATAATACTATTTTCATTATGTTTTGTAAACTACCAGCCAGGTGATTGATGGCAACCAATCAAAATAGACAATATAAAACTGCGTAAAAAACATTTTAATTCGAACATTTTCATTTCTTTAGCCACTCTTATAATTAGGCATTACTCATTTCGGCGTTTACAAGATTGCTTTGACAGATGTATAATTTATTATAGGAAAAATAAATTAATCAGAGAATAGTTTAAAATAATATTTTAATACTTAGGTATAACGGTTTTTTAAAAAGTTTTTCGAGTAACAAAATAATGTAACGAGTTTAAAAATTATACGAACGGAGCTCCTGACTAATGGGTAGTGATGGTATTTTAACCGGTGACACAATAACCGTTTTTTGAGATTTGTATCTGTTTACATAGATGATTGAGAACTATTTTTTCGCAATTCGACGGGCAATCATCGGCACTATGTATCTCAATTACCAATCATCGGTGCGATCAGATACAAATCCCAAATAACTGTACTGAAAGTAACCGGTTAAAAAAACGGTTTGACCATCACTGCTAATGAGAGCTTTCAATCGTCTAGCGGTCCACAGTCCACATTGTGCGCAAGTTTCTTAGAGTTCGATACACGACTTCATGTACAGCTAGGGATGCTAGTTCTTTCATTGCTGTACCCCCATCAATTTTGGTAGATAAAATAGTTCACCTCTTGGTTAAGAATTAATGTTAATAAACAACCACTAAGCGGTAGATATAATATTTAGTCCACGTTCAAGTAATGGCACAATCATACTAAAAATTATTTACTTTCAATGGCTAATTGCGCAAAAGATACGTGAGACGGCAACATACTTTACTTTACGTGAAGCTGATCTTCTGATGGAGTCGCCGTAACATTTTTCTGTACAGAGGCGCGTAAGAGATGAACAAACACTACATCCTAAAATTACAAAGGTTAGCAAGCGCCAAGCAATTACAGTCAATTACAATAAATAAGTAACAATGGTTAAAAAACTGTGTTTTAAAAACGAATTTTTGTAAAATAAATCCGATGTACCTATATGGAGTAATATAACAATACTGAAATAAAATTCGCAGTTCTATCTTGCACAGGAATTTGAAACTACTAGTGGTTAAGATAAGTCACGGGAATTTTTTTGTACAATATAAAAAGGTACATAGCAAGAACATTATGGGGAAATTTATGTGTTTTTGAAATACCAGGTCTGGCATTTATTTAAATTTAAAAATACAGCGGAGACTGTTAACAAGAAATCATGAAGACCGAATTTTCATAAACAGTAAACATTTCATGACAAGGAAGGTTATGCGCCATTTTCTATATACTGTATAATATTTCGGCATATAATAGAAAATTAAGTCATCAATCCATAGCCCGTTAACAATTTGGCTATACATATATTGAATTCCTCTGTCCTCCAAGATCTTTTCACGTTAGATGTTTTCCTGTGTAAATTCAATTTCGTTTGTTCCAATGTACAGTATCTAGTTACAGTTTTATGGAAGTATATTGACATATTTGAAATACATAATTATTTATGACGAAGAGCATCGATCATCATTCAGAGGATCATGAATATAAAATATGACCATCGCGCGTGCAATTAAAAACAAACTGGATTTTATCGAGACCTTAGATGGTATGTACATAGTACATTTTTATTACGCAAATGACAACATCAATTATTGCGCAAGCGTCTATTGTCTGAGAGAATGGAAAATACTTAACACAAAGAAAACAGCGTTATATTTAGATACGAGGATGTTTATTAAAATAAATAATGACTTAACGTAAAGTAATCCATTCTTAAATTAACCCGTGGAGTTGGGATTCGTTTTGGACGGGAAAAAATCGGTTACACTAAAGAAAAGGACAAAAAGACGGAGAAGATGACTTAAACCCCCGGCATAGTCCTCCGCGCACAATGGGAGGACAATCTGGTCACATTATTAGAGGGACATCAAAATACATCACTTGTCCCGGGCGGCGAATGAGTGACGCAGCTAGCCACTAGGCACTAGGCACTGGGCACTGGGCACTGGGCACTAGGCACGGCACTAAACTCGTGTCGCGGCGGGGTCCGTCCGCGGGGTACTTTATATCCCTGAACTTTCACAAAAACTAACCCGTAAAAAACAAGCTTTTATTATACTCCCTTTCTCATTCGTACTGTTTTCAATTTGATATTCTATCAACATATTAGGTCCTTACATATGAAATTGGCGTTTTGCCGTACTGGCAAATTTGATCTCAAATATCTTCTCTTTGGTTAGGAATTCCAAATCCAAATTTATACAGCTAGTTACTCATGTATTTGTGTTTTGAAAATTATAATTCATTTGTTTTTTACTCAATTGTTTTTTCCTTTGCGTCACTCAGTTTACAAAATGAAAAACTTGAAATATCGCGTTATTTACGAGTACGAGTTCCACCGTGGCACCAGTGCTGCAGAAACGGTTCGAAGGATTAATGATGGTTATGGCGACGGTGCCGCAAAAGAAAATACAGTGCGTTTTTGGTTCCAATTTTTTCGTTCTGGAAATTTCCGACCTGCAGAACAAACCCCGTGGACGGCCGGAGACCAAGTTGATAATGAAGAATTGAAGGCTATTTTGGAAAGCGGATCCATCGCAAACCACATCCGAGTTAGCTGCAGGCTGCGGTGTTAGTGATAAAACTGTTTTAATCCACTTGAAGCAAATTGGTAAGGTGAAAAAGCTTGAAAGGTGGGTACCTCACGAATTGAGTGAAGCAAATCAACAAACGCGCGTTGACTGCTGCGTTGCATTCCTCAACCGGCACAATAATGAAGGGATTTTAAATCGAATCATTACCTGTGATGAAAAGTGGCTCCTGTACGATAATCGGAAGCGCTCATCGCAATGGCTGAACCCTGCCGAACCAGCCAAACCATGCCCCAAGCGAAAATTGACTCCAAAAAAGTTACTTGTGAGCGTTTGGTGGACTAGTGCTGGTGTCGTTCACTACAGCTTTCTTAAATCTGGCCAGACGATTACGGCAGATGTCTATTGTCAGCAACTGCAAACCATGATGGAAAAGCTAGCTGCTAAACAACCGAGGCTGGTTAATCGCTCTAGGCCCCTGCTGCTTCATGATAACGCTAGACCACACACTGCACAACAGACGGCTACCAAATTAGAGGAGCTTCAATTGGAATGTCTAAGACATCCACCGTACTCTCCGGACCTTGCCCCAACAGATTACCATTTTTTTCGAAATTTGGATAACTTCTTGCAAAGGAAAAAATTCAACTCCGATGGGGCAGTCCAAACCGCCTTCAAAGATTTTATTGATTCCCGTCCGAATGGTTTTTTTAGTAAAGGGATCGATGAACTACCTATGAGATGGCAAAAGTGTATAGATAGCAATGGTACATACTTTGATTAAATAAATATATTATAATAAAAAAAAATCGGCTTTATGTTCCTCCCATACTAAACGCCAATTTCATATGTCAGGACCTAATATTCCTCTTGCTTTAAGTTTATGTGGAAAATCTATTCCGTGTATATTATTATCCTTAACACTTATAGAATATTAAAACGTAATAATTGGTATTGGGGGGTACGGCGTCGGCGAAACCGTCTGATCGGACCCGTGGCTCGAGTCAGACTAGTTGAAACAGGTTTCGCGCCTTCTCCACGTGTTGGGCTCCTTTCTCATTTGTATGGTTTCCAATTTGAAAAAACCGGTAAAATTTCGAAAAATACAATAATATACTATAATTAATATTTTTTAAACAAAAATTTGTTAGATCATTTTTATCGTAGCCACGAGTCTGCCTGCAAAGTTTCAGCTCGATTGGATCACGGGAAAAGGGTTAAAAATCGATCCAAAGTTTTTTCGGCAGACAAGCAGACGCTACGAGTTAAGGTAGGTACAGTAAACCCCCATTCATCGCGACCCCGGCGAGTGCGGATTCGTTATACCGCGATATTTTTTGTCTAGGCAATTGTCTGGTCACGACATGTACCAAGAATTGTCAAAATGAATGGTGACACATATGTGCTATCGAATTTCTCGCTCACTCTCACGCTGCACATGCACAAACATTGCATATGTAAAATTACAAGCGTGAGTGAGACAAAAGAACGCCGATACCTGGTCCCTAGTAGGGTTGAGTCAGCGCATTTGAGTTTATCAGTGTTCTTCAGTGTAAGCTTAGCTGCAATTTCAAACACATCCTAATCAAATTAACTACATATTTTTATCGCTTCGTAATTTTTAAAATGTCAAAAAGACAATGCGAAGAATCAGTTAACAAAACTCGCAATGTAGTGACTTTAGAAAAGAATCTAAAAATTAGCGAAAGTTACAAATTACAGTTGCGGGAAGGGATTTCAAATTGGCCGAGTCTACAGTGCAACAACTGTGCAACAAAAAGACAGAATTAAAAAGACCGGTGAGAGTGTTACATACTCCAATTACAGCGACGAAAGTCTCATGAACCAGAAGTTTTTTGATGACGGAAATAGAAAATTTATTAAGCAAATAGATAGAGGACCTACATCAAAACTAAGACAAGAATAAATCACTTAGTCTTTGGGATCATTTAGAATCTCAACGTGGAGAAGTTTTTAAAGCAAGCAAAGGTTGGGGTTTGATCGGTTTAGAAAACGATCAAACTTGCATAGCCTTAAAATGATTAGCGAATCAGCTAGTGCAGATGTAGAATCAGCTGAAAAATATCCAATGGAGTTCCGTGAAATTGTGGAAGGGGGAAATTATCCACAAAATTTAATTTTTAATGTGGATGAGACGGGACTCTATTGGAAAATAATGCCAACACGTACGTTTATTTCCATAAATGAAGGACTGCTTCTGGATTTGAAGCGTTCAAGGATCGCCTAACGCTTCTTCTAGTCGGAAACTCATCACGCAGGACTGTCGTACACTCTAGAAAATGACGTCTCCGAATCTGTTCACGTGCGAAAATTATGTGTTAAAACCATTGAAAAGGCCTTTTCTCTTCACAATCAATGCGTGGAGTTGTTAGAAGAGAACGATGAAGATTACGAGCGAGTGAGTGCTATGAAATGTGGCTGTAAAGCATTAATTACTTGACAGTTATCGGCAAATTTTTTACAATAAACGTAGAGAGGCCAAAAAAGGGAGTCTAAATTCCTTTTTGCAACGCGGAACAAAATGAATGAATTATTAATCATTTAACGTAAGCCATTTTGCGTTATTAATATTGTTTTTTTTATTAATAAAGTTTTTTTCGAATATTACAATGTTTTTTTCAAAATCCCCCGTTGATCGCGAAATTTCGCTTATCGCGACCGTGTCCAGAACGTATCCCCCGCGATGAACGGGGGTTACCTGTACTGATAAACATGCGTATTAGTGGCACATGAGCATGCGCAGTATTGACCTTCTTTAGCCCTCGCTTATTAGTGGCATGTGTGTACGCACATTGCTAGTAATGAGTATGCTTTTTAGTGGCATGCTCAAAAATCAACCGCCGGTTGATTTATGAGCATGCTAATGTCATTCACCATGAGAAGGGGTATCTTTTGAGCATGTGTGAACAGGCTTGCTTATTATGAGCATGCTTATGTCATTCGCGGGCTTCGAGGCTAGTATCGATTATCAATGCGATCTTCTCAGTCCGCAACAGATCAAACAAATATGGCGCGTTGAGGAGATAATAAAACATTACTTTTCGTGACTTTTTATAGGAGTCACGAATGTCTGTGGAATACTCGGTCACCGCTATGTAAAAATAATATAGCAAAAAAGAATGTTTATGAAACTTTATTAAAAGACATGAATGATTCAAATCTTACAATAAAAATTATAAAAACTAAAATCAAAAATATTATGATTTATTGGTTCACTTGAATTTTCTAGTTCAGTTTGCAGTTTCCATTTTGAACAAGAGTGTTTCTATTCTATGACAAGAGCATTAGTTTACACATCTATTAGTTTGCAAAGTTTCAATTTTGAACTAGAGTTCCTCTCTATTCTATGACAAGAGCATGCCAGTCATAAGCATGTGTTTGATTAAACCCAGGAACTGTTTTGATTTATTGGTTCACTTGAATTTTCTATTTCAGTTTGCAAAATTTCAATTTTGAACTAGAGCTCCTCTCTATTCTATGACAAGAGCATGCCACTAATAAGCATGTGTGTTTGATTAAATCCAGGAACTGTTTTGATTTATTGGTTCACTTGAATTTTCTATTTCAGTTTGCAAAGTTTCGATTTTGAAACAGAGTTCCTCTCTATTCTATGACAAGAGCATGTCACTAATAAGCATGTGTGTTTGATTGTTAGCTTTGAGCATGCCAATAATGAGCAAGTGTGTACAGTTGTTAGGGCATGCTAGTTTTGAGCATGTAATGAGCATGCCAGTAATAAACATGTGTATCTGTACCTTTAAAAGAAAGGGAGTAAAAATAATACATGTCGTCGAAAGCGATAGCGTTAAAGTTATTTTATAACATTTTCTCCATTCGCACATATCGAGGGGTCCATGATTATACTGATTTATTTAAGAAACTAAGACAATCTGCATAGACCACGTCGATAAATTTCGCTCCCATTGTCAGATGATCGCCATAAAGATCCAGCAATTTACTTTTTTAATTAATTGCAATAAAAACAAATTAAAAGCAACTTTGAACAAATTAGAGGCATGACTAAGTACAGCATTGACATTGTTAAAAAAATAAAATATATTATATTATTTATTAATCTATCATTTTACAGTTTAATCTCTAACAAAGAGATGAAACAGGGTTAGGTACCTGATAAAGGTTCATTTCAAATGTTGTTACAGCCAAATGAAGCATCCAGACATTCCAGACCAGCGATGCGTTTCGGAAAATGGAGTAAATACATATAATACTTAACTGTACAATAAAACTAAATTAAACAATTTTACATATTTCTTATTCTCGACTTTACTAGTATTAGAAAGTAGAGAACTTAATGACGACACTCGTCATTAAGTTCTCTACTTCTACTACTAGCATTTAAATAAATAAAATATGTACGTTTACATAATAAATACTACGTTGAAATATAATTAATGCGGCCAAATAATTAGATAAGCCCCGTGACAACCCCAATAAGTGAACACCTGTCCTAAGAGAGACTTACAATTTATTTGTGAGGGTACCTAATACGTCGCCTCGTCAGATATTATTTATTAGTGTACACATGTGTAAGAGGTTCATGGATGTTTGATTAAGTATTAAACCCAAAAATAGCATACGCGTTTCATTTGTACGGATTTAGTGATATCGGTATCAGCGTAATTCGTAATTTAACTAATTAATATTTTAAGTTTCGAGCACCTATAAAATCAAATATATCGTTATTAATACATATGAGAGAACGCGCCTAATTTATATTTATTCATCAGAAGCGTAGTTGCAATATTAAAAAAAAAATAATATAACATCGCGAAATATTTAGGTACATTATTATATATAGAAAAGAATAAAATGTCTCGATTGAAAATAATTTATCGGACATAGGTAATTATGTTCCTACCAACGACATGCAGTCAGTACTGCGAAATAGGTTGTACTTGACTAGAAATTCTACACTACATAAATTATTATCGTACTATAATTAACAAGAATAATATGTTTTGTAATAACCACTAATTTTAGCACAAAATCATTTTTTTTCTAGAGAAGTATTATTAAGTCGGTCAACTCACAGGCTGAACAGAACCCCTAGGGTCTTGGTGATAATCCCCATGACTGTAGATCACCGTCCGCCCTTCCATCTAGCGCGCTTCCTCGCCAGCATCCCCGGCGCAGGGAGGCCGCCCCAGCGCCGACAGTACCGCGAGTCTTCTTTTACAAAAACTGTCAAACGTGCTTTTCCGCTACTACTAACACACTAACACGTTAACAACGCGTGTACGATTTAACAGTGTTTTCTTTTGTACGGAACAATTACAATTACATAGTCACTTAACTCGATTGTACCATACACATGTAACCTGTGAACCCGATCGGTTTACACTGATTTATACGCGCATATTAATCGGTAGTAGATGTCACTCGTGTTGGGTAAAAGTCAAAGCGCAAAATGTTTAATGGTAAAATTGCGCCCTAAATAAATTTTAATTCATTAGTATTAAGCGCAAATTGACAGTCAAAACTAACGGTAGATCATCGTAACTAGAACAGTAATTGTAGTGAATAATTTTAACTCTGGAAAATTCATCGCGCGTGAAATTTGTGTTAGTTTCCTGCGTCGACTTTAATTTCGCGAGCGTCGTGGAAAAGCGCGAAATCGCGGAGCGGAGCGTCGCGAACACGAGCGACTGCCACGCCGGTCGGGGCGGTACTGGCGTGTGGCGTACGGCGTACGGCGTACTGCGGGCGACGAGCGAGGGCGGCGAGCACGAGGACGCGCGGGCACGGACCCCGACGTAGGGGAGAGATGCGTCCGCTGCGTGACTTCTAATCACTTTCAAATTCGTGATTTAATAACGATTATTGTACACCTGTTTGTAATAAAAATACAATTTTTTGCGTTTATGTTTTGAGTCTGAAGTTCGAAAAAAATACTAAATTGTATTGTTAATTATACCGCTGAGTATTTTAACGTTGCGTGTTTATAATATTGAAGTGAATTAAAATGGTATCATTGTATTTGTTTCACAATCATAACAACATGGAGTCAGTTTTATCTAATTCGCGTCATGGGTTTATGAGCAATTACATATAAATAAAAAAACAATTATAAACAAAAAAATAGATTTCTTTGTTATCAGATGGTAGGTAATATTAGTATCGATAATTTCTAAATATTTATTAAATAAAGAATCCGATGCATTTATTTATATTCCAATGCATTAAAAACTTAAATCTAGATTTATCTTTGACAGAACAATAATATGAATTCACGGTTGCCGAATGCAGAAATCCAACATTTGGTCCATCAGATCCGTAATTGTATTTTACAAAATTTACTTGATAATTTAATAGTGATTTAACCCATGAGTATAGTAATGCACATAAGTGTGCTTAAGACAATCTCGTCTAACTAGGCATATTACTATTGTAATAATTGAACTTAGCGTCGGTCTGTAATTGGCTCGCTGGTCAATTGGAAAATTAAAAATAATATTTATATTATCAGGAATGCGCCAGACATTGTCGCGGGATCAGCAGCGAGCAGAAAATGAAAGCGGAACAAATAAATATTTTATACTGCTTACATTTATATATGAAAAATTACAGATATGAAAACTAAACAAAGTAACAGGAAACGTATTGTAATTTATTGACATCATTTGAATGTCAAAAATAATGTAAATAAGAAATATATCGACAAAATATATACGAGTATATATGTATTTACATTTTAAAAATGTAATGATTTTTTTTACATAATTCCATTTGGTTAGAAACACACATTATTTTCATCATAATATTAGGATGAACATAATATGACGTGATTAAATTCCGTAATATCATTCAAGGATGTCTCTAGCAGAGACCAGTGCACTCTACGAAATGTTCTTGATTCCAAATAGGCATATAAGAACTTTCGAAAAAAATCGTAAACATGTTAAATTTTAAGGTACAATTATATTTTCAATGTTAATAGCAGAGACCAGTGCAATATATGAAATGTTCTTGATTTGAAACATATATTAGGTATATAGAACTTTCAAAAAATTTGATGTGTGGAGTGTGGATGTTCTTACGATGAAATTGGCGAACGTTGCATTGTGTAGAGTGATCACTTAAGCCAGCTCATACAGGTTGTATGCCCTGAGCCATCGTATAAGAGACTTCCATCAATTTTTCTCATTTATAAATAGCTTCGTCTCTGTGAGACTGTATAATTTATCCTTAATTAATTAATAAATAACCCAATATCGATTATATTCATTCATAATTCTTTTCTGATTCGAACTTATGTACATACATTTATGTGGCGCACGAATTTTGCCGTAAAATAACCAGCAACACTTTTTAATATCGATTTTAGGTCGATATGGTCGTAGCAGTATAGTTTGTTTAATGTGTATACAACAAAACAATATGTAACCGCGGACAAACATCCTGCCGCCGAGTAAACGGTAGCCATTGAGTCGACGGTATATTATTATCGACTGTCAAATATCGACACAAACAATACTTTGCAGATCTATCGCGCGGAATGGCGAACTATAGACATCACGTGTCAACATAAACATACGAAAATTTGCAAATGATAATAATGTTAGTAGAAACAATACTTCTGTGGGACACTTGCGACAATAAAGATTGACAAAAGTGTTTGGACAGAGGGAGCGAGTGAGTAAAAACGTTACAACTATGAATATTTATTTAATCGGGGACAAGATAACAAATAATTGTTTTAACGTACAATAGCCATTATGACAGCCATATCGCCAATATTAATCAAACTACTGTTAGCATAATTACGTAATCCAAATCAATTATTTTTAGTGTGAATTTAAAAGACAAGTTTGCTCAATTTTAATAATTCAGCTATAAAACGTGATATCTAGAGTATAAATTATGGGGCGCGCCTTTAATGGAAATGGATAATAGATAAATTCCGAAAGAAATAGGTACTCTCTACAAGGTGAACAGTAAACTTATACACGCAGTTGCATCCCTTTACGAGGGAAGTACTGCGTGTGTAAGAATCAATGGATCATTCACACCATGGTTTGGTGTGAATAACAAAAGGTGTCAAACAGGTTTGCGTAATGTCTCCATGGCTGTTCAACTGGTATATGGATAATTGTGTGAAATAACTGGAATGTATGAATGTAGGAGCGAAAGTGAGTAATTTGACTGTATGCTGTTTACTGTACGCGGATGATGCAAATTAATGGCAAATAGCGAACAAGACTTACAAAGTCTAGTACGCAGGATGTATGATGTATGCAAGGAAAGTGACCTTATTATGAATGTAAAAAAGACAAAAGTGATGGTATTCGAGGAGGAAAGTAAGGCAACGTGTGAAATACTACTAGGCATTGAATGTTTGGAACAAGTAGATGAGTTTGTGTACTTGGGAAGTGTGTTCGATAGAAGAGAGAATGTTGAGAAAGATATCGAGAGGAGAGTGACTGCGGGGAATAGGATCCGTTAGAAGCCTCAACAACCGTCGAGCTTGCATGCGAAGATGTATGCATGTGCATGAGGCGAATGTTGTATGTCAGGACAGAAAAGTATGGCGCTCTATCCTCTCTGTCTACCCCCATAGGGAAACGGCGTGATGGTAAGTTAGTTAGTTAGTTAGTCCGAAAGAAATACTCATTGTAGAGGGATTCAAAGGAAAATTTTAATGCGGTTTCTTCCATCATGACTAGAAGATCTCGAACAACCTTCCTTTAAAAAGTTAATCTGTCAGTCAACTGTTCATATTGAACCTAGAGAAAAAAAAGTAAAAAATACACACGAAAAATATGGTATGACCATATTGAGAGTAACTGTGCGAATATGTAGGTATGTGAATGTTAAGTTTTTAATTGATAGTTATATTTTAAAAACTTGTATTTGTTACCTTTCACGAGAGCTCGTTTAGTTGCAAAAATTTTCAAGATTGTTCATGGCTCGGCTGCAAAAATAACCGAAATAAAGGCATGTTCCAGGTTAGCGCCACCTATCCTAAAGTACACACATCTTAAATTAAAGGGTTCTTATAATCACATACATTTCTTTGCGCTTCAACAGGCCAAGAGGCCCAATTACAGAAGCGAAACACATCACAAAACAACCATCGAATAAATCATCTTTTGATTTGTATCTTCTTGGGTATTATGCCGTGTTTTTACGACCTTTCTGGGCGACGTTTCGTTTCATTGCAGGGTTCATCATCAGGGATGATGTATCAACACATCAACACATCAGCCCTGATGATGGACCCTGCAACGAGATCCGAAACGGCGGCCAGAAATGTCGTAAAAACACAGAGTAGTACCGCAGAAGACATAAATTAGAACATTTTGAAAGGCCGTGAAAACCTAAGAACATTCTTGAGTAAATTACATGGATTAAATTATGACCTCACAGGGAATCGAACCCGGAACCCTCGGTGTTAGAAGCCAATATCATGCCCACTGCGCTGCAAGGGGCGCCTAGTATCAACTACATATTACTCACGGAAAAATACGTAGGTTAACAAACGTTTGTAATGTTGTTACATGAGGTAATCTTTCATCTCGTCTGCACTCTCACAACATCTTGCGCGTAACCCTGCCAAAGGTCTAATGTTCATATGAAATTCAAATCAATGTCTTCCCCACTCGAACACCAAATTCTTATTTTAAATATGAATGATTATTGTGGCCGCCTTATCGTTAGACTTCCCGCGTTTTATTTATAATAAATGCAAATTATTGAAACCGTAAAACGATACACGTATGGCGCGACGAGGTGAAGATAGTCTGAAGAGAGACTTGGCGACACTGAAAGAGAGATGGTGAGAGGACGGTTCTCTACATAACGAACAGATCAAATAAAATAAATGTACCCATTACAGGCTCTGCTTGCAGCAGAAAACCGGGAAAATGGAGAAGAAATATCAAAGCTGCCAAGGGGTGAGACATCCAAGACCACCATATCTAGCAGGAAGAATCTAATGTACAGACAGATAAAGAATGAGGTTACATAATAATAAACTCAAAGTCGTAAGCGATTTCAAACAAAGAGCTTCTATTAACTAATGTAAACCTAAACAACGATCAGAAGGCATAAAGCAAGCCAGAACTATGACTTCATTTAAAAAAAGCAACTAAAATTAGGTACAGCCCTCAATTGACAGACAGAAGGCCGAATATTATCAATAATATTTTATAACATCATTAATCAGCCATCAACGCTTCCACCAGAAAGCATAATAAAAGTTAGCGTAAAACAATTCATAAATCAATATATATTTAATCCATTAGAAGCCTCATGAACTTTGCCTAATTGTGAAGTTAAAGTTTAATTTCAACTCGCGAGGATTAAAAAAGATATGTTCTCAGGCACAATAATTAGGAGTTCGTGAAGCAAACCAATCGAAATGCCTTATATTTCAAACAGCTGCAACTGTCAGAGTTCTGAACGAAGATTGAGAACAAAATATGGGGCAATATAAAAATACCTGCTCCACAGACGTTCGTGCATTCACGGAAAAGAGTACCCCGGGCAAAATAAGACATTACCGTGCACAGGCCACAAGCCTGGACTAATTCATGTGTAGGACCACGCGTAACCGCTGGCTGCCGACCATTTAGGACTAGACTGAGCTTAAAATGTGCATATTTAAGAAGAAACCTACACGAATACCTGATAAAGGACACGCGTATTTTGAAATCTAGGCGACGTCCGTGTTGCTCGTCGCCTATATTTACATGTATAATCTTTTTTTTTAAATTTTTCAGACAAAGGATAGTATGTTCGGAACATAATGGAGTACTGTAAGAAAAGAATTATGGACGAGGCATACAAAAGAAGATGATGTTTTTATCAACGA
Source organism: Agrypnia vestita (assembly GCA_016648135.1). NCBI lineage: Eukaryota > Metazoa > Arthropoda > Insecta > Trichoptera > Phryganeidae > Agrypnia > Agrypnia vestita. The sequence goes on from JADDOH010001210.1 coordinate 79,962, forward strand.
CAATCGGGCATTGTTTGACTATGTAGTCCCAAAATCAAAACTGTGTTCACTTTGTTGAGTAAAAATTGAAAAAAATCTGTAAAAGCACAAATACCGTTATTCTATTACATAAGAGATTTTACAGCGAAAATGCAATTATTTGAGAGTTCATCGAGAATAGAAGAAAAATAACCACAAAGAACAGTTAACCGCTCGCTAACGGATTTTGGTAAAAACCTTTTCTTATTCCTGAAACAAGCCGACAAATTTTAGATAACGTGCATTTTAAATAGGGAAAACTGCGGGTACGACTTATGTGATCGTGTACTGTAATGGCTTGCAGTTGTGATTTACGAATTATTTTTATTTCACATTTAAACGCTATCTAAAGTACAATGATCATGATTAAATCAAAAGTCACACTGAAATAAAAAATAACTGCCGTCTTACTCGTACAACAAACCACCAAATTTATATTTAGTAGGAGGTTATTTCAAATGCATATAAATTCACTATTACAAGTATGTTACCCTTACAAATATATATAAATAACTCCTACAAGTGTGACAATTTAGTGAGAAAATGACAGCATATCTTAATAAATTATACTCGTATATGGTAAAAATCGTAATCGTTTGGTTAATCATTTTTTTGACTGCATATTTAATGTTACATTATATATATATATATATATATATATATATACATATATATTTATTAGTCTTATCAAAACAGGAAATATGAAATAAAATGAGATTTTTTAAAAAAGGCAGCAAGAATTTAAAAAATATTGTAATAGAAGAAATAATTTCAATACAGTTATTGTAAATTGACTAAAATATTTGTAATTGCACAATAGGAAAATATAGAAGAAATAGAGAAGCGTAAAGAAAATAAACACAAGAATATATATTTGGTCTAGTTTGTTATGACCGAATTTAATTGTTTCACTTAATCCCTTAATAATCGAAATACAATTTACTTTTTTTATTGAAAAATATTACTAATTGGACGAAAGAATGTAAGTAAATACGTATTAAAATTTCACAAGCAAATAATGGTTTTTACATTAATGTTACACTAATACTAGGTATCTATCAGGGTTATTAAGGACCTATTGATAATTTGTATGTTAAAGAGAAAAATAAAATTTTACTACGCCAATTATATGGATTATTTTATTAAAATTTTCATTGTACCTCAGCACCTGGGCATAAGTGCTAACCTATTGTTGATTTCATAATGCTATTTAATATAGTGTGAAAGAATGGCCGTTAAACATTCTCAAAATCGACCATGACTAAAGACCCTAATGTAATAAAAACTCAGTTTTGATGAATGAGTTTTATATTGGTGTACTTATAAGCATAAAAGAGACATTACAAAATTATGGCATTCTTAACTATTCCCTAGGGTTATTTACGAGGGCCTCGTACAAAAGCAGTCTAGGAAAACATCAAACACCACAAGTCATCAGCGAGAGATTAATACATTTCTATATAACAATACTTAACGCTTATTATTCAGTTATGAATTAAATAAAAATGCCAGTACAATAAAAAGGTGATTAATCGCCGGAGACAGAGCTCCTCGGGGTATTTATAATGGTCAATATTTGTGTACAAAAAGTATCTCAAGATGAGCGTCTGCTAGCGGCACCGAGCACAATTAACTGGCCACGTAGTAATGGAGTGTGAAGTTTAATCAAAAAATTATTAAGTAACAGTATGTAGCGACGGGAAAAGTAAACATTTTAAAAGATTTACGAGATTTTTTCAACGGCCGTCGTCGAAATCTCCGTGTTGCCATTAAAAAACGTACATTTTTTTCTTCTTAAAAAGATCATTGGATTTAAAATTATCGACATTTGAAAAAAAAAGCAAAGATTCGGTCGCCAGTAAAAGGAGAAGTAAGATGAAACAAATCAACAAACGATTAGTCGACGCTTTGGGGGATTCTTCTCGGGGAGTCCGCGGAGGTTGGCAGTTTGCAAAGCAAGAACATGACTTATTATCGACATTGAGTACAGCAGATATATATATAAAACTCAATGTCTGTCTGTCTGTCTGTTGTCTATACAAATCCACACCGTTTGTCCGATTCGATTCAAATTTTTCATACTTATACTTTAGGACCCAGCGGGTAACATAGGAGATATTTCCCCCCTATTCTCTTACCCCTTCCCCTCCCCATGACATATTTTCAGTGCAAATCTGTACCGTTTGATCGATCAGACACAAAATTTGGAAACTTATTCTTTAGGACTCGGCGGGTAACATAGGCAACATTTCCTGCCTATTCTCTTACCCCTTCCCCTCCCCCTGACATATTTTCGATGCAAATCTGTACCGTTTGACCGATCGGACTCAAAATTTGGAAACTTATTCTTAAGGACTTGGCGGGTAATAACGCAACATTTCCTCTCTATTGTCATATCCCTTTCCCTCCCCCTGACATATTTTCGATGCAAATCTGTACCGTTTGACAGATCGGACTCAAAATTTGGAAACTTATTCTTTAGGACTCGGCGGGTAACATAGGCAACATTTTCTCCCTATTCTCTTACCCCTTCCCCTCCCCTGACATATTTTCTAGATAAATCTGTGCCTTTCGGCCGATCGGACCTCAAAATTTGGAAACTTATTCGTTAGAACTCGGCGGGTAACATATGCGACATTTCCCCCCTATTATTTTAACCCATCCCCTCCGCTTATATATTTTCGATGCAAATCTATACCATTCGAATACCCTCACAAATTTATTTTAAACTTAATCCTTAACCCGTGCAGCGCCGGGTAAGGACAGCTAGTGAATCTATAAAGAGAGGGGAAAATACAATGACACTTTCATTAAATAAAAAAAAATTAAACTAAAAAGTTTAAAAGCCTCCTCCCTGATATGGTTTCGCCAAAGAAAATGTTTGACATCATTAAATCAATATTTTAATAGGTATGTTTATGAATATGTATTGAAAAAATCGGGTAGGTACAGTTGTAATTCTCACGGATCTGTATATGTATGTACATCACGCGCGCGTTTACAATTTACTAGGAAGGAGGGGAGGAAGTAAATTATATTATTAATTATTATTTATTTTTACTCCCTTTATATAAACTCGTGGCGTCTGCTTGCTTGCCGTCAACAAAAACTTTGGATCGATTTTTTACCCTTTTCCCGTGATCCAATCGAGCTGAAACTTGGCAAGCAGACTCGTAGCGACGATCAAGGAGATCTATCAAATTTTCGTTAAAAAAAAATAATTATAGTATAATTTCGGATTTTTAGAAATTTTATTGGTTTTTTCAAATTAGAATCATTAGAAAAGTTTGATTAGCAACGGCGCGGCGGCCCGATAATGTCGGACTATTTTCTAAATTTGAATTACTCCGTAATAACGTTGGAATATTTTCTAAATTTGAATTACTCCGTCGGTATAATAGGTACATCACTACGAATTTCGAAAATTTACAAAACAATTGGTTCACAGATGACAGCAAAATTGGGTTTTTTGGGGAAAAATTAAATAATAATTTATTTCTTTTAGATTTCTGCTTAGTTTTGAAGAATTCTACATTACTCAAATCTGCTTTTGACTAATCATTTGACGCTGGAAATTCATAAGGTACGATATTGATGATAATTGCATCTATCAAAATCTTGACATCTCAAAACATCTGACATTTTAGAAATATATTAAATTTCTGTAAGTTTAGTGTTATGTTATATGTTTTAATTCATTTTTAATTATTGTTATATTTTACAAAGAAAGAGAGTATAGTAAAAACTTGGTTTTTATGGGTTACTTCTTTAATATGTTAAAATATCCTTTGATTGCATTGATGATTCACATTGAAATTTGTATATATAGAATAAATGTATAAAATAAGGCATACCTAGTCCTAGTAGATACTATGAGTTATTACTTTTAACTCAAAATATATAAGTAAGGACTGAAATCACAAAGAAATTCTGTAGCTGCCTACCGGGACGTTAAAGGACATCATTTACGAGCATTTTGAGAGTTTCGATTTTTCGAACATGCGAGTTTCTAAAATGTGTCTAAGGGTAAATTTGACGTTTATGGGTACTGAAAAATGATGTAGTCACCATGGCAACGAGTATGAGGTCTGGTCACTTTTTTGTCACACATAATATTATTATATATATATTATGCGAAGAAATATGGGATGCAGGCCTGTCAAGGTGGTAATTAGTTGACGATTATTCGTTTAATAATAGGCGTGCCCACAAAATTTTCGGTATCCGCATGTTCTCGCGGCTTTCTGCGACAATATAAAGCGAATAGTTTTGATGATAAATTACAAACATAGTTATTGAAAGGCAGATAAATGTTGTAGTCCAGTAAACAAGTGCTAATATATAATAAAACGTAAGTACAAGAACTGGCCATTGTTTATGTTGAGGTATTGGTCAGAGGCCGCAGTGGCGAGGAGGCCCGCTCACCGCGCACTCGGCGGACACGAACTGCTGACTGCGGCCCTCGGTGACGAGAGCGCTCTTCACTCCTAGCTGCAGACTCCGTGATTCAAAACAACAACGGATACTTACGAAAAATTTAGTCTCCTTCAGTGCGAAGGGCTTCTCGGTTACCTTTTCTGCCCGTAGACGGTTCCAAATCAGGTCTTCGAGCACTTGTTTATTTATTAGAGACACTAACAGGATAATGGGTACATGACACTCAGATAATAAACATTATAGTGAAGAATATTTTGAGTTTGTTCAAATCTTTCAGAACAGTGCTGGATTTATGTCACAGAGACATTATTAATCAATTAGTTTATATTATAGATATCTCACAGAGACGAAACTGTATTAATTATGGGAAAGTAGGTAAGCCAACCATAAAAAGACAGGTCATAAGTCCTGTTACACCCAAATGACTTCTATACCTACTTTCCCATAATTAATACAGTTTCGTCTCTGTGAGATATCTATAATATACACTAATTATAGTGAAGACTATGCCCATTATCCCAATTACAAGTGTCTTCGGCACGCTCTAGTAACATGTATTTTTGTAATTAATTATATTTCACATGTACATTTATGTATATTATATATTTGTGTTTGAGTGTAGTGCGATTAGTATTTAATGGATCTATAGGTTCATGTCGTCGTTTAGAAAATGGATGTTGTGTATGAGTGAGTTTTTGAACAAAGATAACGTGTCTGCAAGAATATCAGCATCGATATTAGGGTCAGCACAATACAAATTATATGTGCGACACAATCTTGTAATGGGAGAAAAGTAACCGACATTATTAGTGTGCTGACTTATTCTGAAGAACTCCGGGTTTCTTATACGGGGTTTAACATGCAAATTTATATCAGATAGACAGAGAGAATCAATAGCTCCGCTGAGAATCTTGTGTAGCACAATGAGATCGGATAATTTTCGTCGGGACTCAAGTTTGTGCATCTTGAAAAAGGCAAGTCGATCTTCGTAGCTGTGAAGGTTATTGTGTTGACCAGCTTTGTATGACAAAATACGTAGAAACTTTTTCTGCACTCTCTCGATTCTCGTAATATGTGTTGTGTAATAAGGTGACCAAATAACTGACGAATATTCCAATATACTTCGCACTAGTGATGTATAGAGAATTTTTAGACTTTGAGGATTTTTAAAGTCTCGAGTAATTCTGGTGATAAATCCCAACATAGTATATGCCTTGTTTGTGATATTATCAAAGTGGTTTCTAAAAGTGAGTTTAGAATCTAGCATGACGCCCAGATCCCTTATCGAATCGACTTTAGCGAGTGGAACGTCACCCAGTTTATAAACAAATTCTATTTTTTTAATATTTTTAGTGAAACTAATACATGAACATTTCTTAGCATTAAGTGACATATTATTTGCTTTACACAAATTTGATAGTTCGTCCAGATCTCTTTGTAGGAGATGACTATCTTCCAGGCTACGAATGGTGGAATAAATTTTTAAATCATCGGCATATAATAGACACTTATTTCTTAATATATTTGGCAAGTCATTTATGAAGATAAGGAAGAACAAGGGACCAAGGTGAGAACCTTGAGGAACTCCTGAGGTGATAGAAACCGGAGATGAATCATATCCATTTACAGTCACAACTTGAGTTCGATGAGAAATGTAAGATTCTATCCGTCTCAATAAGTTGCCGTGGATTCCTATAGCATGAAGTTTTTTCAAAAGTATACGATGGTTCACCTTGTCAAACGCCTTGCTGAAATCTGTATATATTACATCCACGTGAGATCTCGAATCAAACGATTTGCAAATCTGACTCACAAACTCAAGCAGGTTGGTAGTTGTGGATTTTTTGGAACAAAGCCGTGTTGATTAATGCAAAGTGTCTGACGAAAGTGGGCGAATATGTATCTATAGCAAATAATCTCGAATATCTTTCCAAAACAAGATAGTTTACTTATAGGTCTATAGTTACTAACGTCACTTTTATTTCCTGTCTTAAATATTGGTGTGATGTGAGCTACCTTCCATAAGTCGGGGAACTTTCCTTCTTTTAAAGATTTGCTAAAAATGGTATAGATAGGATCGAGAAGAAGGTGAGCACAATTTTTATAAGAAGTGGAGGAATACCATCAGGTCCTGCGCCCTTGGCGGGATCCAATTCTTTCATAATTTGTAATATTTCATTTTTATGCAGTGGTATAAAGGAAAGTGAATCGAGGGAGTCATTAATGAGAGCAAATGAGTTATGTTGAGAAGCATTATCAAAAACTGAAGCGAAAAATTCTGAAAAGATATCAGAAATTTCTTGACCGCATGTAGCATATTTTTCTCAGAAACATTGTTTTAGGGATTGCATTAGTGAATTTCTTGGTTTTAGTGTATTCCCATAATTTTTTAGTCCCGATATGTAATGATTCCTCTATAGAATTTATATATGATGATAGCCAGGCAACGAATCTATTCTAATTCGTAATAGCCGAGATCTTAGCATAGGAAACGGTTTAGAAGTAATCTCTAGAATTCCGTA
>JADDOH010001211.1:0-17203 GCA_016648135.1 Agrypnia vestita
GGCCACTGCTGCTTCATGATAACGCTAGACCACACACTGCACAACAGACGGCTACCAAATTAGAGGAGCTTCAATTGGAATGTCTAAGACATCCACCGTACTCTCCGGACCTTGCCCCAACAGATTACCATTTTTTTCGAAATTTGGATAACTTCTTGTAAAGGAAAAAATTCAACTCCGATGGGGCAGTCCAAACCGCCTTCAAAGATTTTATTGATTCCCGTCCGAATGGTTTTTTTAGTAAAGGGATCGATGAACTACCTATGAGATGGCAAAAGTGCATAGATAGCAATGGTACATACTTTGATTAAATAAAAATATTATAATAAAAAAAAATCGGCTTTATGTTCCTCCCATACTAAACGCCAATTTCATATGTAAGGACCTAATATTATGCCATGTTGTTACGACCTTTCGGGCCTAAAGGTCGTAACAACATGGCATAATACCCCAGTAAACACAAACTTGAAGATTCTGAGTGGCCGTGAAAACCTAAGAACATTCTGGACTGTACCTACGTTCAATTATGCACTTATCTATGGATTTTTCTTTTTGTCATTTTTTCAATGACTTATTTGTGGTTATCCTTGAATTTTTTTATACAATATACGTTTGTATTCACTTATTATATGAATATTGTACGTAGGTGCCTATGTCCACTTGTTATATAAGTACTCAATACCACTCTTAAATGTATTTTAATCTGTAAATGCCTCATGTGTAAATAACATATGAAGGTCGACATGTCTCCAAATTATCTCCAAAAAAAAAATCATCCTCGAGATATTTATTTCATTTATTTGGCGAAAAGGTGAATTATGAATTAGTACTAAACAATTGAAGACCCCCATGACAAGAAATTGTTAACTAACATTTTTGTCAAAAATGAGTTAATAATGTACGCTCTTTCCATTGGAAATAAGTTCGGAGCTTAAAAATAATTACAACATGTTCAAATCATAGGGATGAACATGTTAACTACACTCTTTCATGAAAATCAAATCACTTACTAATGGGAAGAACATGTTATCTTCAATAATAACATGTTCATGCCATCATTCTGAAATTAACGCGCCTTTTAATTTGATTGGAATATTTATGGTTAATATAAATTTTACTCTGGCAGTACTGTCATATATTTGCTTTTATTTGAAGACTATTATAACTTATATACTATTTTTCAATAATTTTAAATGGTACATACCATGTTTTGTATTATTAATTAACATGTCAGGTATTTTGTAATTTTGGATAATGGATGATAAAATCGGATAGCATTTGAAGGGTTGTTTAATGTTCGTGTTTTACCAATTTTAAAATGGTGTTATTCTATTAAAAATGAGTTCCACAGGCGAAAAAATCGTTGTTAACTACATTTATTTAGGGAAAATTAGTATACTTTTAATTTTTGTACATAAATGCGTTCTTTTTACTTTGTAAATACTTTTTTAATATTTTAGTGACATAAATCAATAAAAATTATTCTCGAATTAGCAGTAAAACATATTTTTCAAAGGCGAAATGCAAATGTCTAATTATCTTAAAATGACTTGAATGTCTAACAACTTCTTGCCATGTGGTCTTCAATAGTGATGTGAATTAGTGATTATGAATAAGTGAAACAATCGTGAGAAGCCGCGGGCACGGCTGGTTCCAAATAAAATATAAAAAATAAAAATTGGTAACAGTTGTGTCGCTAATCAGCTCCGATAGTTTTCGTTACAATGCAATCGGTTGTACCGCGCTTTTGATTTGTTAATTTGATTACCGTGTTGAGATTCGTTGTACACACGGTGTTTAAATATTTATTTAGGTGAAGTGGGTTGTTTCGTCATTGTGCTCGTGCGACGCTCGGGTTTAGCTATCGACCTGCTGACGTGGCCTGCACCCGAGGGCCCACGTACGTCTAGAATCACCACGCGTCTTGTCACCTGTGTTTCTCATCGCCTAGGCACCTACACACGTTGTAGTCTGTCATTCGTCATCGATCGTGAGGATTTACCTTCGAGCCGCGGGCAGTGACGGCAGGCGCTTGAAAATATGTTATTGACTTGTAACTTCTCGCTAAATTTTTAACAAACATAAAAGCAACACTTAAATCTTGATTAAAATATCCTTTTTGCTTATCGTTAACTTGGACAAATATTATGGGAACTGATTTATTTATTTCTGTACTAATAATTGTACAGATTCTGGATGGAGTATGCCTGTCTCACTAGAAAAATCTGTGTCGAGACAGGCAAAGTTCACAATGTTGACTACAATATTTTTCACATAACATAGCGCAGTAGAATAAGAGTGCAAGAAAAAATAAATATAAATACAGAAGTAAGCAGCAATATAAAAATGCTAAAACTCATCTCATCTTCTTCCCCTTGTGTCCTATTCGGGTTGGGAACCCATCGCATCGACAAGGAACTGATAATATCTCGGAATTATTAGAAGAACGTTAAAATATATATATCAATATATTGGTAATATAATCTATACCTATAAAACTCAATGTCTGTCTGTCTGTCTGTCTGTCTGTTCTCTATTCACACCGTTTGTCCGATTCGATTCAAATTTTGCATAATTATGCTTTGGGACCCGGCAGGTAACATAGGCAACATTTTCCCCCTATTCTCATACCCCTTCCCCTCCCCCTGACATATTTTCGATGCAAATCTGTACCGTTTGCCCGATCGGACTCAAAATTTGCAAACTTATTCTTAAAGACTCGGCGGGTAACGTATGCGACATTTCTCACCTATTCTTTTAACCCTTCCCCTCCGCTGATATATTTTCGATACAAATCTGTACCGTTTGATCGATCGGACTCAAAATTTGGAAACTTATTCTTTAGGACTCGGCGGGTAACATAGGCTACATTTCCCCCCTCCTCCTTTACCCCTTCCCCTCCTTCTGATATATTTTTGATGCAAATCTATACCGTTTGACCGATCGGACTCAAAATTTAGAAACTTATTCTTTAGGACTCGGCATTTAACATAGGGTATATTTCCTCTCTCCCCTTTTACTTTTTATCCTCCCCCTGATGTATTTTCGATGCAAATCTATACCGTTCGAATCAAACCTTTGTTTCTCCCCACAAATTTATTTTCAACTTAATCCTTAACCTAATCCTTAGTATAATATAAAAATAAAATGTATAGGTATGGGGTTATTGTTAAATAGTGGCCTGAATAAAATGTATTAAATTCAGATTTGTTGCTACAACTTAAATGTCAGGATTATTTATAGAGCTTCAAAGCGTCTAGCGGAAGAAGTGACTCGCGAAAAGCGTCTGGCAATGATTAATATGATTGTATAATACTGTCTCGTTAAACATATAAAAAAAATCAGGTTTGTTATTTTTACGTTTCACTTGCACATTTTTTTGTAACTGTATTACCTGTTATCTGCCAAAATTCCCCGAACTCAAATGTCATAATATCCAGACCTTCTTGCCTACTACACTGTATAGGTCTTTTCATATACCTAAGCTTTCAATTGTGTGTAGTTTCTAAGATATCTCTACATGAGAGAGTACGGGCATTACCCTTGGCTTTACCCAACCGAGTTCCTCCAGGGTATGCATGGCTACAACAGTTTAGAGACTAAAAGGAATGTGTATCTGATTACGCATTTTTATTGATTGTTGCGCGGTATGATCGATCATCCCGAAATTATGCGGAGCATCGGTTTGTATGTTCCCGATAATTACCTAAGACAGCGTCAGCATAGATTGTTTCACATTCCAATGTACAGGACCAACCTGCCAATGGTTATGCCTGTTGGAAGAGCTACTGCTATGCTGAACAATATTACTCTGGATATCGATCTGTTCCATGTCTCTGAGAGGGTATTCCGAAGCAGGATTCTCTTACACCTTTGATGTTAATGATTTTATATATTGTGTTTAAATATTGCTTTTGTTTATATATGCTTATATAATTCTAACTTATTATAACATTTATGAAATTTAATTAAATTAAATTTTGTGTTTGTAATGTTTGAAATAGTTTATAAAAAATAAAATTAAATTTAATTGAATTGAAATAGTGATACGCCCCTCTCGTATCCGTAAGCTTAATGAAACAATGCGCTTATTACGCTTTGTACCCACACTAACTCAATTGCAAGCTTATACAAAAAGACCTATAGTACAGAAAATATTTCAGGTTTGATATTATAACGTAAGTCTGGCGATTACTGGCTTTTATTCTAATACTATAACAATTCAAACTAAATTTATCTGATTATATTTACAATGCTCGCATTTCCAACCGTATAATAGTATGCTCGAACCATCCATACATAAGTTCACTACACTTAAATTGATGACTTCGTATATTATGTACTTTCTAGCGATCATGTTTGCACTGCGTTCACTTCCTCTGCCGCATGAAATTTTCACTAGCGTAAGTAACTACGTAAATATGGGTGCAAGATGCCGTTTTGGATCGGTGAACCGCTTGCTTTATTTGATTCAAATCGCCATTTAATAATTGCGAGGAACGATGTTGTTAACTTTAAATATTAATTGATAGGTTTATCAAGAACCGAGTCGTTTTCCTTATTGTGCGAAAATATTTTCTTGGTTTTTCTATGTAGTTACGCGGGAATGCGTTACGTCTCGGCTGTGTCCGGTTCTTGGTAAAACCATCGACGTTGGCCCTGGACTCTCCTCGGAGCCTGTGCCTCTTGTCCTCGTCGTTGATGGTAATTACAATAAACTGCATAGAAAATGCATGCACGCAGAGGCTGTGAATGGACCGCTAGCCGGCATCATTTCAGATTTCAGCGGGTTGCTTACATAGCTATCGGTTCAATCTTGATTTATCTTCCGAGTGATGGTGGTCCATCAACCAGTTTAATGTTGTTTCTTTGATTTTGAACGTGAAGATTTATAGAAAGCTTCAAGAATAATGTATCGTTCTTCTGCTTATGGTGCCATCTCCTATCGGAGGTCGGCGATAATCGATAATCTTACGATTTTATTGACCGCCGCACGGAACACCTGAGTCGAGTTAAACTTATACCAGTCCCTCAAGTTACGCAGCCATGAGATCCGAATGATTTATATTTCGGTCCTCTCATAATGTGCCCGAGATACTCCAGCTTTCTTATCTTGATAGTTCGCAGCACTTCTCGGTCTTTTTCCACACGCCAGAGCACTTCATCATTCGTCACTCTATGCACAATATGCGTCTATAGATCCACATCTCAAAAGCCTCGACTTTGCGGATTAGTTATTGGTGAAGTGTCCATGCCTCCACTTCATATAAGAGAATGGCAAAAATATAACACCGAATCATACGCATTCTGAGTTGTAGGCTTAGGTCACGGTTGGAAAATAACGGTCTCATTCTGAGAACTGCACTTCTTGCCATCTATGTTCAAGCTTTTACTTCTAGAGATGAATCCCAGTTCTCAGTCACCCATGCACCAAAGTAGTTGTATTGCGTGACTCTTTCTATTGGTTCCTTTTTGATGGTTATTTTTTGTGGCGTTGGAAGTGATCTTTTCGATGCTATTAACAATTTTGTTTTGCGAGTGTTCATCTTCAGGCCTTACTTGTTACTTGCTTCATTCATTATATCATTATGTTCTTGAAATTACTCTTAATCTTTTAATTAATTGGCTCGTAGAATATTTATTCAGCGAGTAGCCAAGCCAAAGTGTAACGAAAAATGCGTGGCGTTTTACTATATTTTCTCACTTTACTTTCATCTTGCCAGTGCAGTGGTTAGGTTTATACCGTACGCCTTTAAAACCTTTTAGAAATCAAAAAGGTTTTGGAAGCATAGGAGTTTCATTCCCGGTTCTTCTCATGTTATATAATGTTAAATTTTGTGTTAGAATGTAATGAATTGATATTATTTATTCATTATGAACATCAACTTTAAATGCTGATATTTTAAATTTTATTTAATAAATAGTTTAAAATTAAAATTAAGTAAAAAAATTAAAATAAAGCCAGTATCGGTAAGAATCTTAAAATATTTTTTAACGATTATTTCTCTGTTTTTAAAATTTAACTTAACGGTAACGGTAAAAGTTTTTAAATATCTCTTACCGATAAGACAGCGTTCGTAAAAAACGCATCGCTCGACCATTTACATAGGTCACCACAAAAGCCCTTTTATAAACGGGATTTTTCATTCTAAATAGTGGTGAAAGAATTTTTGAAATCGGATGAGTAGTTTCGGAGATTACCTCCTACATCCAAACTTACAATTTTTACATCTTTATATATATTAGTATAGATTTTTTTTGATATATTATATTTTATATATTATAAAAGACGTGTATCTTATAAATTATAATTTGTTTAAGTATTTTATTCTGAATTACCAATAGCAATACTGAACTCCAGGAAAGTGTTGACATAACCTAGATATATATCCATTTTGCGTGAACTACGTTGGCTTCGTTTCCCTGAAAGAGTAGAATTTAAAATGTGTCCGTTGATGTACAGGGCGGCACATAACATGGCGCCTCTGGATCTTCAAGAGTTCCTTATCCCTTACAACATGATTGGTAAACGTCAAACTCCATGATCAGCTTCTACTTCAGATGCATGAAGGGTTATAGAACCAATCTGTCATTGATCGAATACTAAATAACTAACTATTGAAAGGCCCAAAGCGTGGAACTTTTTAACATTAAATATATTAAAGAAAACACATAATTATTGTGAATTATCTCAGAACAAACTTCTGTGAATTATTAACAAATTTATTAATCAATTAGAAAAGACATCCAGAAAAATCAAACAAACGAAAAAATATTTTAGCTGTTAATCAATTAAAAAGATAAGGTCGAAAAATTTAGGTTAATTTACCAAGCTGCCGTGGCGAAATTGGATAACGCGCCATTCCCGGACAGAGTAGAGGTCCGTTGGTTCGAATCCCGGTAGCAGCTAAAATATTTTTTCGTTAATTTGATTTTTAATAAATCTGTTAAGAAATATTTAAGACTGAAAACACACCTTATCAATTTTTTTTAATACCAGTGTTCGACTAAGCAGTTGTGCGAAGGGATCTGAAGGTGAAATTTTTACGAAAATGGCGCAATATAAATTATATCACTTATTATTTTTATTAATATTGATATAATAGGAAACATGAAATTAAGTCTGCGTAAACAAAGATCCCGTTATTGATTACGATGTTTCCTTTGAATTTATATCCTTATAAAAACGAACTGACAAATCTGATTCTCGATTTTCCACGTGATATTTTATGAGCGCTAAAATAATTGGTGTGACGGGTCAAATGTTGATCCTTTTGTTTGTCACGTAATCCACGTTCTACCAGCACGTACACTTACCCCGAATATTCCTACACTAAATTTTCTCACACATTTTTCTTATTACACATCTATATAATATACCAGAAGAATCTTTCTGCACGTTGCGCATGTTTGAAAGCAAATTTATACTTTACGCTGCAATGAATTATAAATTTAGCTGCATTGTACATATTTTTAAGGACGACTTTGACGAGTTTTAAACAATATTCTCTTACTTTTAAAGGAACACATAAAAAAGGAAGCCGTTTGCTCAAAAATTATCATATACGAAAATAATCTCAGACCATTTTTTTAAGATAGCTAAACGTGCGCCTTATTCCTGAATATTTAGGAGAGGAAAATACACAACTTCGGTTTCAGAAGCCAGCCATTTTTGTATTAGTATTTTTATAAAATCATACCAGTTTACACTTTTTTCTTACGTGAAATTCACTTTGATATACTAGTGTTTTGGATCACGAACACGTTTTCTGAACAGGTTTTGCTCGCAATTCAAAGCTTAACATATTAACTGTATATATTTAAAAATAAATATATTTAAATGTTGACTGTAAATATTGTACATTGATCCCACGACTCAGGAGGCCTTTCTGTGACTAAGGCATCGATCGATAAATAGCTTGCTCAAGTAATCGGGGGGGATATTGCATTTTAATATTACAGAATGCTGGGTTTTATAAATAAATTAATATTTATCAAGTGAATATGACACTTGTGCTACGAATAAAATAACTTAATTAATGATGGTATCCTATGACGTGGCCAGTAACCTCCAGATATTGCATAGTTACTCTTCAGGACCCTGCGTAAAACAAAATATACCCCCTCTCTCTCCGGATATCTCACCCGGCCTCAACAAAAGGGGCAATCCTGAGAGAAGGACAGCTAGCACAGCACGCTTTATTTATAATATATTCTTAAAAGGTCAATAGGTTGTATGTAAAAGTTAAATGCATCAATTTCCTGTCACCATAGGGAACATCTGTCATTCTATTACTCGATTGCTATACGAATCACGTCAGTCACCCTATAAATAATCGTCAATTTTTGATCCATACATGCTGTTTTTGGCGAGACCTCTATGTTTCTATTGGATTTTTTTTTGTGCACCTTCATAAGTGGTAATTGTCAAGAAACTCTCATCTTAATATGTGCCACTTCACAAATAAAGTGTGATTTAATCTTAAATTATGATATAAACATTGATTAATGGCGGTTAGGTGATTTGAAATTGATACAGTTCGTATTACCCGATGAAGCCGAGGTCGACCCAGCCGCTCGATATTAATTATATGTTTCACTGCGATATAAATGATTAATTAGTGTATTATGCGTATACTTAGATATGTAAACTATGTGAAACTATTGCTCAGTTTTTCCTTTTGGAACAGCTGGCGTTTGGGCTGGTACGTCAGAAATCTCAGTAGGCCTCAATTATCGTCCTATTTTTTTTACCATCTTATTAATATAAGCTAATGCTTCACCTGTTTGTCTGGACGGAATCTTACACTTGGTATTTCATGCACATCCCAATGTCCAATCGAGCAGAATGAATCACTTTACTAATGAATCAATTAATCAGATTCACTAATTAATCAATTAATCCATAATAATTATTTAATCAAAGTTTTATATCGGAAATAATTTAATGAGCTCACCAAAAGGCGCTAGTTTCCTAGAATGTATACATATACAATAGGATTCGCAATATTTCGCGTACCATTTTTTATTACGTTACGTTCAACCCAGTGCTCTGACACTTTTACTACATACCTTGTAATGAGAAAAATCATAAGTGTGTATTGAACTTGAATCTTGAACTCGGATGCATCCCATTCGCACGCGTTGTTCTTACTTTCTTTCCGTCACGTGGTTGTAGGTACCGTACGAGTTTCACGTGGCCAAATAATAGTATTCCATCGGTTTGTTGTACAAATTAGCATTCACTTTACTGCACCAACAACTGGCCTCGCGGTGTGAACTCCCCCGCGGAGTAATTGCAGCAAATCTCTGCCCGCTGCAGCTGTACTGCAGTGCAGTGCGGTGCTCGGGCGCGGGAATGCGCTTCGTTTCTTGGCACCGGACACACTTGACCGTGTTTGTCGGCGACGGCCAGGCCTTGACTTCCATTGGCGCAGGCTGACTGAAGCACCGGCTTCCCTTATTCGGGCAGAGTGACAACCAAGCATTTTCTAATCGCGTGCAGGATCCGCTTGAAGCGTGCACGGTTAAAAATTTTACACAAAAGCTGACACAAACACTTGGGACCAACAATGGACAAAAACTTCAACTGGACACATCACATAGAAGACACTTGTAAGAAGCAAAGAACCCTACTATAGATGTACCACTTTAACTTGGCGTGCGAGGGAGGGCGTCCCTGTCGCGTAACAGAAGTTGTCAGGGTGTAAATTTATTACACAATACATAATGTACAGAATGTCGGGTGACCGGTGTCGTATTCAATGCAGAAATTTGGTCGGGCAGTACTAAAGAAACCATGCGGTAATGGCGGCCGTTCTATCTGTCAAACTGTCAGACGGTAATATGGGTCCATTATTCGCCTTTTAAGCTTCGCAAAACTTTAATACTTCATTGGCGCATGTTCTCGCACCATCCCGGACTGTTTAGGATGTTTTGGACATAATCATTCAGTGTATATTGGTAATCAAGATGTCACAGCTCCCGACCAAATACAAAATTGAACTAAATGACAGGGCGCGGAGTTACCGCCG
Organism: Agrypnia vestita; assembly: GCA_016648135.1. Classification (NCBI taxonomy): domain Eukaryota; kingdom Metazoa; phylum Arthropoda; class Insecta; order Trichoptera; family Phryganeidae; genus Agrypnia; species Agrypnia vestita. The sequence continues at coordinate 10,035 of JADDOH010001211.1, forward strand.
GGTGCGGGCGGGGCGGGTTTTAGTTCCAAATTCGCCGCACGCCAAGTTACGTTGGGCAAGCAATAGGTAAATTCTTTCATCTCAAACATTGTATTCCAAGACACACACGTTACTGCTTATATTACAGTTTAGTAGATTCAATTGTAAACTATGGCCTAAACAGCTACGGATTGACTTTTCCACCATACTTAGGAAAAGTAAAACAACTGCAATTAAGAATTATTAACTATAGCAAATAAAAAACAAAAAGAAGCATGTAAGGACCAACCGGAAAACCTATTCAAAATGTATAATAAACTGTACTATAAAGTGACACTGGAAGAATACGAGGACAGATTCAAAACACAAATACATCATGAATATACGACAAGACAAATAACGAATAAAAAACTAGAAATAAAAAAAACTAATAATTGTTACGGAGACAGACCCAAACAGTGCGTAATTCCAAAATACTACAGTGAATTGTGAAGTGGATAGGAAAAGCAAAAATTAGTTTATTATAGTAGCTTATTATATAACATGTCATAAATTAAGTACAATGAAGTAAAGAAATGTACATACACTTATTATAAATCCTTAAATAAATCCTTGCATTTGAACTGTAATTACTGTTTTGCAAGAGGTAATTAAAAAAAAAAGTTTATGCTTGTCAAAATGTCTGATATTGTTCCGTGGAAACATCCGCGTCTCTGACCTCGCAGAGCTGCGTTTCGGATTCTATTACAGGTTCCATCGTCAGGGCTGGCGTCGACAATGCAACATGTAAACTTTTGTTATGTTTAATATTGACTTGCATTAACGTAACGAAAGCAGGGGTTTATGTTAATATGTTATTATATCGAGGTAACTCATAAACCCACAATTTTTCGTCATTTTTAAATTTTAATGAAAAGTTTAATCATATTTACAATTCTTTTGCGATGATTTAACATTTTATTAGTAAAGTTGCGATTTTTAAGAACGTAGGTACCTAGTTCATAGACATGACAAACAAATTAGACAGATCGCATTACAGGGTCAATTCATTACACGATCAATGTACAGGGTCACTATGGCGTATTTGGTAAAGTAGTCTTTGGTCAGGGGCGCGCAGTGAGTACCTTAAAGTTATATACCTCGTAATATTCATATTACGTATTAGTTATGATCGTTTTATTCGGGTTTTAAAATAACAGTTCTTTTGTATAAATATTTTATTTTGAATTATTTTTTAATATACGTATATTTACGTATTTACGTAAAAGTCATGCTTGAATGTACCGCTACACGCGCTTGTCTTCTAGCAATATAAAATTTCGGTGCATATTTTTCCGATATTTCGATTATTTTCTGTTGAATTGATTTGTTTTTATATTTCTTATTGTTTAAGTTATCCTAATTATAATACTTTCGACGTCCGTCCGTTACAAAGCACTTAGTGTACCTGAAGAAAATACATTGTGTGCTGCATATATTTTTTTACAAAGGTTCGCGTCTTTGCTAAGTTCTATATGTAGCCTATTTTTTAAGGGTCCCGCACATATATGTAATGGCAACTTCCGTAGGTCTCCGCGTTCGAGTTTTCTCGCCCGGTGTTCGAGCCCCATCCCACGTCCGTCTGTCAGTCTGTCCGTCCGTCCGTCCGTCCGTCCGTCCGTCCGTCCGTCCGTCCGTCCGTCCGTCCGTCTGTCTGTCTGCATAATTGTAATACGACAGTTCGACAACACTACGCAATTACGTATTTTTACGCTTTATATAAAACATTTTAATTTCATTATGTACCTACTGACATGTTTTTAAAATTGATCGGATTCGTAGATTTTTATACATGTATTATTATTTTTTTGTGTTTGTGTTTTTGTGGATTTTTCTTTTATCGTAAAAAATGGTTAACACAGGTAAATAAATATAAGGAAAACTATAATATAATTTGATGAAACATTGCAAAAAATCAATTATTTCTGACATGTTTTTATATATTTTTCTGCATAATATTTTATTTTTATTTTATTTTATTTTCATTTATTGGTTTTCTTACAGCCATATAATTAATCAATCTTGAAAAAAACAATAATTGATGTACAGAGTTTTGGGCCAATTACAAGAAAACACGTATATACAATCGATAAAAAATAAGAAAAAACATGTCCAATAGTGAGTTTGTGTGAGTGTGTGTATTTGTGTGTTTATTTATTTATTTTATATCACACTTGAAGAAAATACGTTTTTCCCAGCTAGTTACCTCCAGTGGAGCTATTAATAATATAAAATATGTACAGAAACGTGAATAAAAAAATGCTTCACTTCTTTCTTGAACGATCTTAGCTTTAAATGTGCTATTTTTAATAACTTATATGCGTAGATTTTACATTAAAGAGAGGTCGACTGGCAATGCCAGTGAAGTTCAGCGGCTATGAACACTTTTTCTCATAGCTTCTTTTGCATCTCATAAAAAAATTTATATTGAATGGTATAAAATAAAATTCACTAGGTTTCTTTCTAAAATACTACCTATTATTTAATCAATTATTAAACTACGAAACTGACGACGTTTATGGAAAATAAAACTTTGGTTAGTAATTTAATAATTGAATTTAATTAGTTTTGCTTTAGAAAGATAAACACACTTATTTCAAATATATGGAACCGAATGGATACATTTTTTTAAATGTTTATAGCGTTAACTTTGTGATTGGACATAATTATTAATTTTAATTAAACAACTTTGAACGGGGGCGCGGCTACAGTTATGGTGGGGGTAGTTGAGAAGTGGACCCCCCATATTGGCGTCCACTTCTTAAGGGGTTATATACCTTTTTGTGCGGAAAAAATAAGGAAAGTTTGGATTTTTTTTTAAATATGTAGTAATAATTTTATTAAATCAAAGTTATAATTTTGTAATAGTATATTATTCATTGAATAAAACACGCCTTAATTTATTTAAAAATATTAAAAATTGGCGGAGTTATGGCTCTTTCCCCGAAACCCTTTTTTTTTCATGAGGCTTGCGGTGATCACCATGGAAGTCCAGCAGGTTAACTGAAATCATAAAATCAAAAATATTTCATTAGTACATGAACATTCCTTGTACTTGAACGATTATTTAAATAAATATTTTGTTTTTTCTGCATACGGGAATGATTTCTCAAAAAATCAACATTTTGAGCTCTAAAAATTTTATTAAAAAATTCTTATCTGCATGATAAAAAATTATGCATAAAAAATGAATCGTTCAAGTACACACAACATTAATTACGAACAATTTAAAAAAAAATTGAAGAAAATCGGTCAAATAGTTTTTCTGCAATCGTGATCACGGCAAAGGCACTTTTGAAAAAACACCATTTCGAGATAATCGAGTTTAAAGTTTCAAGATTAGTTTATATAAACATTAAAGTCGATCAGGTAAACTTACAAATCATCGTCGATTCCGGGACCATATAGCGTGTCATCTGCACTCGATGCAGCCTCCAAAATATCTATTTGGTGTTGTCTGCTGGCCATTCGTCCCTCCCTTGTCGCACCTTGCGCCCGAAGTTCGGCCGTCGAAATTCGCCTCTCGTCCTGCTGCGCGACGTACTCATGAGCGTTGCTGCCACAATGCACCCCCATTGCCTCGAAAACTTTCAAAATAGATATTTGCCCCTCGTTGAATATACAGGCTGATGTATAAGCAGCAATTCTTACAGGTACTGCACCTCCTGGAAGATGTTTCGGGGACAGTTTCCAGATCAGTTGGTTGTAGCTCTCGTTGTTATTTTGAGTGAATCCACCGAGGCATCTTTCAAGCAATTCATCTTTAGATAAGTCTTCGTATATCGGCTTCATAATCTTCAATACATCATCGGGTAGGGGTTGGTAGGAGTGAACAAATCCGGGGATCTGGTTTTTCTTTTTTGGTTTCTTGTTGGGTAGCGCAGCAAAAGCTCTCTGCCACTCGCACCATGACTCATCACCGGCGGGACATTTATCGTGTTGGGGATTCGTGTCGGTTGAGCTATAGTGGTAAAACGTTGCCCAAATGTCATTTTTCATTTTCTCCAGTGAATTTGAATTCCGACGAATTGCTAACCCGTAGTAAACAGCCAACTTGTCTATCATTTTCCCAGTTAATTTTCCCCTACCACCCAGCCCTTTATTATTTTTTTTAGCGTTTCTCAGTCGTGTGCCCATTCGTTTCTGCACGTGTCCAATGCATTCCTTCTTCTGCACGACAAGGTCCTCGTATGGCTCCGCATTTTTTATAGAGGAAAAAGTTTTGGAGTCGCCGTCACCAACGTAATTGGCGTACTTCACCCCATGCAATGTTTCGGAACGTCCGAACATTTCCAGTATAGCATCTACCTCCATCTTGCCGGCTGATCCCGAATGATTAGATGTGCACTGAGGTTCATGAGTTTGAAACCATTCTATATACTCGGCAGTGTCCTTTTTTTTCTCCCAAGTTTGGCACAATTTACAAAAGGCGCTTTTCACAGCAATGTCTACGATTTTCCCAGTGTAATACCCCACCAAAGAAGCGACCCCGTACAAGGAAGTGAATCCACGTTTCTTCCAAGTTCCATCGCCAGATACAGTCAAATGTTTTTTAATCAACCCCTCGTTTTTTTTCATTTCGTCACGCACAGCAAAACTAATAAAACGATCAAATACTGTTTTTACGGTAGTTAAAATTTGTTTCAAGATGGCATCGTAAGATTTTTGTTTCAGAAACGGTGGCATATCCATTAATCCACAAAAATTTTCACAGCCCGCTGCCCCCAAACCGAGCAATCGCATTGTCATTATGAAACGTCTATTGATTTCATACGCACCATCAATAACCGCGGTCATATTTATTTTACGCTGCTCACAGTTGTCACACGTTACTGCGATTTTGTATCGAAGTCCTCGCATTTCTATAGGCGCGGATTGCATAGAACCGTCACACGTATTGCATTTTACGTACTGTGAAATAGCCGTAAACACTTGAACAAAATTGAATGAATACATGAATATCGTCCTTCAATTTTAATTTCTTACGAGACGCACTGAAGCTACTTTCGTCCACTTCCACAGTTTGAGGATTAAAATATTGCTTCCTCTTTTTCGATCGCGATTTGTAATTTTTACTACCTTCACGAGTTACGCGTGTAATTTTTTGTCGGGAACTCATACTGATTTTTTGTAAAAAGGAAAATGTTCGATTCTTAGATGCTCACGCTTCAGAAGTTCGTATACAACTGATTTATAAGGGTGTTTGTATGGTCAAAAATGGAGCACGTTCGAGTAAACATCGTACCTACCTCATGTAATTAACTTTCTACAATAACAAAAGATTTACCGTTAAGGCGGAGCGACCCCTGATAAGCGCTACCTGCTAAGCGGTCCCTTACCGCTATCTGCTCAGCCGTGCGGCGGTTACGGGGCGCGCTTCGAAACTCTGCAACTTTTGATCTATTGCTTGGATCTTCATGAAAATTTGAAGAAATGTTCTCAATGAGTTTTACTTTCAGATAGAGCAATAAAAAAAAACGATTTTTGAAAAAAAAAGAAGGTATATAACCCCTTAATAACCCCCACCGTAATTGGTGGAATAAGTAATGGATAGTTAGTTTGCTTCCGTCCTGATGAAGATACTGTGGTAGCGAAAACGGTAGACGTAGAGTTACTAGTTAAGTGGTTAATACTTAAGGTTAAATGTTTAATTAAAATTATTAAATTAACCGAATGGATACATTTATTTGATACTTTTCCATACAAAAATGTGATGCAAAAAAATAAGAAGCTGATGGGAAAAGGTGAATTTCCCTCGCGTTGCCAGACGATCGCCTTAATATGTATGATGTTGTTAAGCTTACGTCATCCAATTGAATTATTATGAACAAATTAGGATTGTAAATTCAATTGCCATTGGCAGTGCGCCATTCGTTCGTAAAACACATAAATTTCAATTTCCCCGAAGACTCCTTATTTTAGACTTGGCATAATTGGCTGGGGTGGACGAGCTATTTTGCACGAGTCGATCTCAACAGCGCCAAATTGACTATTCACCGATAGCGGCCGGGCGGTGGTGGGCGAACACCTTCGAGGCCTTGAAAGCTAGAATCTCAGAACAATTAACTGTAGCGCCGTGTTCCTGTTAGCCTTGGAATCATTTGACAATCATTATTCAATATGCGTAACGACTTGGTCTGTGCGAGAGTTGTTACCAATCAGTCAATCTTATCCGTTCCAAGTTGTTTTTACCGGAAAATTTCCAACTAAATTGAAAATATTTTTATGCAGGTATACATATTATAATATATATATTATTATATATATATATATTATGTATAGTATATATATAGACCATATTAATATATATATATATATAGTATTATATATATATATATAATATATAATATATGTAATATATATATATTTTATGTAATATATTAGCATTAAGAATCAACAATACTTATCATACCCTTATGTACACATACGTGTACCTATATCTATATATTAATTACTCCAACCAATGTCGTTTCTGCATTTGGATAATTTCTGTTGCCAGTTTAAAAAAAAACATTTTAGAGTACATTAAAAAGATTAAAAAATATAGGAATACGAACAAACTGATATCAAAAAACATCCAAATCCAAATTATCGAATATTAAAATATCGGAATTTATAGATTTTTTAAAATATTTTCGTGGAATTCCTTTTTACAAAACAGCCAACGTAATTGCAGTCAACGAATTTTTGTGCTGGTCATACCACAGAATGACGCTTTATGACATTGACAGTAAGTATACGTTTACGCTTTTCTTTTTATTGTTTTTGCATTAATCTTGCTTCAATAAACGTTCAAAACATTTGTTTATTAAACATTTATTACGCTTTATATTTTATTTAAACTGCAAAGTGAACTTAACCTTAGATTCATGAACATTTCTCATATAACCTCAAAAGTCTCACAGCGCGTGGCGCGAATGTCATTTTACGTATCATTTTCTCCGTATTTATACATAATAAATATTATTATTTTTCAGAATTCCGATGGAAGACTCAACATCACAAACCGGCAATTTGATAATGCGATTCGTGCTCACAATATGAAAGAAGAAATGCCAGACGTAGACTGTCAAACATAACAGAAGAGGAATGTGAAAGAAGGAATGCTGACCAGCGGGAACGTAAAAATGCTAGGCAAAGAGTGTATGCTG
>JADDOH010001212.1:0-88480 GCA_016648135.1 Agrypnia vestita
TTAATTACTAATAAATGTATCTCTTTTTTTTCAGTTCATAAAAAAAATGTGAAATTTGCGAACTTGAATGAAAATAAAGGTACAAACTCGTAAGTATTCTCCAATGCCGTGTTGAGGTATTTGGAGGAAAAATGACTTAATTAACCATGTATTTTTCATCATGACATAAGACTGACGAGATTGTTACAAGAAAAGAATTTATACACCATAGAAAACATTGAAAAAAAGGTGTATACTACAACAGGGCCCTTGTGGTAAGTACTCACAAAAATGGTGTTATATAAATCATTCTATTATTATTATTAACAGAGTATAAATAAGTATGTACCTGTTATTATATAAGATCGGAAAAATAAGCCCCTGTTGAAAGATGTTCAAAAACTTTTGGGAAACTCTGTGCATATTATATATATGAATTTGGTTTCAGATGAAATATTTCCGACACAGACATATCAATTCTACAACGGATGGCGTCAAAACTCGTTTAAATCTGACGTATTTGAATTTAAACTACAAATAAACAGAGAATGAATGTTCAACGCGCACATGTGGCTAAAAGTGTGCCTTCTGTCTGTTTTCATTATTGTCTGCACATTTGATGCTTCCATTAAATAAACAAAGATGGTTGAACATACTTCAAACTGCGCGAAAAGTTTATTTGTAATTTAAAGTAAATATTTCAAAATTCGGAAGACTAATTTACTGCTCTTTATAAAACATGATTATGAAATATTTTTTTTCAATTCATGAAATAATGTACGCTTGACGATGTTACTTAAGAAATATAATAATGATTAAATAAAAAAATCAACAATAACAATTAATGAGCTTCACGAGTATGTTTTTCTTTGTCAGCAACTATACCAAATTTATAAATTTAAAAAAAAAAAAATTTAAGTAGAGACTGATGTTTTTTACAAATAAATAAGTTTGTAAAATATTAAGAAAAGAACCTTTGTAACTTTTAGATAGTTAGGTAGGTACTAATTAGTTAATATTGTTTTAAGGTATTAATTATTTGTCGAATTATTATATTTTGCCTTTTAATAAGCCCCAATTATTTTTTTTAATAATACAAAAACATATTATATTTTTTAGTTTGTAACACTTCACAAAACACCCAAATCACATTAAATTATTGTAACCTCACCGGGAATCGAACCCTGAATCCTCGGTGTATGAAACCAGTGTCATGCCCACAGAGCTAAGAGGCCGCAATGTTGATTAAATCAAGAAAAAAACGGTTGAATTTTGTTTCTTTCATAAAAAACATACATGTCGAAAAGCTTACATTTCATTAAACCACGAAATTCATTAACGATATCAATTATTTTTTTAAACTCACTCATCACTTACATAAAATCAATTTTTTCACTCACAACACTCAATCATTAACACAAATTGATTGATTTAATTAAAGGAAACTTCATCAATCGCGATTGTACTTATCGCGTAAGGACTTCGCGATCTTGGCGAAATCGGCTACGGAGGCACGCTCGACCTCCACGCGAGTTCGTGGGCGACTGACAAAGCCTAGACAGCGAGCAATTTGGGCAATGTCGACAGGTGTTCGTTCGAAATTCGAACGCTCCACTACGGTTTTCCCGCCAACAATTTTCTCTTTCATCCCCCGGAGAGCTTACGCGACGCCAAAGCTTCGGGTTTGATAATTTTGTAATAAACTTCACAATTTGAAGGCCAAAAATGTGCGCGGGGCCTTCTTACGGCAACACAACACGGCTTTTTGTGGAAACAGTATCAAAGATCAGACGGAAGAAAAAATGAATGGAAATCTTTTTGTGTGCCTTTAAAAACTCGTTTTTTTACATAATTTTCTTCGAAATTATCTATTTGCATTTTTTTTGGAAAATATTAAATTTTTATAATATAATTTTCTGAATAAGAATATATTTTGTTTCACCAATGATTTTTTGAAAATACCAACAATTTTTGGGGCAATTTACCTTCGTCATGATACAACACACTCATAATAAAAATTAAAAATCAATAATCGAAGTATAGAAGCATAGACAATAACAAAATAAAATAAAATCTATAGGAAATGAATTAATAATGAAGTAATAATATAAGAACAAATTTAAGAAACAACTATTTATAAAAAGGACCTGGTTATTTATAATGGTGAAAACAAGGTTAATTATAGTAATTATATCACCACAAAATCATTTAGCTCGTATTGAATGATTTATTATATTTTTGTGTAATTTCCTTTATCTTAAAAATAATTTAATTTTGATATCTTCCTTTTCTTCTTAAAATTGGGCAATCCGCCCCCTTAAAGAACGATTTGTGCCATTTTACAAGTTATACATGAGATGTTTCTAATAAAATTTTTGATATTATGGTAATCATGTTAGGTGAGTTCAGAGCAAGAAGATGATAAATATTGTTTGGTAGTTGAAATTTAGCCACGATCAATTCACTGTATAGGGTATCGGAGTTGCGAAATACGCAGGCAAAAAATATTTGATCAAGAGTCTCCTCCTAAATATTGGACATCTTCAACTAAATTAAAATAATCAAGAAGCTTAAATTCTACGGTTGTTTGTACGTGGTCTGTATAGAAATGAAATCGCCACTGTGCAATTGACGAAGAGAGAGAATATTTGAAAAAGATTATCTGGGCAATAACGGCAATTTTCCAAATGAAAAGTGAGGGTATTGGAATCAAAAGCGCACTATCTAATATACGAATTTTTAATAAACGTTTTTGTGGCTGATATTTTTAATATAATTTTGATGACTTCTTTTAAAATCTGTCATCAATTGTGAAATTTACACTCTTTCCCATATAATTATATTCAAACACGTCGTCTTGTATTTTCGTCTTATGCAGAGTAAACATATATGTATACTTCATTTGTTGTGAAAAATTACTTTTCATTGACATTTTGTGAAAAACTTAAGCAAATTAAGTAGAATTTCAGCATTAATAGATAATATGTGGGCTATGAAAAAGTAAAGGCAGCAATATCAAAAAAAATGTACTGAATTCTAGATTTCATGTATCTATCTCTTCCAAAAACATGTTTCCTTTAAATTTATAGACTTACGTATTGCTGCCTTTGCTTTTATATCCTATATACGTCATTTGGACATATAGAAATGGTGAGTGCTTTCATAAATTGTAATTTGTGTAAATGTAAGAAAAAATTTTTTTTTTTAGATCGTATGCATTGTATCCTGTCAAAGGGATGATTGCCCCCCAAAAATGGTTGGTATTATCAACAAATTACTGGTATAAAGTATATTCTTGTTAATTATGTTAAAAGCTTAATGGTTTTAAGTACTTCATTTCGTGTCCCATCGCCACGAATCTGCGACAATATAAAGACCCGAATTCCTGAATTCCCGTGTAAATTTCCTGGTACAATTCCCACAAATTCCTGGGATAAATACCTAACCCTGCACTAGCATCGTGGTGCGTGTATTGTGGCATTAGAGTATATATGTCGTGAACCAAGTGATTAATAGGACATTATTTATATATATATATATATATTTTTTAAAATAGAGATGCGAACACGGAATTCGTGTCACATCAATATTCTTACTATTTTCAAATTAAGCTAAAAGCTTAAAAATGACAACCCAAGTCGGGCAATGTGATAAAAATATTAAAAATGAATTATTTATTACACTGTCCGGGCATTATTTATATTTCCAAGTGTTTGTTGGGCAATTTGATATTTTAAGTACATCTGGCGGGACGCGGGAATCGATAATAATTGAATGACGCGCACTGACCAGGTTAGGTTAGTTAGGTTAGATTAGGTTAGGTTAGGTAAGGTTAGGTAAGGTTAGGTTAGGTTAGTTTAGGTTAGTTTAGGTTAGGTTAGGTTAGGTTAGTTTAGGTTAGGTTAAGTTTGGTTAAGTTAGGTTAGGTTAGGTTTAATAGTCTTACTGTCACACAATAAAATAATTTCACATAAAACACTTTGTTTAAATTAATTAATTTTTAATTAATTAATTCAAAGTATATTTTTTCTTCTGAATGAAGGCTTGAACTTTGTGGTGACATTATTATCAAAATAAAACACAAATCACTTTGTTTTCATCACTTTATTAGATGTACAATCTACATGTTTCGAGAACAATGTTCTCTTCTTCAGGATTATTTGTGTCCAAAAATTTTTTTTTATGATTCTGCCCGATAGGTGAAGGACATTATTTATAATGCCCGGTCAATATAATTGTTATCATATTGGGCATTTTTCTAACTGTGCGGGCATTATAAATAATGTCCTCTTAATCACTGGTCCACAACATATACAAGTTGTGGCTCGTTGCTGAACAATAAATTCAGGTCCGGCGATTCGAGTAACACGTCGCAATAAAAAAAAATGAACTGTGCCAAAAACAGCTCAGACGTCACCTTTTTCGTAAATCCTCTGCCACGTTGTAAACGTAAACTGTAATTTAGACTGTCATGTAAGCATGTACACAAATAACGCCATATCTTTCTTTATTGTGCCCATTTGCAAAGCGCCGCCACCATCTGCCGGATATTTCTGAGAAAATCTTGAGCAATATTTCTCCAGTACAACAATAATAGAACGAGATCTGGCGTATCAATGAATTTGCATTACTATTAAAAGTATTTGCTGCATTGCCAATAAACGGCTACATCTTAACTTGAATGCAATTCGTCTGCAACGAATCATAAAAAATCTTTCATCACAGATGAATTGAGAGCCAGCTATTGCCGGACTTACGTTATAGTATCAAACCAGAAATATTTGAAGGTATATACGAAGGTTTGAGTATTAAGACATTTTAGATCGGGGGATTTGGGCAGACGACAGATAATGCAGGTACTTGTTTTGTCATTTCGTCACACATTTTGATAATTTTGACGTGGTTTGATATGAAACGGCGTCCACTACTTCTTCCAATTCGTCAATATCAGCTGTAGTCTCCGGTCGTCCATGGGGGTCGTAGTTGAGGTCGAAATTTCCAGAACGGAAGCGACCAAATCAAAAATCAATAACACACCGTTGGTATATGGACCAGGTACCGATGGTCGTTGATATTGCTGTGCAGCATTAGTGCCACAACGGAACTGATTTTCAAAAATAACGCGAATTTTCACTTAAAAGCTTTAACAAGACATTAATTTGAATTAGGAATTCCAAATCGAAAGCAAGATATCGATATCAGTATTAAAAAACGGCATATATAAATATTTATGTTTGTCTTTACTTTCAGTTTTTATCTTTAATATGAGGTCCTTACATATGAAATTGGCGTTTTGCCGTACTGGCAAATTTGATCTCAAATATCTTGTCTTTGGTTAGGAATTCCAAATCCAAATTTATACAGCTATTTACTCGTGTATTTGTGTTTTGAAAATTATAATTAATTTTTTTTTTCCTCAATTGTTTTTTTCTTTGCGTCACTCAGTTTACAAAATGAAAAACTTGAAATATCGCGTTATTCACGAGTACGAGTTCTACCGTGGCACCAGTGCTGCAGAAACGGCTCGAAGGATTAATGATGTGTATGGCGACGGTGCCGCAAAAGAAAACACAGTGCGTTTTTGGTTCCAACGTTTTCGTTCTGGAAATTTCGACCTGCAGAACAAGCCCCGTGGACGGCCGGAGACCAAAGTTGATAATGAAGAATTGAAGGCTATTGTGGAAGCGGATCCATCGCAAACCACATCCGAGTTAGCTGCAGGCTGCGGTGTTAGTGATAAAACTGTTTTAATCCACTTGAAGCAAATTGGTAAGGTGAAAAAGCTTGAAAGGTGGGTACCTCACGAATTGAGTGAAGCAAATCAACAAACGCGCGTTGACTGCTGCGTTGCATTACTCAACCGGCACAATAATGAAGGGATTTTAAATCGAATCATTACCTGTGATGAAAAGTGGATCCTGTACGATAATCGGAAGCGCTCATCGCAATGGCTGAACCCTGCCGAACCAGCCAAACCATGCCCCAAGCGTAAATTGACTCCAAAAAAGTTACTTGTGAGCGTTTGGTGGACTAGTGCTGGTGTCGTTCACTACAGCTTTCTTAAATCTGGCCAGACGATTACGGCAGATGTCTATTGTCAGCAACTGCAAACCATAATGTAAAAGCTAGCTGCTAAACAACCGAGGCTGGTTAATCGTCTAGCGTTATCATGAAGCAGCAGCCGCTGCTGCTTCATGATAACGCTAGACCACACACTGCACAACAGACGGCTACCAAATTAGAGGAGCTTCAATTGGAATATCTAAGACATCCACCGTACTCTCCGGACCTTGCCCCAACAGATTAGCATTTTTTTCGAAATTTGGATAACTTCTTGCAAAGGAAAAAATTCAACTCCGATGGGACAGTCCAAACCGCTTTCAAAGATTTTATTGATTCCCGTCCGAATGGTTTTTTTAGTAAAGGGATCGATGAACTACCTATGAGATGGCAAAAGTGCATAGATAGCAATGGTACATACTTTGATTAAATAAATATATTATAATAAAAAAAAATCGGCTTTATGTTCCTCCCATACTAAACGCCAATTTCTTATGTAAGGACCTAATATACCCACGTTGTATTCTAATATAGCGATCATTGGTCCCAATAAACTTTGATTATTTGATTTATACATAGTTTTTTTTTTTATTGATATGAAACGAATTGTGCTGTTGAGTAATAAATTTACGATTAGAAAATAAAAAAAATAAAAAGCAATCTACTTACTAAATAGTAAAGCGCTAAATTTATATATATCAATAGTTATAACATTTATATGCGGTGTACACTTTTATTATAAATATGGTAACATTCTTGCAACTATAGAAATCAGATTTCCTCTGGGAGCGTAGGTTCGAAGCGGCCGAGAATATTGTTTTATTTTGGCGTCTTAAAAATAAAGAAATATAAATTTTATTTTCACGAAATCATTTGTTTATTTAATTTACAAAAAAATTCATTTTTACATGCTGTGCAAGTTTTACAGTAGAGATACAAACACTTTTTTTAAATATAGATGCGAACACGGAATACGTGTCTTTGGACACAATGATTTTGTGGTTTCATTATTAATATAATAAATAAGAATAAACTTTGTTTTCATCGCTAATTTTTTGAAAATACCAACATGTTTTGGGGCCATGGGATGTGCCTACGATATAACCGCTGTGGAGTAAAAGAAATGGCTACAATTAGCAAATAACAAGGAAGGGTGGAAGGGTATGGAAGAGGCCTATATCCAGCAGTGGAGAGATTAAGGCTGAAGTAGAAGAAGAAGAGTTTAGGGTTCAATGGTTTTTTCATCAGATTACAACGTGTACTAACAATTAAAAATATAAAAATACATATATGAGAGATGGATAAATATAATTAAGTATTAATATGAAAACAAATTTAAAAGATAATTATTTCTAAAAAAATCTAATTTATCTAACCCTTATTCATAAAGAATGATCCGTTTCGTAAAGTAGATTTATTTTTAGATTACGTTGTATCTTTATGAAGGGATCATTGGCTCCGAAACATTTTGGTATTTTCAACAAATAAGTTGTGAAAAAGAAGAATATTCTTATTAATTATTAACTACTTTATTAATTTTTTTAAATATCCGTATTGTCGATGGAAGTACGGCGGTAAGTAACTAATAATGTGCCTCATTTTACTTATCTTTTGAAATATTTAGTTGTTGTAGTGTTTTTCTAAATTTATTAAAAATTCAAACTCCATCTATACCGTCCCCTCCTCTGCGCCTAATGACCACGCCCACGTACCCAACGGATTCTAATCTCCACCCCACTCCTCATTCTGTCCTTTAGACTTAAGTTTAGTATCAGTGACATTACTGAAGATGATGCGATAGCATGGAAAACGTTCTATGGGTCGACCACAATCAAAAGAACATTCCCTAGCTTTGTCCGGTAAGAAGAAAGCGAGGGGAAAGTTGCCTGGTAAGCCCGTATATTATATTCCAAATAAATATATATTATTCAGTTTAAAAAAGGTTACTTACGTAGTAGAAACACTTCTTTTGTGTTCATTTATTGCATCGTAACAACACACATATTTTTTGCGCACATTCTTTTGAATGCGGTCTGGTATAACATTTATAAACAAATAATGAAGGTAAAAAAGTTTTCTTTTTTTTTTAATAATTGAGCAGCCAAATTAGGTAGGGAAAATTATAAAAAATAATTGTGTTTAACTATCCCTTTTAAAAACTTTTTTAGTTTCGGCAAGTTACGCTATCTACACATGGTTCTCGTAAAAGACATCTTATCAGAGCAATGTGGGGCCGAGTCCCATATAAATTATATCACCCACTTTTATAGGCAATTCATCAAGTGTGGTTTGGCGGCTTAGAGGGCTTATTTAAATAGGGGACCATAAACACGCAAGGGTCGGGGGTTGAGTTCTTCCATCAAGAGTTTATCAAATAATTAAATAAAAATATCAACTGAAATAAGGATTTTATATTTATAAAAATATAGCCGTGATAAATGCAGTAAACCCTAAACTTTAGTGAGACCGTTGTCGTCTTTTTGTATCTGCGGTGTCTGGGTTATATGAGGAATCAGGACATTCGCCTTTGAGGTCGACGTTCAAAATATAGTACCTATACGATTTTTAACTCAATTAATAGATGAAACTAAATACTTGTATTTAAAAAACAATTTTAAAACAAATTAAACGATTCACTTAGAAAAGTCCGCAGAAAAATCTTATTATTAAAAATATATATCTGTGTTGAATTAATTTTTTTTATATTTTTTTCAATCTCATCAAAAATTTTTACCGAACCGAATATCGATTTCTAAGATGTTGCCTTTTTGCAGAGCGACAGTCTCGTTGTTCCTCTTCCTCTTGTATAATGTCCGTGCTCAAATTGATTTGTTCGATAAAATAATTTTTTACGAAATCTGCCGGTATGTTTCCGTTGAGAAATCTCAATAAGAATAATTTAAGTGTCTGTAACTTTTTCTTTCTTTTTTTGATAACGATAAAAGGTCTGTGCACATTTGGTTCAACGACAAAAGGTCTACGGACATTTGATCCAACAATAAAAGGCACACTGAAATTCGGCCAAAACACAAAAGGTCCATGAAAATTTGGTCCAACGACAAAATATCTACGGGAATTTGGTCCAAATACTAAATTTCCACTACAAAAATCCCACACCGCTAAATTTTTATGTTATCATCGCAATAATCATTTCGTTGTCTGTCTGTCCGTAATTTATTTTTATTTTTTATTAATAAATAAATACGATTTTTTTGGGAATCGACATGTACACATGATTTTTGATGCGTTACAGCTAGTTAAAAAATAATTACCGTTACATTGAAATATATTTTCTGTATAATGGTCATCATATTAAATTGTTTCAACACTGTACTAATCCGAGTACATAATCCGATTTCAAAATTCTTGTTGGTTGAGTAATTAACACACTCGCCTGGTAATCCAGTGGTCGAGGGATCGAGTCTCATTTCGAGAGATCAGCTAGTTAGACCTGTTTTATTAGTACAAGCAAAGCTTAGTTTTAAAAAAAGTAAGAATATTAATACGACACGTGAAATATTTTGAAAAATAATTATAATATAGTCATCACGAATAATACTACGTAACTTCCTATCCGACAACAGTAGATTTCATTTTGTTTTCTAAATTAGTATGATTTTAAAATTATTATTACATAAAATAAAAAAAATTGATTTATGTAATAACATTATATTAGAAGAGAAAATATTTAGATTTTTCAAAATATTTCATTTAAAAATGAAAATTAAAACTAATAAATTCATCCCATTTAAGCGTCCTCTAGATGAAAAGGTACTCGTAGAAACGGCGCTATATAAATTATCCAAATATTATTATTATAATCCATCAGTATATCGCATGTGTCACTGGCATTAATCATTAATTGAAATATATAATTGTCTATGTAACAATGTCCATCACTAACGCTACCAGACGGCGCAAATAATGATGAGATGTATAAAATGAGTTATAAAAAAGTATAATTTCCTACATAACAATATCCGTCACTAACGCCAGATAGCTCAAATAATAATGAGGTACAACTTCCCTACTATACCTACTAACTTTGAAAACGGAATGGGAAGTTAAGAATGGACAGACAGACAACGAAATTATTATAATGTGCATTGAATGGAGAGTATGTGTGGGGTATAAAAGCAAAGGCAGCAGTATCCAAAAAAATTGAATGCAGTCATTGAGGATTTCTAACTTGTACTGAGGAAAAATAGCCTAAAAATTTATAGGAAACACGAATTTGGAAAGGATAAATATACACATAAAAGCTAGAATTCAGAGGGTATATTTTAAATAAGTAATCCTCGGTGACCACATTCAAAACATATAAATTTTTTGGATATGGCTTTTATACCTCACATATGTTTACTATATCTCTGTGTTAAAATACACTGTATAATGTTGTCACGTGTCGTGGCTGCGGGGGAAATCAATCAAAACGCTGAAATTAATTTTTTTATTAATTACTGTTTAATTAATTAATCGAACGTACAAAGTCACTAAAAACTATTTTACTTAACGCTTTTATTCAAATTATACTATTTCGTAAATTTACCACTAGTAAATAGAAACTTTATAATCGCTTTAACTATTCACTATTCATTAGAACATTCCATCTAATTTCCGTACGTATTATTCGCTTCGATTTATTTCGTTACGTAATAATTTTCCAGAATTCCTTTTCCTTATTCATATCCGGCTAGCGCCGATACCGAACCCTCCAGACGTTTCCAGTATTTAGGAGAACTTTCTCGTGGCTTCCAGGCTTTAATAGATGTTTCACGATGCTTTCCGAAAGCCGTAGATATATGTAGCTAGGCCGTTCTAGAATCTCCGATGTGTTGTGATCATTTCAAACAACTGTCACTTGACACGAGAGCGTGATTATTATTAGCCGCGTTGCAATATAAAATAAAAAACTAACCCATAAAAACCAAGTTTTTATTATACTCCCTTTCTCATTTACTGGTTGAAACAGGATTGGCTCTTACCCCACGCGTTGAGCTTGAGTCTGGCGACGCTACGAAAGGGAGTAATAAAAAATTTCGATAAATCCAAAATTATACTACAATTAATAATTTTTTTAACGAAAATTTGTTAGAGCATTTTGAGTGTCGCTAAGTGTCTGCCTGAAAAGTTTCAGCTCGATTGAATCACGAAAAAAGGGTTAAAAATCGATCCAAAGCTTTTTCGACAGACAAGCAAGCAGACGCTACGAGTTGAAAGAAAGGGAGTAAAAAACTAACCCATAAAAACCAAGTTTTTACAATACTCCCATTCTCGTTTTTAGATTTCAACTTACTGAGTTGTATGAAAAAAACATTAAAAATTTGAAAAATCCAAAATTCTACTATAATTATTAATTTTTTTAACAAAAATTTGATAGATCTTCTTGATCGTCGCCACGAGTCTGCTTGCAAAGTTTCAGCTCGATTGGATTGCGGGAAAAGGATTAAAAATCGATTCACATTTTTTTCGTCAGACAAGCAAGCAATCAGATGCCACTAGTTAAAAGAAAGGGAGTAAAAATACTCGGACCAAGCAATCTAGTTTTTTAATAGAAGTTTTAAATACGCATTTCTACGAATGTCCATTTGTATTGTCAGCAAACGAACGGTTCGCCTTCGTGGACACAAAAACACCTCAGTGATACTTCTTACGTCGTTTTGTTACATCAGGTGTCGGGGTGTCTCAATGCGTTTCAATTTCCGAACAGCATCGTCATCCCGGGAGACGATATCATCTCGGATCCAGCATCCAGCCCATCTTATCGGATCGGATCGGATTCCGAGAAGAGCGATAGCATCTCGAAGATTCGCCACATCTAAAGCGGTGGACAGCGGACAGATGGACAATCATCCCGATTGTTGTGAAAGCGATCGTAGATGGCGTTATGCTTCACAGGTGTGCCGTGCACAACAGCGAAGCCCATTAAAAGTTGCTAATCATACTGCGAACTATAGACGTACCACTATAACTAGGCGTGCGAGGGAGGGCGTTCCTATCGCGTAACAGAAGTTGTCAGGGTGTAAAATTATTACACAACACATAATGTACAGAATGTCCGGTGACCGGTGTCGTATTAAATACAGAAATTCGGTTGGGCAGCACTAAAGAAACCATCTGTCAAACTGTCAGACGGTAATATCGGTCCATTATTCGCTTTTTCAGCTTCGCAAAACTTTAATACTTCATTGGCAATTGTTCTTGCACCATCCCGGACTGTTTAGGATGTTTTGGACATAATAATTCAGTGTATATTGGTAATCAAGATGACACAGCTCGCGCTCAAAGACGAGAATGAACTGAATGACAGGGCGAGGGGTTACCGCCGGGTGCGGGCGGGGCGGGTTTTAGTTCAAAATTCGCCGCACGCCAAGTTACGTTGGGCAAGCAGTAATAGATCATTCTTATAAAGAAACTCGAAATAACCCGTATAATTTTTATCAAACATAAAGATATCGTCATTGGTCCGTTCGTCTATCTGTCACTGAAACGTCCGTAATTTCGTTCCAATTCACGACTAAAAAAAATCAAATCAAACCGGCCGGAGATGGGACTCGAACCCCGGGCCAGCAAACCCGAAGGCGACAACGATAGCGATGCTGCCATCGCTGACCCTGCATTATGCGTCAAAAATACAGTACATACATTTAGGACTTAGCAAAGACGCCAACCATTTCATATACCGCCTAATCGCCGGTAGGGGAAATTAAAAAAAAAGTTAAAATATTTTGATAAAAGTCGTTATTACTATTTCATGGGTGTCGGCTATAAATAACTTAATACTTATTTTTTGGAATCGGCGTGTAAAAATACCGTCATTCTTGACGGGTTACAGCTATTAAATAATTAAAAATGAACCCACAAAACACACTTTTCATACGTATGGTTGAAAATGTATCAAACTTGAACGCATACACAACGACGTATTATCGATATTATGAATGCTTCAAAAACGCAGTATGCAGTGCGTGGTTTTACCATTACCAGTTTCAAAAAATAACCAAATCATATGAAAAGTAGCGGGCAACGGGCGATAGCTAATCGCAGACACTAATACGCAGTGGGCACTATTGGCCGCGCAGCGGCCAGTATAGATGTCGATGGGGCCTAGCAGCAATCAATCACAAGACTACTGTGCAGTAATTTGTGTCAGGAGTTTGACAGCGGGCTAACACCATAGAAATCCACAGACAAGTGAAATCGTGTGATTCCTGCGATAGTAATTAAGAAAGTATCTACCGACAAGCCAGAAGTTTTCTAGTGCGATCCTGAGCGAAAAGAGTAATGTGCTACAGTAAATGAGAGACAATGATAGATTTAAGCGCCCTTGAGGTGAATTTTTACAAAAATGGAGCTATTTAATTTATCAATATTTAATATTATTTGATAAAAGTGCAACTAAGATAATTAGTGCGAATTATTAAATTGGATAATTAGTGTGATATATTTCAGAATATAAGAACAATGCTCTAATTAAATTCGTGTCCAGTGACTTTTCATATTAATACAAGTGTGAATAGTTTTGAACGTTTCATTTTTCATTTGCCTCCCACAGCCTCAATCTCGTGACAGTATACTTATTTTTTTGATGCAAAATTAGATTGTACGTTATTAATATCTCGAATATCTCGTCAATTTATTAGCCGTTGCGAATTTCAATTTTAACGCGTAATTATTAGATCCCAATCTGCACTTTTTTATACACATTTTAGACTTATACAGCAGTTCTAAAAATGTATTTTTTTTGATAGACTCCTCCCCAATCCTTGGTCCGATATACATAAGAGCCAGGGGCTATGATATATATTATACCCGTTATGTAAAATAAGGAGAATAATTATGTCAGCATTGAACACCGGGTAAATTGTGATTTTATTACCATTTAGTAACTAATAGGCGTGAGGTAATGGTGCCGAATGATTGAGGTAACGAGGTAAGAGGAAAGATAAGATCGGGCATGTTTTGTTTTAAATTTTTATTGCACTGGTACAGCGGTTCCCAAAGCACGACGTGAATTGTGTGACTTTCGAATGACAACGCGCGAATTCTTTCATTCCACAATGTAGTTATAATAAAAGATGAGGATTAAACGTTGGATGGACTGGGTTTCTACCCGGGACCCACAAACCAGAAGGAAACTCCGGGCAGTGACGTAGCAAGGGGGTGAAAAGTTATTTATTAAAAAAATATTGATTGTATTATTTGTATACATGTATATCTATTACTTTTATTTGATTAATTACACCAACATGTTTCAGAAAAACCTTTCCATCGTCAGGGTGTTGTAAAATGACGATGGAAAGGTTTATCTGAAACATGTTGGTGTAATTAATCAAATAAAAGTAGTAGATATATACAAATAATACAATCAATATAAGACATTTAAGAATAAATAAATACTATGTTTTAAACCACTTTATTGCTGTATGTTTGTCAACTAGTTTCGGTTGGACTCAACCTTCTTCAGGACAGTTTTAATATAGACTATATTATAATTAATAGCAATAGAGTGGTTTAAAACGTAGTATTTGATTTATTCTTAAATGTCTTATAATGTGAAGCCACAAAGTGTTTTCTTGCTTTGAAAAGTTTCAATCAATTTATTTTTTTAAATGTTAATCTACAATGTTACTGAATCAATTGAAAAAAAGTTATTTATTTCAATGGTTTTACATCTTTTACAATCTTTTACAATAAGTAGAACTCATATCAAGATAACACATGACTTGAGTACTTGGTGTTACATCTTTTACAATAAAAAAAACTCATATCAAGATAACACATTACTTGACTAAATATATAGAGTGTGTCCAGTGAGCGTCCGGTGACCGGTGTCGGAGCCTTTGATAGCATAAAATATGATCAATTTCATCGAAAATTTATTTATTTGAGTAACATGTTTGCATTTTATGTTGAGTTATTCAAATGCGAGGTAGCGCACGCGTCACTTGCGACATCGCCACGGCTGAAAAGAAAATAAACGTCTTATGTGAAGAGAGGGGCGTGTTCATATTTACAACCTCCATAGACCAACGGTAGACATCCATAGGTTCAACAAATAGTTAAAAATAAAAAACCTAAATTAACCGACATAATTAGGGGCAAAGAATTACCAATTTTATAAGAAACGTTTACATGATATTTAAAGATTTATAACATTGATTCAATTAAATTAGAAAATAATGTAAAGCGGATTTTAGTATAGCTACAGATACTCGCTAAGGTGGTTTGGGCTTGTTGAGGGAATGGATGACAAAAGAGTGGTAAGAAAGATATATGAAGGATATAGATATGCGAAGGTGTATTCTTCTTTCTCAAGTTATGTGTTTTTCACCTTACTCTCTATTTCATATTCTTTAGTTCTATTTGTATTTCCTCACATATACGTATAGAATGTACCATATCTCATTCTATTTCTCGTATTTTTTTTACTGTTGTTGACAGAGAAGCGGTTTTTTGTAGACGCCTACAAGCACCGCAAGCACTAATATGGGTTTTGGTAGCGTGGGAAGGATGACCACTTTGGTGTGGCAAAAGTGCAGGGCCAATATGGGAGCCATTTCCCATAAAACAGTCCTGAGTATGTGGTAAGTCCCTCTTTACTGTATAAATGTGAATGAGATGAGTGTAGTATCGAGAAGTTCGCTAGGATGTTCAGAAGGGATTAAGACACATTCGCAAAGGAAAAATTGTGGCACCATATAAAAATCCTGATGCATCCAGGCTCCATTAACAAGCCACTAGTTGCTAAATACAAAAACCTTGGGAACCACTGGCCTTTCAGATATCGTAAATAAAAATTATCCTCAAACACTTGGCAACAGCATTCTTGCATGAGGTCGGTTGGATTCTGGAGCGTAGTGATTTTATATTTAAATTTCTTCCGTCGTCATCATCATCCGTTTTCTAACCACTGGACATAGGCTTCCTCCAAGTATTTCCGCAGAGTTTGATGATTTCTTTAGTCCATCGGGTTGATCAATTGAGTAGCCTCGCATTACAAATCTACATTTATATTATAATCACAGCATAAAAGAGGTTGATAATGACCTCATAGGGCGTCTCATAAATGTTAAAAATGTAGAGCTAAAAAAAAAGTGTTTATATTCCCATACGTGTGTGATGAATCACCTGTTTCTATAGATTTTTTTTTTATTTTATTATTTTTATTTTGAACTCTAAGATGATTTAAATGCTACGCGGGGAAAAATTGAGCTAAACTGGCCGTAGTATTGGAGCTACAAAAATTTGGGAATGATGAAACGCTAGTATTGGGAGGGAGTTAGTAGCGATTGATCGGATATAGGTTACGGGCAGTTACTATTCAATTTTTATAAATCATATTGATCTTGTGGTAAAGCCGTGTTTGGTACAAATGGTAGACGATTGATGCGGATCAGAGCTTTCCACATGTGCTTCCCATTAAAAAATGCTGAACACGGCTTTCGTAGATTTGGGTCGCGATAATTGCAGTTTGAGCCGTTAAAAAACCGATTAACGTCTACTCTGAGGTGACGATGATATTGACAGTTCCACGAGGTTTCAGAATTATGGCCTTTTTTGCTGTGGTTTTGAAACCGCTTAAATGTCATTAATCGCGACCTTAAGTGGATTGCCGCGCAAGAGAGATAGCAGAATATGAGCAAAGGCAAGGAAGGCAGGTCCTAATCGGGGGATCGCGAGAGGAAAACGCCCCATAAAATTTTTTTTATAGGAATTGGCCGTGGAGCACGGATTAAACGTATACGTTGTACCAGAGGGGTGACCTTAACTGAGCGGATAATGATTTATTTTCGTTTCGCGGGAGTCGGATAACGTAGGCAGATAGGAAATTTAACTATAATTCCATTATATTTATCTGTAGACTGACGCTCTATCGAGGAGCGAATAATGATTCATTTTCGTTTCGCGGGAGTCGAATAACGTAGGCGGGTAGAAAAGTTAACTATAATTCTATTATATTTATCTGTAGACTAACGCTCTTCAGGCTTTTACAACAGATAGGTAATTGTGCAATGACGGTATATACGGTTAGGAAAGAGATAACGATAACGTGTAAGCATATTAATGGCACGACAAGAAAATAATATACTCGAATATAGATACAATATATTAACTATGTAATCACTACAAACCTGTCCGACGTTAGCGTAGTTTCAACAGGACGGGTAACGTGTATACGATTGGCTATTCTAGCTCAGATTTCGCCGGGTTTGGTAGTAATAACCACAAAACATAATTGGAACAAGTGTATCTAGATAAGAATATTGTAAATAAAATAATATGAATTTGCGGCCCATATACACATGAAATAAAAGGATAAAGCGTATGGGGATCTTATAGATGGATGGATAAATGAAACAAATATATATAGGAGTAAATGCAAGTAAAAGCAAGCATATAAGTACCAAAAACATAGGAGAACATAGTGTGATAGAAATTCGAAGACGGGAGGAACAATAATGTGAAGTGGAACGGATATAGCAAGAGCATGTAATAATGATAAACGTACAAATACAGACAACTACTTGAGACCGATTCGACAGATACTAGCAATCTTTCAACACACCTCTAAGAACATGGTGAGCGGTATATAGTTATCAGCGGAGGCGTCCAGTGCCTTGGCAATGAATGAGCACTGAATTAATCCGACGCCTTGCCTGCGGCACTGGAGGTTTATTTACTTATTTGTTTTATTTGTTTTCATTTATTGGGTTTCTTACAGCCATATAATTAATCAATCTTTGAAGAAAAGACAATAATTGATGCACAGAGTTTTGGGCCAATTACGCGAAAACACATACATACAATCGATAAAAGAATAATAAAAACATGTCCAATAGTGGGTTGTGTGAGTGTGTATCTGTGTGTTTATTTATTTGTTTATTTATTTTGTTTTGGGGAAAAAAATTAAAAGCAAAACGATCTTAAAAATCTTCCACTGAATTTAAAAATTTAATTTAACTTACATTAATAGTTTATTGTGTTATAGCGAATAGTACTCTTCCAGTATTATATTGTTCGAGAATATTCACTGTCTATGTAACATAGTTATTTGTGGATCAATCTTACTGCCAATAAAAATAATAATAAATGGTTACAAATTATGTTTAAATTCCGCAACGGAGGGAGCTAATACGTCCCTGTGCGCGGAGAGTCGCGGCCAAAAGACAGGATTCATTGGGGACCCACGAGGAAAGATCGCCCAAAATTAATTTAAAATTAGGTATAGTGCCTTTGGATGATTGTTATATCTAGGTATGCAGTGTGCACGTGGTGAATATATGGAAATTGATCCCATGATATAGCGGCCAAGAAACGTTAAATTTCCGATAAAGACGAGCGGAAATACGGGAGAACGGGACAGGATAATGGTAGATAATGAAGAAACATCAACTATGATTAGGGGAGTACCCGATAGATTGTGGTTACGGTTGATCAAACGACAATATGGACTGAACTTAGAAATTAAATATTAAAAATTAATTATCGCGCTTGTGAAGCGAGTTCAAACCGTCTGAAGCCACCAAGTCCGTCCCAAACGGGCACAGGGATGGAGATAGAGACGGCAACAGGAGGTGGGATCAACTGACATATCCGAGTGGAGATATGGTTTTTTTTTGCCAAATTGAATCTTAGGAACAAAGATTTAGGTTTCAAGGAAAGTAGGATATTGAAAATCCTGGAAACACACGACTTAGGACCTTTGGCTGCTAGGGGGGGTTTAAAATGTCAAGACACAGCAGAAATCGGGAGTTGGTGTGAAGCGTCTACGGGACGTGAAATCCGCGTCGGTTGTTTTTTTGAGTGAAAGTTGCCGTCGACTTGGAGTGTCCAGTGGATATAGTGAAAATTATAGTTTGATTTCAAGTGAAAGTTGTGTACGGGTAAATATACTCTTCGACATTGTTGGTTGCTCACGTTAAAAGAAAAGGGGGGTACGGGTTTGATTTTATTTTATAAAGGGTAATTAATTTGGCATATTAGAACTTCGGAAATTACTGCGCTTTATTAAGTTGATTAGTCCGGCATATATAGAACTGATATTTGCAGATCTCCGGAAACTAGCTGCGCGTTATAAAGATACCTATTTTATGCTAAACACGCGGGAAATTGTTAATAAATCTTGTAAAAATACCTATCTTATGCTAAATACGCGAGGTCCTGTCAAAAGAGTTTTATCTCAGAGTACGGGTTTGATTTTATTTTATAAAGGTAATTAATCTGGCATATCGGAACTTCGGAAATCACTATGTTCTATAAAGTTAATTATTTTGTCGTCTTACTAGGTTCACAGAATAATATTCGCAGAATTTCAGGAAACGGTAGAGTTCAAATTTAGTTAAATTTTCGTCTTACTAAGTATAGTATTGGCGGATCTCTGGAAACTAGCTGTGCGTTATAAAGATACCTATTTTATGCTAAACACGCGGGAAATTGTTAATAAATCTTGTAAAAATACCTAACTTATGCTAAATACGCGAGGTCCTGTTAAAAGAGTTTTAACTCAGAGTACGGGTTTGATTTTATTTTATAAAGGTAATTAATTTGGCATATCAGAACTTCGGAAATCACTACGTTCTATAAAGTTAATTATTTTTATCGTCTTACTAGGTTCACAGAATAATATTCGCAGAATTTCAGGAACCGCTAGGGTTCAAATTTAGTTAATTTTCGTTTTACTAAGTATACAGGAATAGTATTGGCGGATCTTTTGCTAACTACGCGAGGTCTCATTTTAATTTGTACAGTTGCCGGCAAACTTCTTGAAATTCTTTGACGTGGTGGGGGAATGCGCAGAAGACAAAATTTATTTCTCTTTGGTGGAAAGGTAGATGCGCGAACTTCCCCCCACTACGCCTTAGAATTTCAAGATGTTTGCCGGCTACTGTAAGGCATATAATATTTCGTTATATGAAATGTTTCGATTAGACCGGATTTATTTTAGTTATTGAAAGAATATTTAGTTTATTTTAATAATTTTTTTGTTTATGTTTAATAGTAAGAGTCCGTTAAAATTATAGCGAATAAATTCCGGGATTAAAAATACGTCATGTGAAAAATATATAGGTGCTCTCGCGGGGTTTCAGATTTAGCCTTTAATAATCTAGATTTTCATTTCGTTTAAAATTATATAGAGTAATTTCGTGAGAATCGGGGCTTATTTACAATTTTACAGATGTATAAAATTTCATTATTCTAAAAAATTATATAAAATAATCTCGTGAGGGTCGGGGTTTATTTACGGTTTTACAGATGTACAAGTCTCACCATTTTATAAAGTATATAAAATTGCTTCCGTTCGGCCCGGGTTATCTTATATTATATAGGAAAACATAGGTCCCGCGCTATTAAAACATATAAAAACGTTTCATGTGGCCGGGATTATTACGCGCGTTGGGGAAAGCCTAAAAGGTAAAAATATGTTTAATTTGATTCGGGTATTTTATATTTTATGAAAGATATTTGCCTCGCGGACTTAAACTATGAAAAAAAAAATGTTTCAATTAGTTCTGGTTATACTTTAGGAGTGATGTAAACTTCGCGGTTGTATAATTTGGGATACTTTGTATTATACGAAAACGTAAATCTCGCGTATAAAAACGCGTATAAAAAAAAAAACGTATATCATGTATGCAAACATATAAAAACTTCTAGTACATTGTTCCGATAGACCGGGGTTGTATTATACTTATAAAGATGTTATAGGGCCTCGTTATATTGAAAATATATAAAAACCGCCTGGGGCCGGGTCTTCTTATTTATAAACTATATAAGATTTCGTTACATTTAGTTATATAAAATGCTATCGTTCAGGAATTCGCGTTTCATTTTAAGCATATATAAATATAGGGTCCCGTTTTTGAGCAATGTTAGTGTTTCGTTTAGAATTCGCGCCTTCATTTAATAAATATGAAACATGTAGATTTCAATCAGAACTATTTTAAAATGATTCGTTTAGAAATTCGCGTCTTGTATTATAAATGTGAAAATTATAGTATTCGTTTTGAGCTAAAACGTGTGAACATAGAAACACTATAGCTTTGACCGCTATTTTGTTTACTATGCCTAGGACATTCTTGCGGTTTATTAGGCCTGATGATAGAATTTAAACTCTTACTCTGTTTAAAATATACGTAGTGTCTCCGCCTAGATTGGCTTCACGATATACCTTATGAAATTTGTAAGTTCCGTTGTCCTAAAATTATATAAAATTACCTTCGTTTAGATCGGGTTATATCATATTCCTCGTGGAACGCGTAAACCTCGTTGTCCTGAAACTAAATAAGGATGTTTCATCTAGACCGGGTTCATTTTACATTTTAGGAAGAATATAAGTCCCGCGTCTTTCACTACATAAAATGGATTTGGTAAGATTGGGGTTGTTTATACTTGTAGAAATTACAGAATCCCGTTATTCCTAAACTATATTAAAATGATAAATTATATTAAGATGATTTAAACTATATTAAAATTTGCCGGAGAGTGGATATCAAATATTCGAGATGATAATAAAATTATTTATTTATTTATTTTTATTTATTTGTTTACGCCCATTAGGCTTTACATAAAGAGTATAAAATAAATTTCAAAAGCACATACATTAAAAGTTTCAGGAATAGCACCAAATCATGAGTATAAAAATTAAAAATGTAGGGTAGGTAACGAGCAGCAATGCGTATAGGCTTTTACATGAAAAAAATATATCATAAAATTAAAAGAACATACATTAAACAATATAAATTACAAGTAGCAAATTATTAAAAGTACCGGAATAGCACCGAAACATGAGTACAGAAATTAAAAATATAAAGTACAAAGCGGCAATGTGTACGAAAAATATATATTACCCACCATTACATATTAACAGCTGAAGTCAGTAACGAAGCAGTATTGCCTCTTTAAGTGTAAACTTTACTTTCTCCAGACTGTCGACGAAGATGTCAATCATGCAACCATATTCATTACATTATATTAAGAATAATATAATTTTATTATCAATGCACAAACTTGGCAATGAACTACCTACATATGTCGACATTTTAAATCTATCTCTCTCAAAATTTAAAAAATCATTATATGATCATTTCTTTTCAAAATATTAAAATTTTATATAATGTCTTAAATCCTTTTATATGTATAGCTGGCTATTCAAATTTAATATTGCTATATTATCGGTGAGTAAAAATTTCTGAGATCACTACTTTACACTTTTTTTGCATATATACTTTTTTACATATATGTCTAACCTCGTAACCTCATTACGTTTAAACTATGTATATATATACCTTTTTACATTTATACCCTTTATTTTCCTTTTACATTTAATCGTTTGTTGTATTTTAATTACGTATAAACCTGCTACTTTACACTTTTTGCATATACCTTTTTACATATATTTCTAACCTCATTATGTTTAAACTATGTATATATATATACTTTTTTACATTTATACCCTTTATTTTTCTTTTACATTTAATCGTTTGTTGTATTTTAATTATGTATAAACCTGCTACTTTACACCTTTTTGCATATATACTTTTTACATACATGTCTAACCTCATTATTTTTAAACTATGTATATATACTTTTTTACATCTATACCCTTTATTTTTCTTTTACATTTAATCGTTTGTTGTATTTTAATTATGTATAAACCTGTTGTAAAAGGCTATTAAGCCGTGTAATTAATTAATAATAATAATAATAATAATAATAATAATAATAATAATAATAATAATAATAATAATAATAATATTAAGAATAAAACTAAATCGGCGGACCCTAAAAGTAATATGTATTGACCTTATAAAGATGTAGACTAGTGGGGTTTTATTATAGAAGCAATCAATTCTTTAACAACAACAAGTGGACAAGTGGTTGCTTCATGGGTTTGTTAAAACTTATAAATGGATGGAATCCTAGATTCAAAGCTTAATCCCGGTATTTCGGATAAATATAAGAATATGTAACATCAGAAAATAACGGGTAACGGGTTTTATGAAAAATATCGGTGCGTATAATCATTAGAGTATGATCATTAGAATTGGAGTCTAGTCTCGATGACCCGGGAAGTACGGATACGTAAGACGGAAATAAGGACTATGTTGCAGTATTATTAAGATATATAAATACTTACAATTGTCGAGCTAGAGTCTAATTCCGGTATCCCGAGGAATATAAATTCAAAGAAAGGGAAATAATGTCTAGTTTCGGTTTGGTTAGAGTATATACACCGTATAGTTACAGAGGCTGGATACTAAGCCCCAGCTACGGAAACTTAAAAACGCGTGATGGCAGGATCAAAGGTTAGGTCGCGAACTATAGTTAATTAGGGGCCTGTGAATCGTGTGCGCGTGCGAGGCAAGTGTTCGCAATCCTTAGTTATAAAGTGAGGTACTTAAAGTGAAACTACGAAGCACTGGAATGGATATAATCGGCGGCAGATGGGTAAGTCATGTCATCCTCTTTCCGTTTTGAGATTATAACGATATATAAAGGTGGCGCACGATTAAGAAGACTGGTCTCGGGTTCGATACCCCAGACAGAGACGGAAGAAGCGCCGACAGTGAAAGCTAACCCCTGTACCGTAAACTTTAAATATACTTTTATCCACAGGTGTTTGTTTGCATGTTGGATCCGTACTGACCATAATAGGGGCGAATTAATTCGCCAAATAACCCTTCTCTGCATGTGTGTGAACTTCCAGGGATCGCGCGGCCCGTGTGCTCGACGCCGAATTTAATTATTCATTTCTATTTATTTATTTAATTGATGATTCATTAATACATTAGGTGTTTATTTGTCTATTCATATGCCGCGTCCCAGTTATATATAGTCAGGCGGCGTTTCGATAGCATCATCATCGGCCCGTGTGCTCGACGCCGAACTTAATTATTAATTTCTATTTATTTATTTAATTGATGATCCATTAATTAATTAGGTATTTATTTGTCTATTCATATGCCGCGTCCCAGTTATATATAGTCAGGCGGCGTTTCGATAGCATCATCATCGGCCCGTGTGCTCGACGCCGAACTTAATTATTCATCTCTATTTATTTATTTAATTGATGATTCATTAATTAGGTATTTATTTGTCTATTCATATGCCGCGTCCCAGTTATATATAGTCAGGCGGCGCTTCGATAGCATCATCATCATCACCATCACCCGCAGTGTCCCAGTCATATATTGTCAGGAGACGTTTCAATAGTACCATCATCATCATCTTCATTAGCGGTGTTCCAGTCATATATAGTCAGGAGGCGTTCCGATAGTATCATCACCATCATTAGCAGTGTCCCAGTTGTATATCGTCAGGAGACGTTTCAATAGTATCATCATCATCATCTTCATTAGCGGTGTTCCAGTCACATATCGTCAGGAGGTGTTTAATAGTATCATCATCATCATTTCATTAGCGGTGTTCCAGTCATATATAGTCAGGAGGCGTTCCGATAGTATCATCACCATCATTAGCAGTGTCCCAGTTGTATATCGTCAGGAGACGTTTCAATAGTATTATCATCATCATCTTCATTAGCGGTGTTCCAGTCATATATAGTCAGGAGGCGTTCCGATAGTATCATCACCTTCATTAGCCGTGTCCCAGTTGTATATCGTCAGGAGACGTTTCAATAGTATCATCATCATCATCTTCATTAGCGGTGTTCCAGTCACATACAGTCAGGAGGCGTTCTGATAGTATCATCATCATCACTAGCGGTGTTCCAGATATATATCGTCGGGAGGCGTTGCGATAGTATCATCATCATCATCGTCATCACTAGCGGTGGTTCAGCTTTATATCGTCAGGAGGCGTTTCGATAGTATCATCAACATCATCATCATTAGCAGTGTCCCAGTTATATATTGTCAGGAGACGTTTCAATAGCATCATCATCATCACCATCATTAACAGCGTCCCAGTTGTATATAGTCAGGAGGCGTTGCGATAGTATCTTCATCAACATCATCGTTAGCAGTGTCCCAGTTACATATAGTCAGGAGGTGTTTCAATAGTATCATCATCATCATCATCACTAGCAGAGTCCCAGTTATATATAGTCAGCGGGCGTTTCGATGGCATCATCATCATCATCATCATCATTAGCGGTGTTTCAGCTATATATCGTCAGGAGTCGTTACGATAGTATCATCACCATCATTAGCGGTGTTTCGGCTATATATAGTCAGGAGACGTTACGATAGTATCATCGTCATCATCATCATCACTAGCGGTGGTTCAGCTATATATCGTCAGGGGGCGTTTCGATAACATCATCAACGTCATCATTAGCGGTGTCCCAGTTGTATATCGTCAGGAAACGTTACGATAGTATCATCATCATCATCATCATCATTAGCGGCGGTTCAGCTAAATGTCATCAGGTGACGTTTCGATAGTGACATCATCATCTTCATCAGTGATGGCAGGGTTCCAGTTACACATCAGTCGGAGATAATTAGGCAGATCCCATCATCATCGATGGCAGGATTCTAGCTGTACACCATTTGGAGAAAATACACCGACATCCCTGGCCAGGGGCTAGGCATATCCCTACTGTCCAGATCCACCTTTCCATCTACTAATACGAGGGGTCATGGCCTCGTGAAACCACATGGCAACCAACCATTACAAGTATCTATTTATGTATTGTATATGTATGTATATGTATGTATATTATATTTTATTAGTATGTATCTATTCGTACGTAGTGTATGATTATCTATTTATATCATTATCTATTTATTAATTTTAACAAATTCACAAATTCACTGGACACGAATTCACACTATTTCGCAATCAATCACTTGTATGTGAAACATTTTATTATCGCTTGCTAGAATATTCTGTTTTAATCTCCACGTAAATACTTCACCCGAAATAGATCGCTTTGATTAGTTTGTTGTCGCTGATATCACACATGCGTTGGTAAGATTGTTTTTACGAATTATCGTTTTTACGTTTTATCTTGGGTTATGTCGCGTCAGTTAAACGTCAAAACAAACAATAATGCGCCGCGGTACTGGCTCCGCTTTTTATTCGAAACACGTTGGTTTTTCGAATCTCCGAGATTATTTTCTTCCGGTTATTGTCTTCGACATATTATGAGGCTACGTTTCCTATAAAATATCGAATTCAGTACATTATAAATTAATTTTACAGGAGAGACAAAAAATACTTAGTGAAATAAATAACCAGAATTTACGTTTTTATTTTATTTTCTAATATTCACTTGCCAATAATGGACATTAATTTCACGTTTTCTTGGTTTACCTATTCATATTGTTCAGCAATTCTAGTGACATCGTTGAACTGTCGGTATTCATTATATTAGGTCCTTACATATGAAATTGGCGTTTAGTATGGGAGGAACATAAAGCCGATTTTTTTTATTATAATATATTTATTTAATCAAAGTATGTAACATTGCTATCTATGCACTTTTGCCATCTCATAGGTAATTAATTCATCGATCCCTTTTCTAAAAAAACCATTCGGACGGGAATGAATAAAATCTTTGAAGGCGGTTTGGACTGCCCCATCGGAGTTGAATTCTTTTTCCTTTGCAGAAGTTATCCCAAATTTCGAAAAAAATGGTAATCTGTTGGGGCAAGGTCCGGAGAGTACGGTGGATGTCTTAGACATTCCAATTGAAGCTCCTCTAATTTGGTAGCCGTCTGTTGTGCAGTGTGTGGTCTAGCGTTATCATGAAGCAGCAGTGGCCTAGAGCGATTAACCAGCCTCGGTTGTTTAGCAGCTAGCTTTTCCATCATGGTTTGCAGTTGCTGACAATAGACATCTGCCGTAATCGTCTGGCCAGATTTAAGAAAGCTGTAGTGAACGACACCAGCACTAGTCCACCAAACGCTCACAAGTAACTTTTTTGGAGTCAATTTTCGCTTGGGGCATGGTTTGGCTGGTTGGGCAGGGTTCAGCCATTGCGATGAGCGCTTCCGATTATCGTACAGGATCCACTTTTCATCACAGGTAATGATTCGATTTAAAATCCCTTCATTATTGTGCCGGTTGAGTAATGCAACGCAGCAGTCAACGCGCGTTTGTTGATTTGCTTCACTCAATTCGTGAGGTACCCACCTTTTCAAGCTTTTTCACCTTACCAATTTGCTTCAAGTGGATTAAAACAGTTTTATCACTAACACCGCAGCCTGCAGCTAACTCGGATGTGGTTTGCGATGGATCCGCTTCCACAATAGCCTTCAATTCTTCATTATCAACTTTGGTCTCCGGCCGTCCACGGGGCTTGTTCTGCAGGTCGAAATTTCCAGAACGAAAACGTTGGAACCAAAAACGCACTGTGTTTTCTTTTGCGGCACCGTCGCCATACACATCATTAATCCTTCGAGCCGTTTCTGCAGCACTGGTGCCACGGTGGAACTCGTACTCGTTAATAACGCGATATTTCAAGTTTTTCATTTTATAAACTGAGTGACGCAAAGAAAAAAACAATTGAGGAAAAAACAAATGAATTATAATTTTCAAAACACAAATACATGAGTAAATAGCTGTATAAATTTGGATTTGGAATTCCTAACCACTGAGAAGATATTTGAGATCAAATTTGCCAGTACGGAAAAACGTCAATTTCATATGTAAGGACCTAATATATTTAATTTTACAAATGCTTGTGGGTATTCAATTTTGCTGCTTTTCAAAAAAGCATCTTTTAACCTGTCACAGATGTGGCATCTGTAGGTATAATAGTAGGTATTTAAAAACGTAGTAGTGAGGTATTCGAATGCAGCATTGTGTCGATCAATCCGTGAAGAACTTCCCGAGATTTAAGATTTTGAACAAATAAATATTTACATTTTTACTCCCTTTATACTAACTCGTGGCATCTGCTTGCTTGCTTGCCGGCTTGCCGGGTGAAAAAACTTTGGATCGATTTTTAACCCTTTTCCCATGATCCAATCGAGCTGAAACTTGGCAAGTAGACTGGTGGCGACGATCAAGAAGATCTATCAAATTTTCATTAAAAAGAATTAATAATTATAGTATAATTTCGGATTTTTAGAAATTTTATTGGTTTTTTCAAATTGGAATCATTAGAAAAGTTTGATTACGGCGGCCCGATAACGTTGCGGAATATTTTCTAAATTTGAATTACTCCGTCGGTATACATAATAGGTACTTCACTATGAATGTCGAAAATCTAAATTGACTGACAAATGTTTTTAGAATTTAATCTTCAAAGCATGAAGTGTCTTATCAAAGCTCAAAACATTTGACATTTTAGAAATATATTAAATTACTGTAAATTTAGTGTTATGTTATATGTTTTAATTCATATTTAATTGTTGTTATATTTTACAAAGAAACGGAGTATAATAAAAACTTGGTTTTTATGGGTTACTTTTTATATATTGATAGCTGTTCATACCCGGTGTTGCTCGGGTTAAGGATTTAGTTAAATGTAAGTTTGGGGGGGGCACACAAAGGTTTCATTGTTTCGCAGTCTCTAATAAAAAAAGGATGCATTTAACTTAGGCTGGGATGGATGAGATGTCCAGGAAGGAATTGTGACCTATGTATTCTGCCGTGACCTAAAGAATAAGAATGAAAAATTTGGATCAGATCGGCAAATGTTGTAGATTTGTACAAAAAATATATCAGGTGTGGTGGTGAGGTAAGAAGGGAGGGGGGAAATGTTGTCTTTATTACCCGCCGGGTCCTGAAAAATAAGAATGCAAAATCTGGGTCAGATCGGTCATACGGTATAGATTTGTACAGAAAATGTAACAGGGAAGGGGGTGGGGTAAAGGGGAGGGCGAAAGGTCGCCTTCGTTACTTGCCAGTTCCTAAAGAATAAGTTTGTAAGTTTTGAGTCCGATCGGTCAAACGGTACAGATTTGCATTGTAAGTATATCAGGGGAAGGGGAAGGGGTAAAAGTGGAGGGGAAAATGTTCTTATGTTACCCGCCGGGTCCTAAAGAAGAAGTTTCAAAGTTTTGAGTCTGATCTGTCTATTGGTACAGATTTGCTTTGTAAATATATCAGGTGGAGGGAAAGGGGTAAAAGTGGAGGGGGAAATGTCACCTATGTTTACAAGAGTCCGAACGGTACAGATTTGCATTGAAAATGTATCAGGGGGAGGCAGAGGGATAGAATGAGAGGGGGGAAATGTCCTAAAGCATAAGTATGTAAAATTTGAATCGAATCGGATAAACGGTGTAGATTTGTGTACAGAACGGACAGATATTGAGTTTTATAGGTATAGATACCGCGATACGATTGGCTGCACTTTCTCATCGGTTCAAACGTTTTATTTAAGCAAAGACGACCGAATGTTATCAAAAAATTTGAATTTGAAAAATGTTGTATCTAAATATTTATCAATATTGAAAGGGTAGGTACCTGCGCATTTTTTTCAAATAATTTGTGCGCATTCGAATCATAGATAACATAATAATAATTCGAATCCACAGGCCATGCTACGCCATAATTCCTTTGATGTGTGCTCGAAACTCGAAAAATCGACAACCTTGCTACTGCCCCCTGTACACAATGGCAATGACTTTGTAGTGGGCCAGCATCGGCCACTGTGTACTGGGCCCTTAATATATTATAATTTTCTATGATTATCATCTATGACTATTATATTATCTTATCTATGTTTATGACTGAACTGAACACAAAAATTGACGTTTTGCATTTGACATACGAAAATGGCCGTGCTGTCGCTTAGTCGTCTCGGTCTACGATGTGGTCTTTTCGATAGGAGGTATGACAGCTTCATCAAGGTAACAAATTAAATATTTTGTTTGTTCACTTATTTTTATTTATTAAAGCATGACCGTTAATCTAATAAACAAAATACTTATAGGTTATGCGTGCCAGGAATTTAAATTTTTTATATTAGTTTAATATATCTTGTTTATAGACTGATAGAATTTTTGTATTATATTTATCTTATTGAAAATATCCTCTTGGTATTTGAAAACCGCAACTTTATGTATATATATGTTAATATTATAT
This sequence comes from Agrypnia vestita, assembly GCA_016648135.1. NCBI lineage: Eukaryota > Metazoa > Arthropoda > Insecta > Trichoptera > Phryganeidae > Agrypnia > Agrypnia vestita. The sequence continues at coordinate 30,046 of JADDOH010001212.1, forward strand.
GCATTTAAATATAAATTAGTTTTCATATCATAATTGGAATCCACGAAATTTTTTTTACAGATTATAGCTTCTAATTATAGTACTAAAAAATTGAGTAAAGTATACAATAATGCTTTGGAGGCCATAAGCGATGTGCAAGATGGTTCAAAGGTTCTCGTGGGTGGTTTCGGATTGTGCGGAATACCAGAAAATCTTATAAATGCCATGCTCACTCATGGGGCAAAGGATCTTACAGTTGTCTCTAACAATGCAGGTTACCCGTTTTTTTAATTTACTAACTTTTATATTGATATAGGTATTTGAATATGCCACAATGAAAATATTATGGAAATCAAGTGTATTTTATTGTACATTCAAGGTCAGCAGGACTATTATGTATGTGCTTAATATTCATGATATTCATAGTATTCGTAAAACATTTCATTAAAAATATCATATGCAAAAACTCAAACGATCTAGTGGATTCTGTGCATGAAATAGTGTTATTTGTCTAAATTGGAATGTTAATATTTTCTAAGATGTGTTAAATTTTATTTTGTTATATTTGATATATGTAAATAGTGTTGACACACATATGTTGACACTACTTGAAATAATTTAATATTTTTATAAATTTTATTTGTGAATTATTTCCTAAGGCAATTTTTGATTTTATTTCTCTTATAATAACTAAAATTATTTTTATTTTGAGTTAACCATTTTCATTTTGGCATTGACTTTCTAATAGCGATCAATAAGTTATTCATATAATTGTTGTGGTTTCAGGTGTGGACAAGTTTGGGTTGGGATTATGGCTGAAACAAAAACAAATAAAAAGGATGATTGCTTCATATGTTGGAGAAAATGCTGAATTTGAGAGGCAATATCTTAGTGGAGAACTTGAGGTTTGTGTAACTATTCATTGCTATTTTCAGTTATTCCTTTTATGAAACGTATGCAAGATATACTTGTTTTTAATTTTATATCCAATTTATCAGTTGCTTACTTTGTGTTATCTTTCATAATATCCTTATCACAATTACATAACAATTTGCTGTGTATTGGACTTCTCATTTGTTTCATATGTTTTTTAATCTTCTCTACCAAGTGTTATCTAAATTGCTTTTAAAAAAAACTTATTATTTATATTATTGTGAAAATGATTTTATACTCAAGCATGACAGATTCAGTCATCCAGAGTAGTAGGGAAAAGAATTTGAGCCTGACTACAAACAAAAGATAATACCTGCTAAAAAATCTGAAAAAATGTCAGGAAACAATAATGACAAGAAAATATAAAATTGAGGATATATAATATGACTGCATTTTTAGTTTATTATTTATAATTATTTCTTATCATAGTCTTCTTTCAACTCGATACACTTAGTGCTGGTTGTTAGGTCGTTGGTAATGGTTATAAATAAGCAAAAAACACAGAAAACGTTTTTTTTAAATTATTGGAAAACTCAAAAATGTATGCTTTTTTGCTCAAATATTACCCTTACCACTGATCAAACAACCGGCCCTTGGTCCAGCAATATTTCAACTTTTTTATTCATTCAAAAAATATTATTTGTCAAACTCAGCAAAATAGGCCTCTGTTGCTGTGAACCGCTTTTTTGATGTGAACAGCTTTTCGTGTTTGAAAACAAAAAGACATAACACAAGGCCTAATCTGGAGAATATGGTAGATGAGGCAGTAATTTGTCGTGAAATTTGCCAGTTTTGCTGTGGTGATCGCTCGCACGTGAGCTGGTACAGTGTTATAGTGAAGGAGCATTTTTTTCTTTGCCAAATAAATGGCTTAGTAAATCAGCAAAATACTACCTTGTGATTGCCTTTCCCTTCTCCAAAAAGTTGGTGAAGATGATGCCTTGTTAATCACAAAAAAAAACAGTGGCCATAACTTTTCTGGCCGATGGAACCATTTTCACCTTCTTTGGAGCAGGTTTTGTCAGGTGAAGTTCACTGTTTACACTGTTCTTTCATTTCTAATGTGTAGTGATGGATTGTTTCGTCAACAAACACCTCAAAAATTCTTTCAGATTGTGCTTAAACATGCCCAAACATTGCTACAAAGTTGCAATTCTGCAATGCAATTGATTGCAAAGCAATGAATTGCAAAAATGCAATTCTGTTTTATTAGGTCCTTATTGCTGTTTTATTGCCGTTTTCTAATACAGGCTACTTTGAAGTTCGATATCTTGTTTTCGACTCAGAATTCTAATTCAAATTAATATCATATTAATGTTATGACATTCCTTATTAAAAATTAGTTATTCATTTGTTTTCCCGCCTGTTTTTTTCTTTGATATCGCTGTGTCTGCGACCATGGGGAGAATGAAAATTGGCATTATTTTTTAATATGAATTCTGTTATGGCACTGATGCTGCATTATAAACCAGGTACCGCAAATTAAAGAATAGTGCTTTTTTGGTTTGCTCGCTTCCGTTCTGGAAATTCTTTAATGAACCTTAACAACTAGAACAGCACACCTCAATTAGACCTCAACAACGGCCCCGTAGATGACCGAAGACTAGTTGATAATGACATATTGAAAGCTATAATGGAAGCGGATGAAAGCTATAGTGGATCCGCGATCCATCAAACCACATTAGAATTAGCAACAGCCTTCAACACAAGTGACAAAACAATATTGATTAATTTGTGTCAAATTGGGAAAATAAAGAAGATTGCAAAGTGGGAACCGTATGAACTTATTGAAGGACAACAGAAAACTCGCTTCGAGGCTTGCCTTAATTTGTTAAGTCGGCACATAGATGAGGGAATTCTGAATTGGGTTGTTACTTGTGATGAAAAGTGGATCTTGTATGATATTCAGAATTTTTCATTGCAATGGTTGAATCCAGGGGAGGCGGCCAAACAAAGTCCCAATTGAGTCAAAAGAAACTGCTTGTGACTGTACAATGGACCTGTGACGGCATTATTCATTACAGTTTCTTTAAGACTCTTCTTAAGACTCAAGACTCGCGGAAGCGCTACTCGTCAGCCTCCATGCGCTATTCACCTCGTGCCGCACCACTCTGCAAAATCTCCATAGCCAGCCTTATCATTGTCATCGACAGAGCCACGCTGTCCATTCTACACCATCCATCAAGTATCTTTGTCATCAACTCCACGCTGTCCATTCTGCATCAGCCATCAAGTATCATCTGCATTAACACTTCGTGGATCTCTTTCTCTCTAGCGGTGCATCGTCAGTTGTCCACAGTGACGTCACACGTCACCGCTCCACTGATATCAGATCTTATCAGCCGAGACCGCGAGCAGCATATCAAATTACTCCCTTGTAATTTCATTGTTAACAAAGCTATCTAAAAACCGATTGCGCCTTTTCCATAAAGATATTTCTACATAACTTGTATAAACAGTGGGGGCCGGAGAACAGCCACCCCACACTCATAAAACTGCCCTGGGTATGCGGTGGGTCCCCCTGATTGCTCTAGTCCACTACTTCTCCACGACATTGTTCATCCACACACTACACAACGGACCGTAAAATTACAAGAGCTTTGACTGGAAACTCTCCGTCACCCACCGTACTCGCCAGATCTTGCATCTACTGGTTTCTATATTTTTTCAGAATTTGGAAAACAATTACAAGGCAAAAATTTCAATTCCGATGAGGCAGTGAAAAACTCTCTTAAAGAATTTATAGATCCCGTCATCGGGATTGATATAGCAATGGCATCAATACACTTCCATTAAAATGGCAAAAGTGCATCGACAACAATACCCAATACCTCGGTTAATTAAATATACCTATACTTTTCATTTTTTTTTTTAAAATAGAGATGCGAACACGGAATACGTGTCGCATCAATATTCTTACTATTTTCAAACTAAGCTAAACGCTTGTGCTATGAAAATAGGACTAACTTGCTTGTCTGAAGTGAGATTCGAACCCGTGACCTTTGGATCATGAGGCGAGAGTTCTAAGTACGAGACCAACAAGCTACTCATTAAAAAAATTGTTTGAATTTTTCTATATAACAGCAGTATCATAAGTAAGGAACTAGTTCCATTGTTAGCAAACGGTGCACCATCTCGATATTTTGCATCCGTTCAATCAAGATGTTTATATTGTCAGCAATGTCTCTGTTTATATGTTGAATGGTCCGCAAATCCAATATCATGGATTTAGTTGACCTTATCTGCCATAGTTACCTCAGATAGCCTGGGCACTATTCATGAAAAATGGATAATCAAACACCTTTGAATTCATATAACCAATATCTGAAGATAGTCATCGAAGGTGCATGGTCCTTATAAATAACATGCAACTTCAATTTGATCCCATCAAAATAAAGGAATGGAATCACTGACTCATTACTATTTTCCCATAATGGCAAACAAACACAAACTTTTAACAGCTGTGAAAACATAATTTCTCAATAAATCTGTCTGATATTTTGACAGGCATCATTCGAAAGGTGGGATTAGATAATGGTGTACAGATTTTCCATTAGTGGCTTCGTCAGTTATTAAAAATGAGTATTTAAGTAATAATTGTACCAATATGCACACAATGTAATTTACAATTTGTCATGTGCTGGCCTGCTCGCGTCAAAAGAACCTAGGCGCTCTCAAGTAAATTTTTTCAAACTTATCATCGATCGAGATTTTCGATTCATGACCGTTTACTATTTCACCAGTTTAATTTTCTGTTGCATATCAAAATTAAAATTATTAATTTTTTACTGCCCTCGGTTTATCCGTAATTCAGTTAATGTGACCCCGGATAATCAAAAGTTTTCTGTAGATTAAAAATATACGTACATTTCAGTTAGAATTGACCCCGCAAGGAACTCTAGCTGAACGCATAAGAGCTGGAGGTGCTGGTATCCCGGCATTCTTCACACCAACAGCCTTCGGTACATTAGTCCATGAAGGAGGAACACCAATTAAATATGCAGCTGATGGAAAAGTGTGTATCTACAGTATTTTTTTATTTAATATAGTAAAAAATATTGTTTAAAATTCATATCTGAAAAATATCGCTTAACTCTTATCTGAAAAATATCGCTAAACTCTTATTTATAATACTACTAAACTACCATCTTATGTGTACCTTTTTATTTTATAAGTAAGTTAATATTTTCTAGGTTGAAATTGCTAGTGAGCCTAGGCAAGCTCAAGTATTTGATGGAAAAAATTACATTATGGAAGAAGCCATTACGGGAGACTTTGCATTTATCAAGGCCTGGAAGGCAGACAGACAAGGCAATTTATTATTCCGGTTGAGTGCCAGAAATTTTAACCCGGCAATGTGCAAAGCTGCTGTAGTTACCATAGCCGAAGTTGAAGAAATTGTAGACTCCATTGATCCTGACAGTGTTCACATTCCAGGAATATTTGTTCACAGGATAATAAAAGGTTAGTTTGATTCAGGGTTGGAAAAAATCCGATTTTTATACAAAAAAATATAAAAAATCAGATTTTTTGATAAATATCTGATATATATCAAAAAACGGATATATATCCAAACTTTTTTTCTCCTTTTTTACACACGTCGATTGATGCAAACTGAAATAATTAGAAAATTTATTTTATTATTTTGTATATGAATTATTATTTATTAAATAAATGAATCGCTTTCTGAAAAAAGTTAATATATGCAATTATTATATATAAATTATAAAAGTTGCTCCTTCTAATGTAGTGTTTTGGGTGTTTGTTTCTTTGCGTGAAATAAAAAATGGATTATATGAAGCAAATTAAACTAAAAAATAACCGTAACACTTTTTAAAATACAACTAGCGCCATCTAGTAACGACCGCAGATATAAAAAAAATAACCTGTAGCACTTTTTAAAATACTACTAGCGCCATCTAGTAACGACTGCAGATATCAACAAAATTACTTGTAACAATTTTTTTAAATACGACTAGCGCCATCTAGTAACAACCGCAGATATTAAATTTAAAAAACAGCCTTTAGAATTTTTACAACTAGCACCATCTATTAACTACCGCAGAAAGTTTTTGGATATATATCGAAAATAAAAATCTAGCCATAAATATCGTGATATGCAGATACATCATGATATATATCTGCGGATATGTATCCTCGAACACTGGTTTAATTATACAAATTATTTTTAATTAAATTTGAGTTTTAGTGCGTTCATTGCTGACATCTTGTCAGTCTTTTCCGTTTTAACCGAATTTGGAGCATGGAGCACTGTGGTTTTGAGTCGTTTCTAGATTCAGAACTAGGCGATTTGTCTCTCTCCGTTAGATCCATTGAACTGTCAATTATATAAGTTCTGTAACATGTTTTGTCAGCAGTGAATGGGTTAACATTATTGTTGTTTGGGGAGAGATACCTCATATTTTGGCTGAAAAGTGATGTAATTAAATTATAAGTTATAAAACAACCACCAATTGTTAACTTGAATTGCTTTAGTTCTTAGTCCCTATTGTAGGGTAAATTGAGAAAAATCCACAAGTATCTTGTATTTATGTTTCTCTTCTATGCACCTATACACATGTCTACAGGCTGGCCGGAACCACCTTGATGTGCGAAATTGAAAATTACTAAAAGTACATCCAGTCACTCTCTTTGGATATAAAATTTATGATTCTTCTTTTGTTTTATTTTTCAATGTGTACAACATGTCATGTAATTAACGCAAACCCTGAAAGTACTTTGATAAGAATCGGCGACTGGATCAATATCTTGACATTTTTAAATACAGCTTAAATATTGTTTATCAAAGAAATTAATTATCTTCATTTTGGGACAAAAAGTATGGTCACTCTACAGGGTGACAGCGCCTGCGACGCAAACGCTTGCAGTTAGGAGATCACGGAGAGGTAGTAGGTACATTTAAATACATACAAATCACCTTAAGTTATTTCAATTAAACTCACTTAAACTGCTGACAGGTTTATAAAATAACAAAATTAAATGAAGGCAATATGTTAAACAGGTGTGAATCATAATATTTACAATAAATATTAAATAATAAAAAATAAACTTACCAATTAATTTTCGCTCATACATCTTCTTTTTATAACACTTTCTAAACGTCCACTACCTTGGTCAATGCACTGAGATGCTGGTTTCCATAATTGTCTCTTTAGTTTATTCAGTGCATTCTTTATTCTGCGATTCAGAACTTCAGTATCACTTTTCTCTGTTTGGAAGGCGGCCACTATTTAATGTTTTAGATCATCACACTGTTAAAATACACTAAAGATTTAATTCTTTCCATCCATTTGAATATTGATTTATAATAATTCTTTGAATGTTGAAAAGGCATTGCGATCAAAAATTCAATTTTTTTTTTTCAAAAATACGACACAAAAACAATTATAAAAACTAGCCAATGTATGACTAATGACTATTTGAAAATGTCGCGGAGGTTGGCGAAGCGGGAAGTTTCGCCCCGTCCTGCTCTATTGCATGAGTTTATGTTTCCACAAAGGAGACAATAATATATTGGTGACTTTGAACTACGTTTCATATTGTTCTTGGGATGCCAGCTGTTCTTGGTGTGACCATAATTTTAATTGTATACTTTTTATTAAAAATTTTTTTAGAATAAAAAATTACCTAAATTAACCTTTCAGCGGGTGCGCTGATTAATTTCCCTTGAGCGGGCGCGGGCCGTAAATTTTACGTCATGAAGTTTTCTCCCTATAAATGTTGTTTTCTTTATATAAATGATAGGGAATTGCTGTAAGGTTATGAAAAATGATAAATGACAGTACTTTTAAAAATCTATATTTGAATTAATTAAACAAAAAACGAAACAGCACTCTAAATATGTTTATATTTCAAAACAAAATATTTTAACGACCTATTAATCAGAATCAATATTTTCTGGTTTGTGTCTTCTTAAACACATCTTAAATAAATAAAAAAATACATTTCCCTATAAACTACCCTAAAACCTAAAATAAATAGAAAAAAGCAGTTTATTTAATATACTTACACTTTAAGGCGCGTATTGTAAAATTTACCCTCAACGGAAATTTCCGAATATCAATGAATAACAAAAACTTCTAAGCACACCCGGTATGCCTATAGTTTAGAGAGACTCTGACCCTCGAATAGCTCGGAGCTCGATGCTTACGACTAAGTGGTAAAAGTGGGGGAAGCGATAAGGTGCAATTGTCGTAAATTTTACGGCCGCGCGCCCGCTGGAAGGTTAAAAAAAAAATTACTGATATTGATTAATTACCCGATTTTAAATAAAGTACTTTTAGGATTTGCGTTAATTAGGTGACATGTTGTATATTTAATTTAGGTATGTACAAAACTAATCTATGTAGATACTGTTGCTCCTTGTTTCCACATATATATTTTTAATTTTAGGAGAAAATTATGAAAAAAGAATTGAAAAACTGTCGCTACTCAGGGAAAAATCAAGTTTGGTACAAACCCCAGTCATGAAACTCAGAGAACGGATTGCAAGGAGGGCAGCTGCTGAGTTTAAAGATGGAATGTATGCAAATTTAGGAATTGGTAAATGCTTAATTTAAATTTGAATCCATATTTTTAAATGAAAATTATTGACCTTGTCTCACGAAAATAGATTGAAAAAGTGTAGTAAAATAATTTCTTCACAAGCTGTTGGAGAAAATTTGTGGAACATAATATTATCAAAGGGCCCTTGAGGTGAGTACTCACGAAAACAACACTATATAAATTATCTACTATTATTATTATTATTATGTTGTCATTTAAACCAATAGTTGAAAAAATACTTTTTGTATATTTAACAGCAGGAAGACACTACACTTGCCAAAATTTCGGTATTGAGGTGGTTGTAGAATATCGTGATAGTGAGGCGAGAGATTTTCAATATTATCTTAGGTAGGCTTAGTCCACATAATCTCAGATAATCAGGGTTCTATTGCAGTTTTTTTTACATCTATAAATATGTTTTTTAAATCAGTCAAAAATATATGTAAATACTCACTTAACTTGTGATATTGATCATAAGTGAACATATCTTTCACATATTGTGAAAGATTTGTTTTTTGCTTTAGTTTAAAATTATTGATTCAAATATATGTACTACTAATTATTTTCTTAAATGTTTTGTTTCATAATTATATATATATATATATATATATATTCTTCTTAAAATATAATACTGCCAAAAATATAAGGTATTGGAACTGCGGTTCATGACACACATAATGTTTTCTGGAAATTGAAAAACATTATTTTCCATCAAGAAACTACTTTGATGCTAAATAATATTTTCACGTTTATCCAAATTGTGGGTTTTTATATCCAAAGTTTTATATTTTATATCCCTGACCTAGATTTTATTCCTTCTTTCAAATAATGTCTATATTATCCTCATTATTACAAATAATATACAGTTTATAAGTTTTATAGCAGTGCAAAGGTTCAAAGGTAAAGGTTGTTGCTGCTTCAAGTAATAAAATGTCACATTATCGTAAAAAATGTCAAAAAGATGAATTAGTATTAGAAGTAGCCCATTCATTTCATCTACATACTGCAGTTCTGTCTCTGTATGATGATTGTTCCAAAGATGCGGGGTGTCGCCATTTACATGGCCAACAGTTCTTCTTTCAATGCTGCAATGTAACAACTGAGATATTGTCTTCTGACTCAATTTTGGAAAATAAAGTTCTTAACTGCACGAAAGATTGAGATATTGTGTATTACATGTAACTGGCATTAATACCTAAAAATTAATATATGCCTAGCAGTTATTGCTTACCTGCTAGGCCCTGTGGACGGCTATTCTGGCCGCTTCGTGAAAATAAAATTTACTAAATATCAAGAAAAGGGAAGTGGTCTACAGTAGAACAATCCTATTTAAGAGTGATCTTATGAAGGAAAAACGTAATATGTGCAGCATGATTATATATTTTATATACAAAGAAAAATTGATTAAGACCATTTCGAGCGTTCAATTCCCATTATGTCTATTTTTTTAAGAATCAATATAGGGCGACTTTGTACGGCGGGCGTCCTCAGTGTTCCTCGGTTTTAACAATGTTACACTGTCTGCCTACAAAGTCGCGAGTTTTTTAAAAAAGTTTTATTTTATTTTTTTCTAACAAACCTCTGCTCAAATTAATAGTTTTTTTTAGTGTAGCTTCTTTTTTCTGTTTTTTTAACCCAAACTGCGAGAAGGAGACCCACCCATTTTAAAAATTATTGAGTTATAAATTTTTTAAACTAAAATTGTTCTGCCTGTAAAATCATAGTGATCTTATATTTCATGTACGATATGAAACATAAAATCCCTATTGCTTGCCCAACGCAAATTGGCGTGCGGCGAATTTGGTACTAAAACCCACCCCGCCCGCACCCGGCGGTAACCCCTCGCCCTGTCATTCAGTTCAATTTTGTATTTGGTCGGGAGCTGTGACATCTTGATAACCAATATACACTGAATTATTATGTCCAAAACATCCTAAACAGTCCAGGGTGGTGCAATAACAATTGCCAATGAAGTATTAAAGTTTTGCGAAGCTGAAAAAGCAAATAATGGACCGATATTACCGTCTGACAGTTTGACAGATAGAACGGCCGCCATTACTGCTTGGTTTATTTAGTGCTGCCCGACCAAATTTCTGTTAAAGGCTACGACACCGGTCACCGGACATTCTGTACATTATGTATTGTGTAATAAATTTACACCCTGGCAACTTCTGGTACGCGACAGGGACGCCCTCCTTCGCACGCCAATTTATTGTGGTCGCATTCTATATTTGCAGTTCTTTAAACATGTAAAGCATAATAAATGTTTAAAAATGTAAAATAAATATTATTGAAGCAAAAGTTTAAGCTAAATAAAGTAAAAACATTAAGGATGAAAATAAAATCATACTTATGTCAATGTTAAATGGTGTCAAACGGATCAAAAGTCAGGTGGTTGCCAGTTACCAGCACAAAATAAATATTTCGCCGTTTTCTATGAAAATAAAAACACAGATTTTGATCAAAATTCCTTGAAAATATTTCAAAAACAATTAATTTTCATGTTTACGATTCATTTTTTTTAGTTTGGATATTTTTTCTTATCAGTTTGTTTTTATTTAGTTGGATTTTATACTCTTTTTTAATGTACTCTAAAATGTTTTTTTTTAAACTGGTAATGAATGATTAAAATCAGGAGACAGTTTTTGGCGCAATTATAATATAATAAGATTTAATTTGCATTTTACAGGAATGCCTATGTTAGCGAGTAATTTCATTCCTCAAAATATTAAAGTTTTCCTTCAATCTGAGAATGGCATTCTTGGCCTTGGTCCTTATCCAAGAAAAGAAGAGGTAGATGCTGACCTCATTAATGCTGGGAAAGAAACAGTAACAGTGTTACCTGGTAAGTTTTTCATAATGAACTCAATAACTGCAGTATTTTGTGAATGTCAACATACACCAGGCCAAAACACGTACAATTTAAATTTAAATATATGTAATAATTTTTTAGTGAACCGACCACATAGTTTGAACTAAAGTAATAATTCGAATCATAATTTTTTGTTGAATTTTTAGAATAAAGAGACCCCGAATCCCTAAGCAAACCGCTAAATTTAAGAGGCCGTTAAAAAAAATTAGCGCCATTTTTGTCAATTTCGTATTCCGTAACTCACATTTCCGCTAAAAAATTGACGGACGCTAAATACTCGCCCGCTAAACGTCATATTTTTATCGGGTGGGAATATGATGGCGCTAAATTTTTAGCAGGAGTTATTTCCATACGAACTGTCAAATTTGACACAGCAATGGCAGAATTCGTTGATTTTCTTTTATTAGATGCTTTGAATTACGAGTTTCAAGAAGAACAAAGAAAGTAAGATACTTATATTTTAATATAAAAGTATTATTTTTCATTTTAAAATATATTTCCTATAATAATTATCAAAAATATTTTCAGGAGAAAATTGATATTGATGCGTAAAAGTTTGCGGGACGTGAGCAATCCATTTGACCTGCCAGAAAGGAACTTTATAGGAACAGAATAGAACCTTGCATTATGATCCTGTGAAAGCAGCACATATAATTTATAGCTGCGCTGTTCTGCATAACATGGCAATTCATCATAATGAGGAAACACCAGAAGATTCAGATTCTGAAGAAAGCTCAGATGATGAGAGATCAGAGAATAGTGCAAATATTTCACAAAATAATAACTGGCTTGCGGGGGGCCAACTAAGAAGGAATGCTTTGATCTCACACTTAAATTAAGATTTATAAATAATTATACGTACATCATCCAGGATGTGTCATAGGTATAGGTAAAAGGTTTATGGATAAAGTGAATATTATATATTTAAAGATTTTTAATACATACTTTATTACACAACATTGTAAAAACAAAAGAATCCTTTAAATGTACTGTATCATGTGTATATAGGTATCATTTTTGGTTCACAAATGTTTGTACAAAACTCATTAATAAATTAGAAAATATTTATAAAAAGATATTGATTATTGACTTTGTGAAAGAACACAACATTAAACAATTCAAAACAACCACATCTTTAAGACACCAAAATAACTTTAAAATACCAATAAAACTACATATATTTAGGCATAAAAAACTTTAATAATCTTCCTACAGAAATCAAACAGCTAAAAGACATACAACTATCAAAAAAGAAATTAAATAAACATTTAAAAAAACACAATAATGTTTTTAAAAAAAAGTGTTAGTCCCTCTCTGAGCACAAGAGCTTGTCTCTTTTTTGGAAAGGTACAGTGAAAAACCAAATGTAAAAGATGTAAATGATGCATGATCTATATATTGTATAAAATATTACACTAATAAAAAAATAAGATATGTGTATTATATTATATAATTATTTGGATAGTGAACTGCTGCCTTCACTGGATGTATTTATTTTGTTTATTGCAGATGCCATATTATTGACAGCATGTGCCAATTCAATTAACCCTTGGGCTACCATCATGTTGCCCTGACTTAATTCTCCCATAACCTTGGAGTGATTTATCATGATATTTTGTAAACCGGAGTACTTCTGAGTCTTTTTACTCTTTGGTTGTTTGCTTGCACTTTCCATGGATTTATTTTGTCCGGTTATTGAATCTTGTTGAACCTGAAAACATTAATTTGGTCAAAACATGAGAAAATATTCATGTTCAAATACACAAAAATAATAATAATTTAATTTATTCATAGTACGGATGAATTTTATTATTTTTCCCCCTTACTCGTTCATTGAGATGTTTCACATTGTTTCATTACAAAAAATAAAACTTTACTATTAAATAATCATGTTAAATTATCTTTAAATTGATGTGATATAAATTATATACCTCTGTTGCAGTAGAATTATCTTCAATCGTTATGTTCGTTATTATCGGAGAATGCGCAGTTTCCAATGCGTCATCATTAATTCCCGGTTCAGAAACATTGGGCACTCCTGTTACAACTGTTGGACATATAGTATTTAGAAGACGTTCTTCTATCTCAGTGAGAGATTTCCTCGTTGCTGGACCACCCCCGGTACCTTGCACTTCATACAACAACTCTCGCGCTTTTCTCTTCACCTTTGTCTTCAATTCCCCGAATGCCTAAAAATAAAGGAAATTATTTTAATATATTTATGAGTAAAATGGATAATAGTAACATTCATTAAGCAAAAGTGTCAAATTTAAATTATGAATCTTTGAATCATTACATTATAAACATGTGTTGAGTAAAAGATTAACCATTAAAATATCTCGTCTCCGCACTATGCATGCTTTGCAATGACAAATAAATACAAGAAAAGAGAAGGGATGAATTGGGTACTTACTTCTTTCCATTGTTTCACAGTTTTTACCGGTCCATGGTTATTCAACGCGGCACTTATCTCTTTCCATTTTTCATCTATTATTTGCAGATCGATGAGCATAGTAATTTTGCTGAGCACTGCCGAATGAATTTCTATAAACTCCACTAGCATCATTTTTTGTTTCTTTGTCATTCTACGAGACCTGGATGACATTCTTTAAAAAATTGATAAACGCGTGTTAGCCAAAAGGATTCTAGACAGAAACTAAAAAGAATTTGACTCAAATAATACACAATCAACACGACAACTTGTCGAAGGAACGTAAACATCTTGACGTTTGTTTATACTAACATAATAAAAAGTTTGACAGATGACGTCTCTCTACCTGGAGCTCATTTCATGGTACACTTTTAACCGGCCTCTAAAATATATGCATTTAAAGTAGCGAAGGGAAAAACTTCATTTCAAAATGAAGACTACAACACACACACGTTCACCAGTTTGAAGGCTACAAAGTGTACACTACAATTGTAGTAAAAACTACTTGAAGTGAAGTAATTGTAGTACTACGAAATGAAGTGAAGTAAATGAAGTGAAGTAAGTGAAGTGAAGTAATTGAAGTGAAGTAATTGAAGTGAAGCAATTGAAGTGAAGTAATTGTAATAATAATGAAGTGAAGTAATACTGAAGTAATTTTCTCCAAAGTAACATTTGGCGACCTAAAAAAAAGGTCGCCAGCCAGATTTCTTCGTTCGATTCCAAAAAATTTTCAAACCATGGGGGGGGGGTTGTTACAGATTCCAAGATTTCTTCGTTTAGCTACATCAACTTCCCAAAACTTTCTTCATGGATCCCAAAATTTTTCAAACCATGGGAGGGGGGGGGTTGTTACAGATTCCAAGATTTCTTCGTTTAGCTACATCAACTTCCCAAAACTTTCTTCATGGATCCAAAATTTTTCAAAACCATGGGGGGGGGGGTTGTTTCATTTCCAAGGATTTTGTTTAGGCTACATTCATAGCTCCCAAAATTTTTCAAACCATGGGGGGGGGGGTTGTTACAGATTCCAAAGATTTCTTCATATATCTACATCAATTTTCCAAAAATTTCACGTAAAAAATACACTATTTAAAATGTGTTTCTCATACTTTCGATAACTTTGAAGTGTATGTACTTTGTAGTGTTCGCTTTGAAATGAAGTGTACTATTTGAAGTTTATACTTTCAATAACTTTGGTGTTTGTAGTTTGTAGTGTGCACTACACATCAAAATGTGCGAAGTGTGCACTTCAATGTAGTGTAGTACTACATTGTAGTAGTGAGTACAGAGCGGACCCATCACTAATTTAAAGGATCCGTTAAAAAAGAAGATACGGAATACCAAATTCCAGATTTTCGATTAGCGGAACGCTAAAATGATTTTTTTTTAGCGGCCGTTAAAATTAGCGGTTGAGTTACGGAATCGGGGTCAGAGTATGTTTTTTGGTTCGATAAATATACAGTAATTAAAATAATAAGAATATCCCACATTTTCCTTTTGGTGCATAATTTTTATAATTTCCCATAGACATCTTTCATATTGCATTTTGTCTAATGCTTTCAAATTAAATATATCCGAATCTCAGTTTGAACTGTTAGTAAGATGGAAACAATGCTTTTTGAAATTTTAGAATGTATTCAGTTCCGTTCTTGTATGATAAGATGGATAGGAAGAGTAAAACAATAAAGGATAAAATAACGATTATATACATATTTCAATTTGACAGACTATTACTTTATTTTCATACCAGAAATATTATATTTTTATTTATTATGGTATTTTATTATTTGTTATGTTGCATGTAATTTTCCATTTGTTTTTCTGTGGATCAATTATTTGTGTTGGTTGCATTGCAGTGGCCATCATCAGTACTGTGGTTGTAGGCAAAACATCCAGATTTATTTTTTTATCTGAGCCAAAGAGCATATTTAAATGAATTTTTTCAGATTTTTTCCATTTACATCCAACCCCTGATTTTGTTTTATAATTGTTGATAGAGCAGTAGCTAATTTTATGAAATTAAAATTTAGGTGGATCATTCTTCGGCTCGGATGAGAGTTTTGCTATGATTCGTGGAGGTCATATTGACATCACAATATTAGGTGCAATGGAAGTTTCACAATATGGAGATCTCGCCAATTGGCTTATTCCTGTAAGTATATTCTTTCTGTTCTATTCTGTTCTGTTCTGAATAAATAGGTAAGCAGAATAATATTCTATTAAGAGGTCACACCTACTCCGTTTTTTGGGGTATACAAAATAGAATAAAAATAACATGTAATAAGAAGAATTACATATACCATATATCATATATATACATATATCATGAGAATTTTTAAGATCCTGTTGAAAAAATTGCACCTCACAATCGGCATGATAACTCTTTGAAATATTAATGTATGTATCTGATTTTTTTTTAGATTATTGTAAAATAAGGTCATTTCTATAGTGTATTGAGCCAAATTAAAAAAATAATTAATTACAGTACATTCTCTATAATCCGAACAAACTATAAATTGAACCTCCATCAGGTGACAGAGTCGGTGTGGGTATAAGGATGCACACATAACAACGTTTAGTCATTCTGTGAAGAAGTGTCTTTCTTACGCTTACCACATGTCTTTTGAGTTTGGTTTCAACTATGTTTACTGCCTAAATTAATCAAGTACAAAATGGCTGCAAAATGGCTGCTGGCGTACGTGTGGTTTGCGGTGGTGACTCACTTCTCGGTAATTCGTCTATCGGTCCTTATATGGGCAACGCGGCAATTTCCAGGAATGGTGTACTCATCGCGTTCTTTGCTCTCTGCGCCTCTGCGCGTGTAACCCCTACACCTTTTTAGGCGCGTGTACTTCGGTGATTATGAGTGTGTGCGTGTACCGCCACACATATTACATGTAAAATATTCTCTGCAACTATAATTACACCTGATGCTTTTCTCCAAACTGTGACAAAATAAGTCAACGTGTGTATATTGCAAATTTTAATTTAGTATAAATTTAAGTAAAATTTAGTAGGATCATGTGATCATCCCGCTGGTGCTGTCAAATTAAATGTGTCTACCCGGTGGACAAGACAGTGTCATATGTACAGTTTCAAAAAGATCACAGAGATCAAAAAATATATATCGCATCCCCACTCAAATAGTGTCACAACTCAAAAAAATAAAAATAACAATTTTATTGCACCATTAGTTTCACAATACAGTAAAACCTCGATATAACGGACCTCTATTTAACGGACAAAAAATCCGATCAAACGTAAAAAAAATATAAAACGTCCTTTTAATATTATACATGCTTAAATTCAAATGTTGCCGCATATTAACAATTTTTAGCGGCCATGATAATCACGTCATACGTCTAGCACTAGAATTTGAGACATAATGCCATCCTGCTCGTAGACTGCACCTAGCCGGAGTGATAGTATATTAGGGGATTCCCTGATATAATAACGCGTAGATTTCTATGGGTGTTCGATCGAATAACATTTATTGATTATTCTTCAGATAACGAAGTTCAACTATATTATACGCATTTTCGTAATTTTAGAGAGTTGATTATTAAAAAAAAGCAAACTTCAAAAGTGCAAACAAAACTTGATTCCTTTCAAAGCAGGATAACCGAAAGCAAGCGTGTCAATATTAAACAGCAACGTCACTTCACGACGAATTTTTGAAGACAATTAAATGGAATTTTGTCTATGTTTTGTATTTTTTATTTATATCTAAATACAGTGTACACATTTTCAAAAAAAAGTTTTTTGATTTATTTTAAACCTACTTTTATATAATGGACTTTCGGCTTTAACGGACACCCCGTCCTCCCAATTAGTCCATTATATCAAGGTTTTACTGTACCTCAAAATCTTGTCTCAGAAATTGTCATGTGCATATAGTTCAATTGTTTGTCCCTAGAGGGCATTAGTGTCATTTTAATATTAACTAAAATTATAAACATACCAAATATAAACAGACATAAACAGTGTCACGTAACGAAATGTATTTTTTTGAGTTTCGACAGCATTTGAGTGGGGGTACGATATTTAGAATTACGAAATACTCCTTTTATTCGAATTTCAAAAGACCAAAAAAAAAATTTTAGTAAATCAAATGAACAAATTTGGAATAAAGAAAACATTGTGAAATTAGCAATATCGTAAATACATAATTATGTAAAAAATATATTTTCGCATATTCCGGATGAACATCCTCAAAAGCTGTATATTATTGTATACAGTAGACTCCCGGTCTGTATACAATACGTGTACAGTAGATTCGACTATCTGGGGTCACATATACCGTATTGTAGATTAATATTCTTTTTTTAAATATTTCAAAATTCTTTATAAAATGTAAAATTATTTTTACTATTATATATATTATAAAACTCGTGAAGTTATGAACCCGCAGAATTACAATATTGTGAACGTCCTGAATTATAAAATTTTGAGAATAATATTCATGCCGTATAACTGCATATGATATTGTATTTTTTCACCATTTTAATAATTTGGAGTCATGTGTGACTTTTGCATCAGTGTTTCCACACAACAAATAAATGCCCTGTTTTAAAGTTTTTAAATTTTTAGTATTTGTAATTATTTTTCTATTTTATGTGTTCAATATTATATTTTAGTGACGTACAGCTGGGTACAATTTTGTGTATTTTTGTGAATTTGTAAGTAATTGTGTTTGTAATTATTTTTAGATTTTTTTCGGAGGTTATTCGTTTATTTAGTCTTTTTTTTCCTACAGCGGATAATCAAGGATCTACTGTACATGTATTTTAAGTTGAATATTCTTGCTTATTTCCAGGGTAAACTAGTCAAGGGAATGGGGGGTGCCATGGATCTGGTGGCTGCCCCGGGAACCAAGGTTATAGTAACAATGGAACACAATTCTAAAGATGGAAGCCATAAAATTCTACCCCAATGTAATTTACCTTTAACAGGAAAGAATTGTGTCAACACCATAATAACTGAAAAGGTGAGAAATTCTTTCTCTTTTCGACTTGACCAGTTTCAAATTTTGTCTTCAACATTCCAATGAGGCGGTTCTTGTTTGCATCGTTGCCCAGGAATTTATTTTGTGACACAGTTGGGATCATTGTCTCGTTAAAAAGTTTTTCTACTGAAGCAGTTTTTCGTGATTGTCGGGATCGCTCCGCATATTTGGTACTACGGTTTGCTACATCTTTCGGATATCCGTCAAATACGATAATGGCATTGGATGTATAGTGTGATCAAACGTAGATAATGTACTTATTGCAAATTGATGAAAATGATTCACTGCGACGCCAAATGACTCGGTGTAATAAGTATCCTCCGTCAATGATATACATCGTATTTTCAAAATTTATATCTCCAGAATGTTGCTCAGTTAAAATTAAATGTCATAGGTTGGCATAGATGTATAATGTTTTGCAGTGTTCGTACACCAAAACTATTGATTTTACAAAAAAAAGGTCACAAGGAGCGATCTTTCCCCGGTGCAGTCGTAGTTGCTCCGAACGGGGAAAAATATGCCTTTTTGTGCTATCAGTATTACATTACAAAATGAATATAACTTTATATGCGCCTCCCGCGGAGGACTTAATTATGTCATTACATAGTGCTGTGTCCCATAAATAGCCTGACATAATTCACTGGACACATGAGACAGTTATTATGCAACAGTAAAATATAGGCCTGACATATGGGCCAGAGACCAATTTTTTCTAATAAATTAATTTTTTTTAAATTTTCTTTTAACATATAGGAATACTTTCTTATATATTATATAGAGTGCATCGCAGTGCATCTGTTGATATTACATACAGTTCTATAAGTCACAGCTTACTAGACTCATAAATTTTTTAGCCAACCGGCAAAAAAACAATCAATATATTAATTACCCTAACCAATGTCGTTTCTGTCTCCGTATGATGATTTCTATTTGTATACAATAATTTTGCCACAGTGCCCTTTGAGTCGTGTGGTGCAGCGGATAACGCGTCTGACTACGGATCAGAGGATTCCAGTTTTTGAGTCCTGGCAGAATCGATTTTTTTTTTACGGTCGAGAATATTTTATTTGTTGAAATTTTAATTACATTTTTGGTTTTTTATAATGTTGTATAAAAGTAATCAACACTGCGAGAAGAGAAGAGAGTAGGTACCTACCTATCGAACTGTGGTTTATTCCGCTATGTTATATCTAAACTACCCGTAATTAAAAGTGGAAATTTGCCAGATACAATCGGCCGTGAAGCGGCTGACGTAGGCATAGGTAAACAATTGTGTTTGCTGCACAGTAAACACAATTGGCTGCGAAGCGGCCACAATAGCAAAAATGGAAATTTGTTAGATACAATTGGCCGCGCAGCGGCCGTCGCTGGCCGCGGGTCGACCATCATTGACCGCGAAGCAGCCACAATAGCAAAAATGGAAATTTGCCAGATACAATTGGCCGCGAAGCGGCTGACGTAGGCATAGGTAAACAGTTGTGTTTGCTGCACAGCAAACACAATTGGCCGCGAAGCGGTCAAATGGCCATCCGCAGGGCCTAGTAGTAAACAATCGGCGAAGCCGATTGCTTTCCTGCTAGTTTTGTATTTAATTTAAATAATGTTTCCACCTAGCTCGCGGGCGGTGTGACGTCACTTGGCGGTGTGATGTCCTTGATTTTGGGTTTTTTTAAAGATATTGAGAAGTGGAGAGAAGATCATTTTTTGTTGATTATTTAAAAGTTTAATATTTGGATCCTTTTTATATTTATTTATTTCTAGTTGCTCAAGTAAATTCGTCCTAAAACCTTTTGTTTCTATATGTAAAGGTTTTGGCTCGTTATCACCTAGTGGGACGTGGTTTTCATTTAATAAATGGGCCGCAAATTTTGACACTAAATTTTTATTTTTATAGCAGCGCATGTGTTTTGCGAATTTAGTTTAAAAAGACCTTCCCGTTTGTCCTATATATGTGGCATTGCAATTTTTACGATTACATGTTAATTTGTATATGCCACTGTTTTCTAATTTAGGTGTTTTGCTTTTAGAGTTTCTGAGGTTTGTTCCTGTATTGTTATTGGTTCTAAAGGCTATTTTTAAATCACACTTTTTAATTTCATTAGCTATTTTTACTGAAGTTGGGCCGAAAAATTCTATGCATGCGTATTTATTATTGTTATATTTCTGATTAGGGTATATAAGATTAATTTTATTTTTTTATTTTTTGTTTCTAATCATTTTCTCTGTCACTTATTCTATAGCCGTTATTAGTTGCAATTTTTTTGATAATTTCTATTTCGTCTGTATATGCTTTTTTACTTAGGGGAATACTGACGAGTCTATGCACCATAGAGTGGTAAGCGGATAATTTATGGGACCATGGGTGTGCTAATTTTACATTAATTGTTATATCAGCGAATGTTGGTTTCTTAAATATTTCGAAAGTATGTTTTTTATTGTATTTACCGATTGCTAATAACATTAATATAGGGCTTCAGCACAAATATCTAATTACTCTAAAGGGGAAGGGGTAACTTAAAATTTTATAAATAAGTCATTTGTACGTGGTATATCCACTGTTTGATAATGGCCTTACAAACCGAAACAGCTGTAACACCTAAAAATACTTAACCCATAGAACTTAATAATAATATTTATTAAAATTTAATTTATTTTAAATTTCGCTAAAAATAAATATGGAGTTCTACAAATTAAACACAAAAACTATAAATAAAAAAAACTAATACACTTGTCCAATATTTTATTCCATTGCTCAAAACATTTTTTAAATTCGTCTTCTGTGATACCCAACAGCGCCTCCGTCATTTTTTTCTTCACTTCAGTAATGTCGGCAAAATGCTTTTCTTTCATGTCTCTTTTCATTCGGGGAAATAAAAACCAATTTGGATCATTTCGGAATTCTTCTTTCAAAGCAAAACATGCTTCCACGCGACCTTGTTTTTGTTCAGCAGTCAGCAGTTTTTTTTTTTTTATATATATTTATTAATGTTTTGATATTTATTACATTGTAGATATGCCAAACTGCACAGCAGTTTTACTGCTGCTTTTGAGCTTTTGAGGCACGAATTTGGCAGACACCCTTGTTATCATCAAATCTTCCGTTTAAATTCGCTCAACTGAACCCAAGTCACCCCAGACAGCTCCACAATTTCTTCAATAGTCCGTCGTCGATCTTCCGGGATGATTTCGCGAATTTTTTCAACATTTTCATCGGTTCGGGTCATAGAATGGACAATCAGAGCGAGGTTTGTCGTCAATTGACATTTCACCGTTTTTGAAATGGGAAAACCACTCAAACAAGACTCAAACCCGTTTTTAACATTTCAAGAGTTTCTGTGCCAGTTTTTCCGAGCAAAAAGCAAAACTTTACGGCCGCGCGCTGTTCACGAGAATCAGCCATTGCAAAAACGACGAGCAACAAAACAACTGTCACTAAAAAATTCACACACACCGAACGGAACCTTCTTTAGTGATGACGTTTGGCTTACTGACTCGGGAATGGTGGTTCCACACGCCCCCTAGCAGCACAACGCAGTACTACAAGAACTCGACCCACCACAACATCAGTTCGGTTTCTTTTGAGTATGTATGTCATGTAAATTAACTGGAATGATTTTACTGTAACTTTTTAAACCAAAAAACTGTTCTAATAATAGGGAAACTTTGCACTCTTGCGCAGAAATAAAATTACCTCCCGCTACCTCTCTCTTTATTGAATCATGATACAACTTGTCATAAATTCCTGAAATTCAACAAGAAATTCTGGAATTTGGAAAATCCAAATTCCAAAAATCTGAAAATATATACTGAATGTAAGATTTTTACAGAGATTTATAACACAATATTCTATCACTATTAATGACATATTTTGGATCATATTTTATAACACTGTTATTATCTGTTCAGAAGCGGGACGTAATTTCGGAGAGTCTAATTTCTCTCGGGTCACTTTTTCCGTGCGCGATCCGGACCTCCCGCCCAGGTTACTGGCTAGACATGGTATTTACTTCAGACGATGTTGGAATGGCTAGCTACAGTCCCATCTAAGGGCTGATTTGTGTAACGCAAACTTGTTACTTGGCAAATGTCATTTGCCACCATCCTGTCTGCAGCCACCGGGACAACTACACTTTCATGTGACGCAAAACCATGCTACTGCAGAATTTAATAATTCTACCTGCCTGTCTGTAGTAATAGATCTTTCATCCTGTCCGTAACAATAAGACCATCAAAACACCCGTTTATTTATTTAAAAACATCCATAAAAATACATAAAATGACAAATATTAAAGGTTACAAAAACACATAAAATGACAAAATAAAATTACAAACATTGGTAAATACATTTCAAGTTAAAATGAAATTACAAATATGTATATAGCTAAAATATACATGGTGCGTATAAAATAAACATGACATCTAACAATAAATAAAATATAAATCAGTGATGAGTCATCCATACGCCGCTGGCTAACGGTAATTAATTCCGACCCCGATAAGGGTAAGGTTGTTTGTTTATTTAAGAAATACTTGTCAGCCTGGGCTGATGACTACGTGCCTATGTCAATACATATTTATTTACATAAGATGTTACTGAATATTTTAAAGTCATGATAAACATTAACAAAACTATTCAGTACATTAAATTGCATGGAACAGGATACAAAATTATATAAGACAATATTCAGAAGTTCAACATAAAATCTACAAATGAATGTTTAAATGAGTGTTTAATGAGGCAGGTATTGGGGCTCGCTGCTGGAAAAAGGTTCACTTTGTTTGTTTAACGAAGCCCGCGGCCCAGCTGATGGTTTACATGTTTTCACCACCGTAAAAGCAGCAACATTGTTAATTAAATCTACACATAATCCACATTTCCCACAAAAAAGGGGAAGCCTATTATTTCTCAAAACATTTTTACATACACTGAATATTGATTTGTTTACATTAAATTGTCCTGAACCACATTACGCTCTTTGTTGGGCCGCCAAAGTGGTCCTGAATGAACTAAAAATCCCCAAAATAACAATTCTTCTGTTTTTACGCATATACATAATAATGATCGAGATACACTTTAAAACTCATTTAAATATGTCATTTTAAAGAAAGTATTCTTGGGATCTTTTCGTGTCCCCCTTTGGAGCTAAGTAATTTTTTCATACTTTGTGTACACTAAATCATTTTGCACCTATTGAAGAAGTAAAAAAATTTACTTCGTAATTTGCATTATCAGAGGTGGTCGTCGATACATGGTTTTGAAAAAAAAAATCATTCACAAATGCATATAGTCCTGAACAAGTCTGACTTAAACTCAATAAAAAAAACTATAACCATACAGTACCTAATACAAGCACATTTAATGATATATTTATACTGCTGAAGAATATGTTTTTCAAGCACTAAATAAAAGAATATTCTAAAATAAAAACAAATAGTATTCTTTCTCTATTTATTTTCTTTTATTTTTACTCTTACTGTGTTTCACTGATTCTTTATTCTTCACCAATTACCAATGCAGTATTAGTACTGCAGGACACAAACTAATACATATAGGGAGAATTTAAGTTAATTTCAAATTTTTTTGTTTCTTTATATAATATGTATTTTATTACAGGCTGTCTTTGAAGTGGATTCAGAAAAGGGTTTGACACTCTCGGAAATAGCAGAAGGTGTAACTGTTGAGGATATAATTGTGTCCACGGGCTGCGAATTTGAGGTAGCCCCAGACCTCAAGCCAATGCAACAAATTTAATGTCAGATTACTTTTGTGTACATATTTAAGGTGACTTATGACCTCAAGATAATTAATTGCACTAATTAAATTATACAACTTGTTTAGTTGCATAATTTAATTAGTGCAATTTGTACTATGACTGTTTCTTTATATATTTGAGGTAGCCCAGGACCTCAAAACACTGCAAGAATTTTACAATGTAAAACCATTTTGACAGTTAAATTTACATGAACTATTTTCTTCCTTTTTTTTTTGCATTAATTTCTATGATTATTTCATCAGATGAATCGAGAAACTCGGTTTAAAAATTTATTATTTGCCTTATGGAAAATAATGCTGATTCATACAATCTGATTTACAATTTTGAATGCCTTGATAGTCAATACAATACGCTGTTACTTATTGTCAATAATTGCCAAAATATCAATAATTACCTGGTGCATCATTTTGAGTTTAAAAATTGTTTTTACCTATGTATGGCGATAAGGAGTGTTTAAATAAAATACCAATAATTAAGTACAATCCCACAGAATTATCTGTAGAATGGATGGATGCCCTAATCGCTATAGTGTTACTCACAGTTTAAAAATGATTTTTTCATGGATTTGATTTTTAATTGATTAATTAATTTGGTTTTAAATTTCACAGAACTTTGTCCTGAAAAAATGCAGCTTCACAATAAGAATGTGTTCTTGAGTATAATGTATGTTTGTTGTATCAAATGTGTCCAAAAAATATAAAACGAATTAAACAGTTAATTCTGGCTTCCTCTAGCGGCAGAAACACAAAGTAATTTGTGCCTACCGCACCAGAAAAAGTGGATTGCTCTAAAAATGGATAATAAATGTTAAATCAATTAATAAATGAGACTTACAGATAAGGTCGATATATTCACGGAAATATACAAGGCCGCTATAACGTAATTGGATAATGCACCTGCCCCGGATAGGAGGAGATCCATGGTTCGAATCCCGGTAGCAGCCAAATATTTTTTCGTGGATTTAATTTTTCTGTATGTCTTTCTAATTGATTAATTAATTTGGTTCTAAAAATGATCTCATTATTTGGGAATTTTATCTATTTCTTTTTTACTTAATCAAGTTATATAAGCAGTATACAACATGAGGTAAAAATATACAATGCAACAATACATAAAAAATAAAAGCATACAATACATATAAATTTATCGAAATATACATGTTGAGCGTAGCAAAATGGCGTTTATTTAAAAATCTAATAAAAATATCATACAATTTTCAGCGGAAAAAACGATCATCATCGTCTTTATCTACTTTATGAGGTTATATCTATTGAAGCAATGCTTCATGCATTTATGAACTTAATCAAATTGTATAATTGGGGCTTCTTTTGAAAAAATGTATGCGTTTTCAAAATGATCTCAAATATATTACTTTTAACGGTTTTTAAAACAAAAAATTTCTAAAAAAACAATCAAAACACTCTTGAACTTGCAACTAAATAGAATCTGATCTATATAGCATTGTTCCATTTTTGTCCATTCTAAAAATAAGTTTGTAGAGCTATACTCTCAGTTTATATATCGTTCACTGCAGCATTCACAGGCAAGAAGTTAATTACACGCGAGGCAGTGTTGATCAAATTAGTTTATTGATCAATATTATGAAAGTTGTGTACATAATATGTGTAAAAATTGTTCCTCTTTAAATATCAATCATTATTATTCTTTCCTTTATGTTTGTATATAAAATGTCATATGTATTATTGATTGTTCATTTACATATATAAATATATTTTCGTACAACGAGAGCTTCATTTCGAGACCTACTAAAATAGTCCCTATTTTGGTGTTGGATATGTTTAAGACTTAAAATGATTTTCTTAAACATTTGACTGATGTTCAGACTAAAGTTTTACAAGTATAAAGAATAATTCAATTTTAAGTAGCCATATATACGAAATAAAAGTAGAATCACACTTTATTGTCGAGATCCAATTACGGAAAAAACTTATTCCAAGATGGCGAATTCTCAAAATATCTTGGAACAATTTTCTTTAAAATACAAAATCAATGCTGTAAGTCGAAAACATTCCTCTTAATTTGGGCGCATTGGGCCTAAAACGCTTTGACTCAATTAAGCAGCTGGCCCAAGTATGGAAGTTTCATACATCTTAGCAAGTGTTATGAATTTTTAGATAAAATTGTGAAAAAGTGAGTCTACACATATTCACAATACATGCGGTGGTGTAGCTTTTACTGAATATACATTGCCTCCACTATGCCTAACAGTGTTTGCTGGAAATACACAGTGAATAACATGTAAATACCAAGCGCCGCACTAACAGCAAACGTATGTGATGTTTGATAAAAAAGATTTAAAAGAAAAATGTTTCACATGCTACTACTGCATTTTGTAAAGAATACATATTAATTTTTCTTTGTGATAACATATTTTCATCTTAAATTGACTATCCCGATTAAATGGAACGGTATTTCAAATAACCAATGTAAATTGCTATTATTTTCTTGATTTGGTTTCTGTTCTTTAAGATTTAGCCCAAATAAACAGTTGCCCCGTTTAACCGGTAGCCCAATAAACCGGAATCGACTATTGATATTTTAGCAGCAAAAAATGCCAGCATATCATTAAAGAATCTGTATTGTTTGTTTAGTAAAAAAAAATTCCCGAGTGATGTTATGTGATTGGAAATCACAATAATTTTAATCAGAGTAGTGTTGTTATTCCATCAATATTTTGATTTATTATTAATATGTACTACATCTGTACATAATAATAATGTAATATAAATCTTTTTATAATTCAAATAAATCATTTTATAAAAAAATTTATCCTTTTAGTTAAAAACTCAAAACTGGGTAGGAGTTAATCTAACAACAAAGTAATATCAATATCCAAATACACGCGCACACACTAACTAAACTTTCAAAATTCAAGAATATAACAAAAAAAAATTATCCATAAATAAATATTAACTAGTGCAAATCATACTATGAATATGTGCCCACATATGGGGGGTATAAAAGCAAAGGCAACAATATCCCGCAGGTGTTTCTGAGATAAATACAAAAGACTTGAGTTAATTTCTCAGGAATCTATGGAATCTACATCTTTTTTATTTTTATTATATTTCTATTTAATTTTAAATATAAAATTTTGTTTGGACTGTGCCTGTCTCACTAGAAATATCTGTGTTGAGACAGGCATAGTTTACAATATTGTGTAGGTTCAAAACATAGTAAATAGATAATAAAGTGTTTAAAGTAACAATAGAAAATATATCATATATATGAGGTTATTTGTGTTAGTGTTTTTGTGTAAGTGTGCCTATTTTATCTCTCCCCTTGATTCGGATCCACTGTTTTATTTTGTATTTTATGTTAGGATTGTAAATTGTGGTTAGTGCGGATTGTTTTAATTCGTCAAGCATGCAATTAAGTAATTTGGGTCCAAAATAGTTATAGCTCCTTTGTCCATACGTGATATGTAACCTTGGGATTTGTAGATTGAGTTTGTTTGACCGTGTGGTAATTATTGTTTGAGTTGGTTTAGACTGTGTATTTTTGTGTTTGTATGTGTGTTTAAGAGTAGTATTCGCATAAATTTGTTTTATATCGAATATGTCGAATTCGTTGAATATTTCACCTGTCCTTGTTAAAATTGAGATTTTAAGGATTACTTTTATAGCAATGTTTTGAGTTGTAATAATTGGATTGAGTGCACTCATAGTTGCTCATCCCCTTGCAATCATGCCGTGTTCTATAATTGATTGGCAAATTATGAAGTATATCATTTTTAGGAGTTTAATGTTAAGAAAGTTTCTAATATTGCGCTGAAAAAAAAAGGCTTTTTTTATTTTGTTTGAGATGTGTTGTGTGTGGAGATTCCATTTGAGATGAGCATCGATTATAATACCTAAATATTTAATTTGATAAGTATGTTCAATGTAGGGACATATACAATTTTCAGTGTTGAAATTGGAGCAACGTGTACTTTTATATTGTGTTCAGCCGATGGTTGACCATTTATAATTATGCTGGATGTTATATATTTGGATTTACATATTAATATTAAGTGTTACGGTGTTACTGTCTAGCCATTTTTTTACAGTACATGTATCCTTTTTAATTTTTTTAAATACTGATTACCATGTATTTGCTTGGAATTGCAGCACAGTGTCATTGGCGAAACAAATAACACTACCATCAATGGGTATATTACAGATGTCATTAATGTAGATTAAGAACATTATTGGCCCTAATATACTACCCTGGGGGACTCCGAATTTAGTGACTAGAGGTTTACTTGTAGTGTTTTTTATTCTAACTCTTTGGTTCCTGTCCGAGATGTAACTTTCAAACAATTTTAGTTCTTTTCCGGAGATACCAATTTTGTTAAGTTTTTCTAGTAACTTTGTATGGGATATTGTGTCAAATGCTTTGGGAAGGTCTAGGAAGATGGATGTATCGGACAGGTAGAATTATGACGACGGGATGATGATGATGATGACCCGTCTGATATGATGACGGGATGATGATGACCCGTCTGAAGTCATGAATGTTGGCCCTTTCGGGGGGCCCAGGTCCGTTGTATGGGCGAATGCCGTGCGCGGAGTCATGAATGTTGGCCCTTTCGGGGGGCTCAGGTCCGTTGTATGGACCCACCTCACCTCCAAGCGGATAGTCGGCGCGGGCAGCGAGCCGGCGTTGCGATCCTAGCTGAGAGGATACTGCACCGACGCGATATGTGACATCTCCGACGGAGGGCGTGGGAAAAGTTCCACGAAGAAATTGCATTTTTGGTCTTATCTTGTAAAGTGTTGAAATATTTGAAATACTTAAGAATGAAATATTTAAGAATTAGATAAGACATTTGTAAATGTAAGATTGAATAAAATTGATGTTTCGTGGTCTTGATATACAGGGAAAGCTCGCGCGATGGGAATAAAATCATTTTTAAATCGCGCGGAGCGCCGCGGACTATCATAGAATGGCCGCTATTTTGATGGAATTTATGTAAATGTCCTGCCTCGAAGAGGCGAGGAAGTAAAAATACATAAGTATTTAAATGTGCCAAATGAGTCCTTTGTGTGGTATTGTAAAGTAGAAATTAAAATAAAAAATGTTTAATTGAGAGTAAAATATCTCGCGTGGACCCTGATAAACTCGCTTGACCGCGCCGCCTGTACGCAGCCCGCGCGGGTAATGGAAAAAACCCGGCGCCATGATGGCGCCGTGCGGTGGAGTAGGGCCGCCAGCGAATATTTTTGAACTCTGATTACGGACGTTACAGACGTCCTAGCGAGCTGAAACATTTTTTATTGTGTTCCTCATGTGAACATCTATGGGAGTGATATGTTTTTGCGTGTCTGAAAGTTAGCTAGTGCGCTTTATTTGTGGTGACACACTTTGTCTGCCTATTACGCAATTAATATCTATCCGACATACTTGAAAATATCACCAAAGGATGCGCTTGGTTGAGATCTATCTAATGGTATAACTTAGAATCTCGTAAAATCATGTTTACTATTTTTAACCGAATTAAATGTAAATTAATTCTTGAAAATGCCGCGGTAAATCGGCATATTTTGTTGAATAACTAGGTAAATTCACTCTTGCGGTTCCAGTAAACGACATCATCCTATGGGCAAGACATAGATTGGTATAGATGATGTGTTAAAATCCCCGGGGGGGTGGCGTTTAATTTGCTATCGATTAAAATATTTAATTTTAATCCGCGAATCGGCACGGGAGGCCGTCATTTTGCGCTCCGAGCGCCCGGTGAATCGAGCGCGCTGATTGGTCGGCGGCGCGAGTCAGGGGGAAGCTTTCCGCACTGTATAAATACTGCGCCGGGCGGGCGAGAGCCTCATTCTGCTGGGAGCCTCTGCCGAGTACGCCTACTGGAACATTTTATTCTGCGTTTTACTTCACACCCTGCTTGACCCCTGCTTTTCTTCTTTGGATTTGGACTCTGGATTTTCTACTGACTTCTGCATTTGGACTTGGCTACGATTTTGGATTTATTGGACTTGTTTTACCACCTGAGGCGACGACTTGGCACGGATTCTGGACTTGAAGAATTTTCTGCGCTCTACACTCCCGGCCTGCTAGTACATCGGCGGCTTCGGAAGCGAACTCAGCGGACCGCACCTACCTACATTTAATTGTTTCCGTGGGGAACAATGGATATACATTTTTGACCTTTATCCATATTGTTAGAAATGAAATCCGTAACACGGGCAATAGCTTCTGTTGTTCTCGCTTTAGATATAAAGCTGAATTGGTTTCCTGAAATGATGTCATTACTCTCGAGATATTTTATAAGTTGGATTTTTATAATTTTTTCAAATATTTTGGAAAAGGAGTTGACTAATGTATATGATAATCTTATTGAAAATAAGTGGTACGCACAAGGCCATACCACGTTCGAAAAACTATTAAAAAATTCCCAAAATATTTTAAAAACTGAGCGGCTAAAAAATCGAATTTAAAAATAGTTAAATATAGGGTGGGTCTCCGCGTTACGGTGGGAGAAATTCAGTAAGAAGTTAAAAGTTATTATTTTTAACAAAAAGGTAAATTAGAAATTTCAAAAACACTTTTTCAGGAAATTCAATAAAAAATAAAAGGCACTTTTTGGCAAAAAATGATTCCGCGGACCGGCAGCGTAACAAGGTAAAAGTAATCTCGGCGAACTGAGGATGCTGAGTCTGCGGAATCTTCCTTTATTTATACTTAAAATCTAGACACAGCGGGAAATCAACGGTCAAAATGGGATTAGTAATGGAGGGGAGAGACATCTCGAGAATACCCAGTGGCGGATGGTGGTCAGCGCAGCATTCCCGAGCGGATCATACCGTGCCGGCTCATCCTCTAGACGGACTATTTTGCCCGCCTAGCCAAATTATCTCCCGAACGGGGAGGTGTACATATGTAAATGTTACGTCAAATTGAACGCCTGGCACATCTGCATGTGAATTTAATTAGTACCAATGTGTCCGGATGTGTCGGCGTTCATAAATCGCCTCAAAAAAGGCCGATTCCTATCTCTCGATGTATCTCCTTCCAAACTAATCCGATTCTTTATTTTATAACAAATTCTGACAGGAAATGACATGCCAGGTTTTGTGCACTTTTTCTGAGTTCATCTCGTGAACTTTCTGATTTTACGGCGTTGCAAACTTTCCACGCGCCGCGTACGTCTGGTCCATAAACCAGCGGCCCCCGCCAGGCGCCGGCTTGTCGCGTTCAAACGTCGGCCTGCCTGACCATTTTAACGGCCTTTCAAATCTGCTGCGCAGTTATCTGAAAACTGGCAAAAAACATATTTTTGCTATTTAATTTAATCCGCGAGATCGGCCGTCATCCTCCACAGTGAGATACGTTTATTTCCGAATCTCGCGGATGTCCTAATAATGCACAAAACCTTATATCTCCAGTCAGGATTCGTCAGTAATAAGACCGCTAATTCCACTCATTTTATTTACAATAAAAAATTACAAATTATATATAGAATAAAATTACAAAAAATTCTTAAAACTATTCAAGTTGTCGAGGCCTCGACGCGAGTATAAGAAATATTATAAAGTAAATGCATAAATGTTCAAAAAAATAAACCTTATGGTAACAATTACACATACACACACACGGCCATATATTGTTATTTTTATTTAATTTAAAAAATTCAACTTTATGCCGCTGGATTGATCGTGTGCGAAACAATAAGTTTTTATAAACAATTGCCAAATTAGTTTTCCTTTTATACACTTGTATAATTAAATATTTTACTTTTAAATATGGATTTTACTGTGTTTGCTAACAAATAAATAATAAACATTGCCGCTTTTACTATTTACATAATTGGATATTGCTGTATTTGCTATGACATTTCATCCTAAAATTAACTTAAAACCTCACTTTAGTATGAAGTGACTATTTTGTCATGTGACATCCTTGTGGGTCAATTGGTTATAATGAATATTGGTTCCTTTGCTTTTAATAGTGATTTGGAATCATGATTTTGAAAGGAATAGAGCTATATCCTATAATTTTTAATCTTTTGACCAAATGTCCGAATTTCACCACAGATGTACCGTCTGCTATAATTTTTTTCTTTATAAGAGCTGGAGTCACTTTGGGAAATCAGCTGAGAGTAAATAAGTCTGTACATCTATACCAATTTTTTTTAATTCTTCTTATAAGATAGTACTCTCCATAGCGGACGAACTGTCAAAATTTTGGAAACATTTGTGTTCTGCTGGTTTTAATTCTTTTCTTTTTAATACAAATTACATGCTGCATAATTTATTTTTTACACCGAGATATTACAATCTAAAAAATTTGCTTTAATACTATTTACTGCCTACTTATTATAATTAAAGCATTAATATAAAAATCATCAAAATATGTACATACAACAGCTCGAGTTATTAATAAAAATTTAATTCAATTTATTCATAACTCTGCAGAATGTATTGCACTGGGTAGGTGAATATTTCAACATAAGTAGAAGACATGTGTTTACTTCTCGGCATTTCGGAGCGGTCTGAATCAAAATTTTGCAGTTCTGTGATTAAATAGTTGAAGTCAGGATTTCAGAATATTTTTTTTAATTTATTGAAGTTAAAAAGGTGTTAACTATGTAAAAAGGGTAGAAAAAATATGCAAAAAATAAATTATTTTTGAAAAAAAGTTTTAAAACATAAATTGTAAGAAAAAAACTGGCAAATTTACAAATAATTTTTTAAAGTAAGGTTTAATTGTTTACTTTGTAATATTATTGAAAAAAATAATCATGTAACATGTCTACAGAGTTGAAAGAAACCCACAAATTTATTAATTCATAAAATTATATGGTTAGTGTCGTTTTATAAAAGTATATTTATTGAAAATATATATCTTATGGTGCCATCTCCTAACGGCGATCATTCTGGCGATTACGATTTTATTGGCCGCCATATGGAACAACTCAGTCGAGTTACACTTATACATTCAAGTTATGCAGCCATGAGATGCGGTGTCTTCCTACGCTTCTTTTATCACTTATTTTCCCCTGGATGATGAGTTTTTAGACTATATTTTGACCCTCTCATAATATGTCCGAGAAATTCCAGCTTTCTTGTCTTGATAGTTCGCAGAATTTCACGGTATTTTTGCAACGCCGGAGGAATTCACCATTCATCACTCAATCCACCCAGGAAACTTTCAATATGCATCTATACATCCACATCTCAAAAGTCTTGACTTTGCGGATAAGTTCATGTTTAGTGTCTGTGCCTCCACCCCATATAAGAGAAAATATATTTAAATAAACAAAAAAAAATGATTTGATACATTTCTAAACAAAAATGTGATACAAAATGCAAGAGACTCAGAAATAATGCATGTTCCTGCTGAATTTCGCTCTCATTTTCGGACGATCACCTTAAGAGATCTCCATATTTAGTTTTCTTGATATATATTTTTATACATCACAAAAATACAACTGAATTGTTTCATGATAACAGTTATTTACAACTCACTTGGTGTTCCTGCAGTTAGTATAGAATTTGATGAAGCTATTTTTACAGAAAATATGTGGGTGGTGATTGTGGAGATATCCTCATTATTAATTATTCATTTTCATTTCAGTAAGTACTAAAAATATTCAAATGAATTTGTGAATGTTAAAAAATTAAACAATTTACTTGCCTTTCCTTCAAGGTGTACGGAACTTGTAGGGCCAGTTGTTTGATCATAAAAGCATAGATTTTTTATGGAAACATTTGATTGGTGGGAAACACTAAAATCTGTGAATTTACCAATAAACTAAGAGTTTAATATGTAGCTTAAATTAAGTGTCCATAAAAAAAATTAATCACCTCGTAAAAAATCATCCAATTTCTACCTAAGTTTCAGGCTCCCCAGATGGTGTGACCTTGTATATATATATAAATATATATATATATATATATATGTATATATGTTACCCTTGTATATATATATATTTATTTATTTATTTATTTATTCATTCATTTACGCCTAAATAGGCTTTTACATATGTAGGTATATAACAGTTATTTGCAAAAATAATATAAACAGAGAGAAAAACAAAAAAAAGAAAGTGTATATAATTTACATTATTGCGGAATGAAGCGCTCTCAGTATCGCGCCCCTATACTGTGACAGGCCAGAACCAAACACGTCCGCTATGTTTGTATAATTGTTACCTAACCTGTGTATTCTAGGTACTAGCGAGTTGTAGTGAGCATTTGTTCTAGTATTGTCACAGTAAAAAGGCGTCGGCACTCGAGTAGTTCGACTGGGTACATGGAACATTATTAAGGACAAAATTTCAGGGCTGTGGTAATGCGAGTTTACAATTTTATATAATAAAATCAGATCGGATAAAACTCTCCTGTCCGATAGTGGCAATAAACCGGTAAAATATAATAAGTTTGTATAGTTAAGATTTTCTATTGGGATATGGAGACGGAAATTTATGTTGCGTAAAAATTTATGCTGAATTCTTTCTATTGTATGAACATGAGCATTGTAATAGGGACACCAGATAGATATATATATATATATATAGTTATCATGGTATATTTTTTTAATATTTGAAAAACTCAACATAATTAATTAGAAAGCTGCGGTCAGTTTTATAGTGTGTATTTATTTTCGATTGAATTAGTCAGTCGACCTTGGTAGATACAGTGGTCATCGGTATGACAGCTAATTTGGTGCGCCTGGGTTCATCAACTTTGTTCCTGGTCGCGTGAGTAGCGGATGCCGGAAGTGGTCAAGGTGAAGATCGAGCTGGAGATGGTGCTGATGACAAATGTAGATGGCGTATTGCGGTGAGGTCGAGGATGATGGTGGTACCACTGAAAGCAGATGGTGTTCGCTGCTGGAGGTTGCGAAGATGGATTAGAGACTGGAGGCGTAGCAAGGAATGAGATGAGCGGCGTAGCGATTGTGGTTTGATGTCGTAGTTGTCGTGTGTAGTAGAGTGTCGAAGTAGCTACTGCAGCCTGAAGGTTAATCGTATGGCTTATAGAGAGATGAGCTACGTAGCTAATTGATGCTACGAGTAGCGATCGTCGAGCAGCGTGATCTCGTGGTTGAGGCGAGGGAAACAAATTAGTTTGGACTTCGCCACCACGTCTTTATATCCCGATTTTGGTGCCGAGGCGTGTACAAAAAACCTGTGAGAAGGGCGCCGTCAGCATATTTACAATCCTTTGCCTTCGTGACATTGGGCCATCACAGCAGAATTTCACATTTGCATTTTTCATTGTTATCCTCTTGTATGCAGCGTGGGACGTGCCAGGTCAGCAGTTTCTAATCATCTCTGATGTCGACCTTATCTGTATGTAAACACAGACATCCGCGCTTTTGAATGCTCATGTTTTTTCTTGCCCGATTGATTTTCCGTGGGAATTTAGGCGCTGGTCAAAACGCATGGAGAAACGGGTTGTTGACCCCAAAAATTCTTTGTCATTCAATTGCCACTCTTTAAATGACATTCATGGTACTACATTTCTATAGTAAAATTCTTACTTTTATCACTGCAACCTTTGAAGACAATTTTAATAACAAATTTTATATAACATATGCTTTCATTTCCAACAAGGAGACTTTGGAATATGACCTCGTAGTAACATTAAATATTAAATCTTACTTTTACAACATTGTCTCATACTAAATGCTATTGGATTTCATAATTTTTACCAGTCCACTTGATTTATTTATCTATTTATTTCAGCAATTTGTTGCTTCTTCAATTTGCAACTTCTATTTCAGTAAAATTATTATATTTTCTTCTACAGTATAGCTTGCAGCAGCTTACCAAAATTGTTTAACGTTAACTTCAATCTAACTTTTAAACCATATTTTTCTTCAATATATGAAATTGTTTACTTAAACATTTTTTCTTGTTGCACACCTGTAGAGATTATTAAAATCAAAACCAGAAAGATGTGGCAAAATGCATCTATCTAATCCTGTCCGTAACATACAGAAAATATGAACGCGATCGGAACGTCGCACACAAAACGAACGCAACAACTTGATATAATGTTTTGACGTTCCGAACCATGTTCTGTGTTCCGAACATAAAACAAATATATGTCAAGAGCATTCTCTTACACCAATTTAAAGACACAAAACAAAACAATAGAACACCGGCATATAATACGAGAGGCAGTAAAATGGTAAATAGAAATATACCAACTTACAACACAACTTTTGGCCAAAGAAGCTATATCTATTTTGCAACAAAACTCTACAACATCCTTCCTCCAACCTTCAAAAAGATTGAAGAGTTCAAAAAAACACAAAAGCAAGGCTAAAACAATTCGATGCAAATAAATTAGAAGGAGTATTAAAAACTAAGTAGTAATTTAAAAATAGAAAATAAATAAGTAAAAACTAGTCCGCCTCAGCACAGGAACCCCTAGTGAGGAGGACTAAGAACAATTATATCAACAATATCATTATACATACATACAGTTGCCGGCAAACTTCTTGAAATTCTTTAGCGTAGTGGGGGAATGCGCAGAAGACAAAATTTGGGTCTCTTTGGTGGAATGGTACATGCGCAAACTTCACCCCACTACGTCGTAAAATTTCAAGATGTTTATACTACTGTACCATTATATTAAACGTGGCTACTGTACTATTATATTAAACGTATACAAATTGTATCTAAATAGAACCTAATAAAATAAAATAAATAATGTTATCTTGTTTATGGCGTGAACCATATGAACTAGGGATGGGCGTTGAATGGACGGACTAGTTGAAATCAACCGTTGACGTTGCATCGACGCGTCGACAGTTTACGTTTATCGCATGGACTAGTTGAATTCGTAGACGGTGGACGGCGGACGCCGTGGACGGTGGACGATTCAAGATTCAACGTAATGCAAAGCAACGAGCGAGAGCAAGACAAAACGTCTCCGTTTATTTCTCTCTCATCTCTCGCTGTCGACTTGTAGACGCCATAGGCGGCTCGACGGGTAATTTCATTTCAACTCTAAAGTACATGATCATAGGGTGCAGATCTGTGTACACGAACTATGACAGAGATTTGAAATTTGAATGCATGCGTAGGGAGAGATAGGCTTAATAAGCTATTATCTGTTATTTTTTACTTGTTTTTTTGCGATGTGCACGTGCGACGTTTCAGTGAATTCCCAATTTTACGCTGTATAAAATAAAAGAATTCTGTTTAATTATTTTATTTTTTATTGAACTGTTATTAATTAACAGGCAGGCTAGATATTTTTCTAAAATCAATATTTTATTCGATCGATCTCGACTTCTTATATCTACATGAAAAGGGATGGTAAAATTTAATTATTGTGTTATTTCTTTACTTTTCAACTTTAGCACATAAATGATAAACAAACTTGTAGGGAATAAAATTTTCTATACCTAACTATGGTCCTTATTCAGGAGTCCAACAATAATTGTTGTATATGTAATATTAGGTCCTTACGTATGAAATTGGCGTTTTGCCGTACTGGCAAATTTGATCTCAAATATCTTCTCTTTGGTTAGGAATTCCAAATCCAAATTTATACAGCTATTTACTCATGTATTTGTGTTTTTAAAATTATAATTCATTTGTTTTTTCCTCAATTGTTTTTTTCTTTGCGTCACTCAGTTTACAAAATGAAAAACTTGAAATATCGCGTTATTTACGAGTACGAGTTCCACCGTGGCACCAGTGCTGCAGAAACGGCTCGAAGGATTAATGATGTGTATGGCGACGGTGCCGCAAAAGAAAACACAGTGCGTTTTTGGTTCCAACGTTTTCGTTCTGGAAATTTCGACCTGCAGAACAAGCCCCGTGGACGGCCGGAGACCAAAGTTGATAATGAAGAATTGAAGGCTATTGTGGAAGCGGATCCATCGCAAACCACATCCGAGTTAGCTGCAGGCTGCGGTGTTAGTGATAAAACTGTTTTAATCCACTTGAAGCAAATTGGTAAGGTGAAAAAGCTTGAAAGGTGGGTACCTCACGAATTGAGTGAAGCAAATCAACAAACGCGCGTTGACTGCTGCGTTGCATTACTCAACCAGCACAATAATGAAGGGATTTTAAATCGAATCATTACCTGTGATGAAAAGTGGATCTTGTACGATAATCGGAAGCGCTCATCGCAATGGCTGAACCCTGCCGAACCAGCCAAACCATGCCCCAAGCGAAAATTGACTCCAAAAAAGTTACTTGTGAGCGTTTGGTGGACTAGTGCTGGTGTCGTTCACTACAGCTTTCTTAAATCTGGCCAGACGATTACGGCAGATGTCTATTGTCAGCAACTGCAAACCATGATGAAAAGCTAGCTGCTAAACAACCGAGGCTGGTTAATCGCTCTAGGCCACTGCTGCTTCATGATAACGCTAGACCACACACTGCACAACAGACGGCTACCAAATTAGAGGAGCTTCAATTGGAATGTCTAAGACATCCACCGTACTCTCCGGACCTTGCCCCAACAGATTACCATTTTTTTCGAAATTTGGATAACTTCTTGCAAAGGAAAAAATTCAACTCCGATGGGGCAGTCCAAACCGCCTTCAAAGATTTTATTGATTCCCGTCCGAATGGTTTTTTTAGTAAAGGGATCGATGAACTACCTATGAGATGGCAAAAGTGCATAGATAGCAATGGTACATACTTTGATTAAATAAATATATTATAATTAAAAAAAATCGGCTTTATGTTCCTCCCATACTAAACGCCAATTTCATATGTAAGGACCTAATATAATCTTGAATTTAGGTTTAATTAATTTTTATTAAAAATTCCCTATTTTCAACTTTATAGCTAAAAAATAAATCTATTATAATTTTGTTTACTGGTTTTTACTACTTTTTATTGGTTTTTTACATGTTTCGGGAACAATGCTCCTTTTTTCAGATTGAGCCTTAAACTTAAGTTGATAAATAATACAGATATATTTATTTATTAATAATGTCACCACAAAGTGAAAGCCTAACTTTGAAAGATGTATTCTTCAATAAATTTCTAGATAACATCTCAAATGTAAAGTATTTTTAAATTATGTATTTATTTATAAATTTATAGATAATAAATAAATTTTAAGGTTTTTATCATTTTATTCAACTTGTATTGAAACGAATGAATTTTTCGTAATCGATTTGAGTTAGTGTAGTGATAGTCCAACGTTTAACAAAAAATAATACTCATAATCAAGGCAGGAATATAGTCCTGCGAGGTTATTAATGTTTTCCAAATAACCCTGTACACATGTAATGATGTGTACCTAATATATTTTTTTATACACACATTATGCTTTGTACTTTATATTTTTAATTTTTATACTCATATTTTAATGCTTATACCCGATACTTTCACTGCTTATATATGTAGTTTATATTTATATTTTACTGCTTACACCTGATATTGTTGTGTATACCTACTTCTTTCTTTATTATATATAGAAAGAAGTATATAAAACAATATGTAAAAGCCTATAATGTGCGTAAACAAATAAATAATAAAATATTTCTTTTTACATATAAGCACAAGTAGCGGTTTTACTTTCCCCGAAACTATATTCCTTCGAACTTCTTTAAATTTTAAAAATTATCGTAATAAAAATAGCCAAGGGTTGAGCCATCGAGTAGCCTCGCGTCGAACCGTAGACAGTTGACCATCGTCCCGATGTTTAGATAGAACGTCCGCGACGTCAGCGTAACGAAGTTGACGCGTCAACTAGTTGACGAATTAAACTAGTTGATCGTCTCGTCGATGGATGGACGTGGACGGTCTCGTTTCGTCGACGGTAAATACGTCGACGACCCATCCCTAATATGAACCACCATCTCTATTTTACTCCTACACAGAATAAAGAAGATAAAGAACGCGCACTCATGAATTCTATGATTTTAATAGTCGCCACCTAGCGACCGTCACATAAATATAGCTTGATTTATTTATTTGTTTAAATTAATATTTATTTCTGAAAATATAAAGCAGGTTTTAAAATAAAATACGATAAATTTTAATTAAATATTTATTTATATCAAATCCGCCAATTCCATAATAAGAGCCAGAAAAACAATTGGCAAAGAAAACTGACAATTCCATAATGAATATAATAAATTTCACAATAAAAAACATTTAGTTTGTTACAATACAAAAAGATAAAGAATTTACAAAACACATTCAAAATAAAGGAAAACAATGACTTATTATTTAGTGATTATACAAAATATAGTAGTGAATTGAATTTATCGTCGCTGTATATATAATAAATCCTATGTGACATTTAGTATATTCTGATAAGCGAATAAAAACTGTTTTAAAAAATAATTGCACAAACTAGATTAATAAAAAATATTTTAAATAATTACTAGGCAGACCTTCCAGATGAACGGGGCACTGTTTTTTTTTTGTATATGTCCATTATTTATCTGGATTCGAAATTCGGCGGATCCACTAATTTAAAGTATATTTATCACACCTGGGAAATCTGTGGACTATTTCATTTGTTCTCCAAGTGGAAACATAATACCAGAATCGTTCCGACATGATAAATCCGAAAATATACGTATAAACATTCAAAAATCAAACAATAAAAAAGCAATATGTCCGCCAGTGAAACTTGGAACATTATAAACAATTTTTAAGTAAATGGAAAGCTGGATTTAGATGAATAAGATTAAATAATTTATTTGCCAAATTTAGAGCATTTACCTTCACTTCCTCAGCAACCTCCATCATGCTTCGTTTTCAGTTTCAATTTTGTCAACCACCTGTCAAAGCAAACCAGACGCGCAGACGTTTTGGAAGAAGGGTGTCATGGCGGCTGACAAGGATCTAGGGATGGGTCGTCGACGTATTTACCGTCGACGAAACGAGACCGTCCACGTCCATCCATCGACGAGACGATCAACTAGTTGAATTCGTCAACTTCGTTACGCGGACGTCGCGGACGTTCTATGTAAACATCGGGACGATGGTCAACTGTCTACGGTTCAACGCGACGCTTCTCGACGGCTCAACCGTTGGCTATTTTTATGACGTTAATTTTTAAAATTTAAAGAAGTTCGAAGGAATATAGTTTCGGGGAAAGTAAAACCGCTACTTGTGCTTATAAAAAAAATATTTTATTATTTATTTGTTTACGCACATTATAGGCTTTTACATATTGTTTTATATACTTCTTTCTATATATAACAAAGAAAGAAGTAGGTATACACAGCAATATCAGGTGTTAGCAGTAAAATATAAATATAAACTACATATATAAGCAGTGAAAGTATTGGGTATAAGCATTAAAATGTGAGTAAATAAAATGGAAGGAAACAATGATTTTGCGTAATAAAGGCACCAGTTATGAGGTGCGGTAAAAAATACTTTGCATTTATTTATTATCTATAAATTTATAAATAAATACATAATTTAAAAATACTTTACATTTGAGATTTTATATAGAAATTTATTGAAGAATACATCTTTCAAAGTCAGGCTTTCACTTTGTGGTGACATTATTAATAAATAAATATAACTGTATTATTTGTCAACTTTAGTTTAAGGCTCAATCTGAGAAAAGGAACAATGTCCCCGAAACATGTAAAAAAACCAGTAAAAAGTGGTGTAAACAAAATTATAATAGATTTATTTTTTTATCTATAAAGTTGAAAATAGGGAATTTTTAATAAAAATTAATTAAACCTAAATTCAAGATTATATTACATATATAATAATTAATGTTGGACTCCTGAATAAGGACCATAGTTAGGTATAGAAAATTATATTCCCTACAAGTTTGTTTATCATTTATATGCTAAAGTTGAAAAGTAAGGAAATAACACAATAATTAAATTTTTGCATCCCTTTTCAGGTAGATATAAGAAGTCGAGGTCGATCGAATAAAATATTGATTTTAGAAAAATATCTAGCCGGCCTGTTAATTAATAATAGTTCAATAAAAAATAAAATAATTAAACAGAATTGTTTTATTTTATACAGCGTAAAATTGGAAATTCACCGAATCGTCGCACGTCACAAAAAATCAAGAAAAAAAATAATAGATAATAGCTTATTTAGCCTATCTCGCCCTACGCATGTATTCAAATTTCAAATCTTTAGTCATAGTTCATGTACACAGATCTGCACTCTATGGTAGTGTACTTTAGAGTTGAAATGAAATTACCCGTCAAGCCGTCTATGACGTCTATGGCATCTACAAGTGAGAGATGAGAGAGAAACAAACGGAGACGTTTTGTCTTGCTCTCGCTCGTTGCTTTGCATTGCGTTAATCTCGAATCGTCCACCGACCACGGCGTCCGCTGTCCACCGTCTACGAATTCAACTAGTCCATGCGATAAACGTAAACGGTCGACGCGTCGATGCAACGTCAACGGTTGATTTCAACTAGTCCGTCCATTCAACGCCCATCCCTAATAGCTTGAACATTTTCGACTCATAATCAAGGCAGGAATATAGTCCTGCGAGGTTATTAATGTTTTACAAATAACCCTGTATATTCAATTCGGGGTACCGGTGTATTGCTATCGAGTTGTCAGGGAGACCGCTTCCGTTGGTGTCACGTAATACAAGCTGTGAACCAAATTGCGGTCTTTGAAGTCTGTTCTGTTTCTGGATGCCAGAGGGGTCATCGACACCCAATACAAGCGGGTAGGTTGAAGCAAATCGCGACCAGAAATGGGCGACAGGAACAACCGAAAATAAGTACAAAACTAACTAAGCGCCACGTCGTTTTCCCGCAGGGGCAGGCAGAGAAGATAGAACGCCATATTCCTCCATCTCGGCACACTAATTTTGCTTCGGCTGCATTCGTACATCTTCTCAGGCATGCTCTACGGTTGTTGAAGCTTTCAACGGGGCCATCCTACAATGCTTGTTAAATCTGATTATGCCGGGTCTTTCGCGGACGCCCTCTATTCCTGTTGCCTTCAACACTTTCCTCGCTCATACGTTCTACATGACCAAACCATCTCGGCACTCCTTTCTTTATTTTATCTACCACACTACAGTCAGCATTCTATTCACTTCTAATGTGTTCATTCCTCTCTATCGACCAAATATTTTAACAGTGACAGCATTCAGTCTACTTTCATTCCTCTTTTGACAATTCCAGGCTTCACTTTCATACATCAGAGTTGGCACTAGAACGCCGTTGTGTTTAGGAGAGCCAAAATAAAATTTAAGTAATGTTTTCAGATTATCACGGCCGTTCAGAATCCTCTGTGTATAGTTTTCTGGGATATTCTGCCGCGTATATCTGACCTCTCTGGCTGACGTTTCGGATCCCATTGCAGGGTCCACCATCGGGACGGGAAGACACAAACCAGAAAATATAAAAAAGTTGAGAGAAGAGAATAATGTATCTCTTTTGATTTATACACCGCTAGGATAACGTAGAGGTACCTCATTTTTGACAGGCATATGAATATTTAAATACAAAAAATATTTGAATTTGTGTCTAGACCTAATTCCCACTTTTTGCTAGATTTCCTCTCGCACTGATGACACCCTTGACATTTATCTGAAAGTGAATAGCTAAAAAGTATACGCGGCGGTTAATTAAGCGGTTCTTGGAAGTGCTCAAGGACTACGCCGGCCGCACAT
This sequence comes from Agrypnia vestita, assembly GCA_016648135.1. Classification (NCBI taxonomy): domain Eukaryota; kingdom Metazoa; phylum Arthropoda; class Insecta; order Trichoptera; family Phryganeidae; genus Agrypnia; species Agrypnia vestita. The sequence continues at coordinate 74,182 of JADDOH010001212.1, forward strand.
TGGTTGCATTTTCGTACGAAATTGAGTAGTACGTATTCCTAACCTTCGAAGTAGTACTGAACATCGCGCACTGCACACGATTTAGTAATGCGTGTACGCACGTATGGATGCGACGTCCGACACGACCCGGATTTGTTCGGAAATTTTTACGATTTCGTACGACTGATATTGAAAATTTTGTCAATTTGACACATGACCACAAATATTTGTGGGACCAAAGTGATTCAACTACGTGACCATCAGCGCAGATCATGGCGAAGGATTCTCTATTATTTCTAGATAGTATAGAGATTTCTAAAGAACTAAAGAACACCTGTAAGTTAAATAATTTGGTTTAATGAAGGTGGGGTATAATTATGTACTTCGAACAAAAAAACTTTTAAATATTTCTCCGATGTGAGCACTTGTGAATCTATTGGAAAGATAGTCATGAAATTTGTCATTATTTAAGTCTGCCATGATAGAGTTTTCCAGAAGATACAGATTATTCATTTGGCACAAACGTCATTGGAGAAATGCGCAAAGTAACTGATCGTGACAACGCAGACGCAGTCAATGTGCGCGCTCCAGTACGTACGAAAGTAGTCGTACGAATACGTACGTAATAATTCGTATCCAAAGTGCGGCCGGCCTTTGAATCACTCGGAGTCAACGGACGAAGCTATGCCTCTCGCTTTCGTGTACTTTGATAAAACAAGCGGACTAATAAAGTCGGAGCGTATTAGCGACGTCAGTAGGTATAGTGGCCGCGCTAGCTCCCATGGACCCGTTCGAGATGTGGATCTACAGAAGAATTCTCAAAGTAAGATGGATGGACAGAGTCACGAACGAACATATTACGGCTTGGATGAACAAAACTAAAGCTCCAATATCCAGGACTTGTGGTGAGACATCCAGAGACATCCAAAGGAGGGGAAATCTTGCAGCTCACGATGCGTCTAACTTGTCACAAGCAAATTATAAATGCTATGAATGTCTGAATAAAGGCTATTATTATTATTTTTTTTTTTTTAGTATAATATAATATAATAGATGTACATACAATATGTATTCCATTCAATTAGATTTTTCAAATGATTTTTTAATATTTAGAATTTATTATATCAGTGTTTTTTTTTTTAAATACATATCTAATATATTATAATAACAATTTAATTGAAATAAAATTAAAATGTTTATAAACAACGAACATAAAATGTTTTATTTAAAAAATTTTATCACAACATCACGAGTCCCGGATCCCGGGAATGATCCGGCGCTGCTAATCCCGGGAATGAAAAATTTGGGAATAGTGAAACCCTAATTAATTTATCTTAATCGATGAATGATCCAATAATTGCGTTCTCTTCCAGTCGCAACAGAGCTAGCAATACTTTGCTAGAATACTTTGGCTCCCATCGAGGCACTTATAAGATTTGTACATAGCAGGCAAGGCCAACAATAATTGCAACTCCCATCTACAAAAAAATGCGTTCTTAGAACATAGGTATGTTCTATGTTTGTGGTAATTTTATAGCGCCGTTTTTTGCGTGAAAGACGGTTCAAGGGCGCTTCACGGAAGTGACATCTTGAAGAAGTGAGTTCTTGGCCTCTTCTTGAAAGATTCTTGGTTTTTCCCGGATGGCAACACTGTGAGCCGCTAAGTTTATAAACTACGGAGTTGAGATTTCTCAATCCTCATCAACTGTGGAATTGTTATGAGGAACTAGATGAAACTTTTTCTACAATTACGCCTAGGTCTATTATTTCATCAACCACACTCTCAATTTTCCTCATATTTTTCAAACAGCACAGTTTATATTTCCCCCTAAAATTTTTCATATCGTCTGCGAAGTGCTAACACCCGAAACCGGATAACAATAGCACGGGTTACTTCACTGATAAGATAGTGAACAATATATATATATATATATATATATATATATGTTAGTTCTAACTACTTTGGGGGTAACCCGCGTCAAATTCTGGTCGTCAGGACCAGTCGTCTGCCGACGTTTCGAACAGATCTCACTGTTCATCTTCAGGGCGCCTTGTCGATGAGCTGCTTCTCCAAAAAGCGTACAACCGTTTGGGTCCGGAGCTCACCGTCAAGTGAAAGTTTGAAAAATTCTGCGTCAGGTGTTTGTGGAGGAGTGGGTTTCTCCAGCGACGCCGTTAATGAGTTTTGCTCGGCTTCTAGTAATCCGTATATACGGAGCTCCGGACCCAAACGGTTGTACGCTTTTTGGAGAAGCAGCTCATCAACAAGGCGCCCTGAAGATGAACAGTGAGATCTGTTCGAAACGTCGGCAGACGACTGGTCCTGACGACCAGAATTTGACGCGGGTTACCCCCAAAGTAGTTAGAACTAACATATATATATATATATATTATTCGGCCGTATTCCGAAAAGAGCAATATTGGTATCTTAACCGTTTTATCGCTGACCATTTTTCACATTTTTCAAAATTTTACTAAGTTTAATTAATTGTTCTCAAAAATTTCAATATTTTTATCAAACATAGAGGGGTATTCGAAATTCTTTAAGTTATGTATAGGGACATATCAAACTATCCAAATAAAACAAAAAAAAAATACTACAACTGTATTTATTTATATTTATAAAATAAACAAACGATGGAGATTATAAAAGAAAATTACTGAAATTGCACTCCCTTGTTACAAATGAACATTCTTCGATTCGTAGACATTCTGATTTCATGGTCACTGTCACTACTTTCATTAGGAGAAAGATTTTCACTCATGTTCCACAATCACTACTTGACATCTTACGAGCGGTAATAAATCATTTTTACTAATAAAAAAAGCATTAAAATTGATTTTTAACCACGACATAAATTTAATTTAATATTATTATTGACGAATGAAAAATGATTTACACGCGCGCAATGCGACACGACCATTCGGTTCGATACCTAAAATCAAACTGCGTACTAGGGATGGGCGTTGAATGGACGGACTAGTTGAAATCAACCGTTGACGTTGCATCGACGCGTCGACCGTTTACGTTTATCGCATGGACTAGTTGAATTCGTAGACGGTGGACAGCGGACGCCGTGGTCGGTGGACGTTTCGAGATTAACGCAATGCAAAGCAACGAGCGAGAGCAAGACAAAACGTCTCCGTTCATTTCTCTCTCATCTCTCGCTGTCGACTTGTAGATGCCATAGACGTCATAGACGGCTGGACGGGTAATTTCATTTCAACTCTAAAGTACACTGCCATAGAGTGCAGATCTGTGTACACGAACTATGACTAGAGATTTGAAATTTGAATACATGCGTAGGGCGAGATAGGCTTAATAAGCTATTATCTATTATTTTTTTACTTGATTTTTTGTGATGTCACGTGCGACGATTCGGTGAATTCCCAATTTTACGCTGTATAAAATAAAAAAATTCTGTTTAATTATTTTATTTTTTATTGAACTATTATTAATTAACAGGCCGGCTAGATATTTTTCTAAAATCAATATTTATTCGATCGATCTCGACTTCTTATATCTACCTGAAAAGTGATGCTAAAATTTAATTATTGTGTTATTTCCTTACTTTTCAACTTTAGCATATAAATGATAAACCAAAACTTGTAGGGAAATAAAAGTACTTTCTACCTACTAACTAGGGGCTCCTATCAGGAGTCCATTAATATTATATATGTAATATTCTTGAAGTTAGGTAGATTATTTTTACTTAAAATTCCCTACTTTTTCAACTTTATAGATAAAAAATAAAAGCTATTATAAATTTTGTTGTACACCACTTCTTTCGATTGGGTTTTTTACATGTTTCGGGAACAATGTTCCTTTTCTCAATTGAGCATTAACTAAAGTTGACAAATAATTACGAGATATTTATTTATTAATAAGCGTCACCACAAGTGGGAAGCCCTGACTTGAGATGATTCTCAATAATATGTCTATATAACATTCAGCATGTAAAAGTATTTTTTAACTCGTCTGTATCTTTATTTATAAATTTTATAGATACAGAATAAATGAGTAAGAATTGTTTTTTAAACCGCCCTCAGACTGTCGCCAAAATTTATTACGCAAATCTCATGGTTTCCTTAAAACCTTTTTAAATTATCTCACATAAAAATAAATTAATTCGTATACCCCATACTATGACGCTTTATAATGCAGTTTACATCTATTATATTTTACTGCTGACCTCACCTGATATTGCTGTGTTACCTACTTCTTTCTTTGGTTATATATAGAAAGAAGTACTATAGCACACAATATGAAAAGCTATATGTTGCGGTAAACAATTAAATACTAAAAATATACTTTTTGTTTACATATAAGCACAATTAGCGGTTTTACTTTCCCCAACTATATTCCTTCGACTTCTTTAAATTTAAAATTAACGTCATAAAATAGCCAACGGTTGAGCCGTCGAAAGGTGTCGTCGGTTGAACCGTAGACAGTTGACCATCGTCCCGATGTTTAGATAGAACGTCCGCGACGTCCGCGTAACGAAGTTGACGCGTCAACTAGTTGACGAATTCAACTAGTTGATCGTCTCGTCGATGGATGGACGTGGACGGTCTCGTTTCGTCGATGGTAAATACGTCGACGACCCATCCCTAGTAGGTTGCCAGTGGTAAAAAACTGAAATAAATCAAATTCCATAGACATACGCGGTATTTGTGGTTTATTCCGCTTGACACCCTATTAGCCTAACTCTTGGTTTGTTTAACCGAGGTATTATGTTATCTATGAACCGAGGTAAAAAAGACGATTGTGCAACCCAAAATCGAGTTTACTCTCAGGTAAGGGTAAAAAAAGTTACTCGGGTCAATATTACCGGAACCAAACTTACTTCTGCTGGCGCAACCGAGCCTTATATTATCAAACAATATAGTGTCCTGAAAATACACAATGTTATCACTAAAAGTGAACGAAACTAGTAAATGAGAATAAAAATAATCCTTACAAACTCGGAATGCTTCTTATTTTTATAATAAAAAAATATTTTTAAAAATGTGTTTCATTATTATTGGTACCATTTGATATCTCGTTCATAGGATGCTTTTGGAACATTTAAAAATAAAATGCAAATGTTATGCTTTTTTTTTTTTGATATATCGTTTTAAAAATGTGTAATTTATACAGTATGTATTTCATTTCGTATGTAAATAGGTGTAAAAAAAGGTGTATTTAGTGGTCCTGGATTCAGATTAAGTTATAATTTGAAATAGGTGGCTGGAACATTGGATAGAACTTATTTCATATTATATATATTTTTTCTTTTGCTTATATTTTACCTTGCTACTACTTTTGTGGATCCACATGAAAGTCATTGTTGTGATAACAAATGTAAAACAATCGTTTGCATTTAAATATTTCCAATTTTTCCTGCGTCTTGCATGATACTTTTATATCTTTAAATATTTTTTGCTCTTGATCTTTACTGTATCTTCTTTCAAAATAAATATTAGATGTTGATCTAAAGTGATAAAAATGATAATAAAAAAAGCTACCTAATTCAGAACGGGTATTTCTATATATCTAGAGAGGTAGGTCGTGGCCGAGAGGCTCGTTACATATTATCCTATACTTATATGTATTATGTGTATGTATCAAGCAATTAAATATCTTGTCCAATAAATGCCGATTTATTGGTAATGAAATTATTATTTTCATCAGGATCCTAGAGAGCAATTGAGCAAAATTTGAAATAGAATACTTTGAATACAATATATATTTACATTATGGAGTAGTAACAGACAGGTCAGGGGGTGGAGGAAGTATGCTTTTATTTTGCCCAGAGTCTTGAAGAGTGTCTATGCAAAATTTATTTCAGACTTGTCAAAGGGTTTAGAGTTGTATGGAAGACAGAAAGATAAACTTAATGTGAAATTCTTTATTCATGATGTTGAGTAATACAATCACATCAAATCCCGAGAATCCGAAACGCCCTGCCATTCATCAACATGTTGGACCAATGACGCCAAATGTGTTTTACTTTGCGAGTTTGTTTCCAAATGTGCTATTATTCTTCATCATCAACATCATCCAAGCATCCAAAATGTGTTATCATTCTTACACTATTTTTTAATGGTAAACTATTTGATTCCTCTGCAGTGTAATGACGAGTATCTGTGCTTGGGACGCGGGAGTCTGGCGTTCAGTGCCTCGCCAGGGAGATTTTTTTTTATGAAATATGTACTATTAAAATTTATATATTCGTCAGTCCTTATTCATTCAACGGACGTTGGCCATTTTATTATACGGAATACTCTTCAGGGAATTGCCGAACCATCGCCAGGTTCTTCAGCCATGATGCTCTTTTTTTCCAGGCCCACAAGGGAGATGCAAGATCTAATGTTTTTGATTGTTTTAAATATTCATCTTCACCACAAAATCTTAATTTGTTCTTTTTTCTGCTCTACCAAGATATTATGTTTGCTTTTAATTTACATTTATTAGATTTTGTTCTCGAAACATGTAGATTGTAGACAAAATAAAAAAAATAAAAAAATTGTAGAATCTAATAAAGTGGTGAAAACAAAGTGATTTGTGTTTTATTTTAATTACATTTATTATTGAATTTAATTACAGGCCTTCAAAAATGGAATGTGGTGTAGACAAAACTGAGCACTTACAACACTCTTCTGTGCACGTTCAACCAAGGGAATAGAATAAAGCTACCAAAGCTGCTCACGTATTTGCGTAGGGTACGGTGAAGATGCTATGAAGGGACAGGTCGAGACAGGAAAATAGATTATTGACTAATTTGTTGTAGCTTTTGCTATTGTTTTCTCCTCATTTTGAAAACTGACAAACATATGTAAGCAGCAAATATATATCATTTATCGCCTTTTACGCTTTGATTTCCTACGTTTTTTTGGATTATCTCTAGGTTTACACATAAGAATAGTTTGTGTGTGTGAATGCAATTATTCATTGAAATTGAAGTATTAACTTAAATCAGATTTGAACTATTATAATAGTTGAAGACCTATTAGTAAATTAAAAACATTAAAAAATATTTACTTGACTTGTTTTTTATATGTCCAAACATGTTTATTATAATTAAGTCTCAATGAAGAATTTCTTTTCACAAAAATGCAGGCACCACAAAAAAAAGTGTCATTTCTTTATTTACTCACTATAATATGTAAGTGTATATGTGAAATTAAAATAAATAAATAAACCATTTTTCAAAAATTTAATTACATAAACAAAATAAATAAATTTACAGTCTTCTTATAATCTGAACAAAATTTAAATTGAACTATTGATATCAAAATAAATATTTTTTCAAAAATTTACGTTAACAAAACAAATAAATTTATAGTGTTCTTATAATATAATGTTTTTCCAACATACAACTTATTTGTTGAAAATAACAGTAATATAAAAAAATACATTGTCAATTTAATTATGAGAAAATCTTGCTTTACCCCATTTTAAAATGAACAGAGTGGTTCGGCGGCAGTTATGAAACAGTACGCTAGAATAGTTTGAAGCTATACGGAGACTTCCAAGGCAAGCTAGTTGTCCAGTATAAATGCGAAAAGTCAGCACACAGATGAGACAAGCAAAAACTTGTCTTTAGGTCCTCCGATTTGCAGAAACTCGGCATTCCTCTGTAATAGACTGTATGAATGATGCTGATAGCAGCGAGTAAATCGATCAAAACAAAATTGTCGTATTTACAAGAGCGGGCGTGGATCGTTCAATGACAGATGTTTATACGTTGCAAGCAGCGGCCAAATTTGAATCAAAGAGTTCTGCTCTGGTGGGCCGGCGCATCGGAGTATGTACTGGGCAGAGAATCTGCCTATCTCTCCCATGAATAGGCGTTCGAATATATATTATAAAATATATAGATACATGTTAATTTTCATAAATGACATGAGGGCTGGAATTTTTCTTAAAATTGTCTCGTAAATCGTGTCATCTGAATATTTTTCAAATTTTGTGTTGATAACCGAGACGGGCACAGTTCTCATGAACAATGTCCGATTGTCCGGCATTTCAGTCAATTGTACAGCAGCGATGTGTCTGTCATTCACGATGCCACAGAAATAGAAATGCCTGGCAATTCAAGCATATCGTTAAGACAACGTCTGTAAGTGCACTCCGAGTATGGAAGCAGCTCCTCCTTAGTGTGCCAAGCTCGTGTATTTTTAGTCGTATTTATGATTGCACATTGAAAATACATGTGCAAATACATGTTCAGTATGCGTTAGCACATGTATTTTCACACATGAACTGGATGGATATATATATATATAATTGAACTGTGAACCTAAAACAACGTTATTTACAGTGAGACTATATGTACGGTCAAGATATATTGTAGATGTCTCATAGAGATGAAGCTATTTTTGGTATACTCTCCTATGTAAAAAAAAAAGCTTAGTCTTTGTGAGCATTTATAATATATATTGATTAATGATGTCCCCCTAGGGATAAAATCCAGTATTGTATTTGTGAAAATTTTTAACATACTTAAAATATTCTGAATATATGTAAGGTCTTTTAATCGGTATTTGTGTTTGCACATATATGTTCACTTGACAGAAAAAAGTTTTTCCGGGTGTATGAAAGCACATGCACTTTTAAATGTGTTTAAGGATTGCAGGAATGTTTTCATGTACTATGTTCATTACAACAGTTTACCTACTTTGTGATTGCGCGAATAATTGTCCAGTGACCATGAAAATAGTTTTCATTTGTGTGCTTTAGCACAGGTATTTTTAAGCTTGACTTCCAATTACACGAATAATTGCACTGTGAACACGAAAATAATCTTTTCCCCGTATGCCTAAGCATATGTGATTTGATTTGTATCGTACGAATAATTGCACTGTGAACATGAAAAGAGTTTTTTCTGCATTATGCGTAACCTCATATTTATTTAAGTCTGATTTTTGATTGCATGAATTGCATATGTGTTTGCACTGTTGTAAGATGGGTTCCGGCGTGCGTATATGCGCGAGGTTGAATGCGCGCGTATTAAATCAATTTAATCGAAGCACTCAATATCTATCCCGGTACGAGCACTAACACATGCGCACCGATGTGTCCACATTGGTTAATGTGACCACACGATAATATTGCCGCACCAGACAAAGTTTATTAAAAATTTTGTATTGTGTGATATATTTTAAAACAATTAGTAGGGCATAAAGCAACCTCACAATCACTACACCAAAACCGAGTCGATACTCGTCGTTTAGGTAGCTGCGTAATGTTAGCTCATACATAACATCATCGATAGACAGATTTTCTTAGAATTTGGTGTTTCATGAATATCTGATAGAAAATGACGAGCACTTAGCTGGAGAGGATAGTCACTGCCTTGTCTAGCTTTTGACGTTGATTCTGATTTATGGCATTTTTGTAAAATTTGTCTTATTACTTCTAAATGAAAGTCTGTTAAGCACACATCTTTTTGTGTTTTATATTTATACATGGCGTGAGCGTTTATTAATACATCAATCGTCCGAAGCGCAACTTTCTTATACCATTTTATTGTCTTTCTGACACATTCCACAAAAGTTATCATCAAATCAGATTTATCTACAGCCCCCATGAGTTTATTATAACTAACAATACACGATGGTTTCATGATTGGAATTTGGTTTGATAATTAACTTTTCCCGTTTCCATAATTGATGCGTCTTGTGCAGTTGTCAGCGTGTGTACTTCTCTCTTGTCATTCCATTTCACGGCAAATAAGCATCCAGTTGCCTTCGAGTCAGTTTCACCTTTTGGTACGTCTCCAAATTTCGGCATTGATTTTCTTGTTTTCCTTACTGTCCCGCAGGCATTGGTTTTTTGGATATGTAAGTAGTGAAATAATACTGGACTTGTATACCAATTATCCATGTAAATGGTATGAAATCTGTCATTAAAGATACGACAACTTTTCGAGAAACCCCCAGCTGTTTTGATAAGTCTTCATCCACATGACTAACCGGTAGTTCCATTTTAGCTCCATTGTAAATAACAAATTGCAAAACCAAACCTGTTTCATAATCACACAATTAGTTTGATTCTACTTTTTTTGCTTCTAACTGTGAGCATAGTTAATGTAATAAATATATACATTTCCTGCTTGTGAATAAAGTCATATAATCTAGATACAAATTTTATTTTAATGGCAATAATAAAAAAATTAACGACAAATAAAAACAATGTGTTTTTATTTATTTTCATAGTTATATAAAAATTAAAAATGATTTAAAATATTTTCTTATTCACCAATTCTTGATTTTTAAAGAATCCAATCTCTGTTTATAATATATTCTGTTCGCTTTCAGTTTTTCCTCCAAAATTTTTATTTTCAGGGAACGTTCAATTTCCCTTGCAGCCGATTCTCTCTCTCTCTCTTCCTTTTCCCGCACACGCTCAATTTCCCTTGCAGCCGATTCTCTCTCTCTCTCTTCCTTTTCCCGCACACGCTCCTGCATCTTGTATCTGTATTCGTCCTGTAAAATTTTCTTTTGAATTATAATTAATTCTTTCCTCGCATCTATAATGCGCCCTCCCTTTCGCAAAGCTGGGTGCTTGGGCGCGCGTCGCAGCGGGACACTCCAGGTATCCCACTGCTGCGTTGTAGACAGAGAACCTGGTTTAGTAGTTCCATCTGTCCTTGATGGAGGATGTGATGCCGAGGGCTGCTGGCTGGTTACTTCTGGTGATAATGAAGCCCACGGTGCTTGCTCCTGATTAATAGATGATAACTGCCGACTGCGGTGATGCGGGCTATGGTGTGATGGCAGTTCACATTGAGCAGATGATGGAGCAGTCCACGGTTCAGACGCCAGGCTGACATGCTCATGCTCATCCCTTTCCACACAGATAAAATTCCTGTCTGAAGAATCTGAAATAATTTATGATAGTGGGTGCGGATTCTTCACTTCTTTACTTAATATGAATTTGATTGGGCTAGGGGGAACGGAACCGAAACCAAACGATCTAATTGATTCTGCATTGACTTTGCATGATCTTTGCAAGATGCAGGACGTAAGGTCATTATTTGATTTAGGCAATAGTTTCACGTACTCGTTTACCTTGGTATAAATAATTATTGAATGGAATTATTAATAATCTAAAAACATATGCAATTTCGTTTCATGCTGATATCAATTCGAAATGCATATTAATATCAGCATGTTTAAAATAAGAACACTATTAGATATATGCAATTTTTTAAACAATCCCAATAAGAACACTTTCGTTGTCGGTCTGTAACTTTTTTTTTAATTTTTCTTCGATTTTATATATTTTTTTGAGAACAACAAAAGGTTCACGGGTCATTTTTTTATTCTCGTCTATTAAGTATTGGGAAACAATCTTAAGATTCCATTATTGCTATTTCCGGAATACAGCCGATAGCCATGACAATGGTGAATAAATGTGGAAGTTTGGTATTACATTTTCGTAGTAGAAAATATCTCAGAGCGAGTTTACGTATCACGGTTGAGTTGATTTACATCAATGATTTAAATGATTTTTTTAAAATCAATGAATTAAATAACAACTTTTTTACTGTAATCAAATCAGCCAAAAAGTATCAAGGGACTTCGCCTGGCAAAAGTTGAGCCTTTCACTGGAGTATTAGTGAAATAAACAAGTAATAGAGAAAACCGCCCCTTCTGATTGGCGGGTAGCAAAACATAATGTGAAAAAATGTATAACTGAAGAAAATTAGATATAATCAAGCAACTGCTAAGTACAGTTGCTTATTCCATTGGGGTTGAAAAAATATTTTCGGCATTAATTTGGTGCACAACAAAATAAGAAATAGATTAGGTACCGAAAAGACGGCCAAATTAGTCTTCCTTTTGAAAAAACTAAATTAAAACAAATTACAAAACCAATAAAAACGTAACATCTAAGTTACATGTAAGTAAATATAAGTAACTGCGACTGCGGTGAAACCCAAATGGTTTTATGTTCATTTATTAATTTCAAGTTTTTTTTACTTTCATTGTTATTCTTGTATTAAATATGACAAAATGTTACTGTGTTTTTTAAAAAATGATTGACTTTAAGGAGAACTTGTTGATTTTTGTTAAATATGGCAAACAAATATGCTGTGTTTTTAAAAAATACTGATTTTTTAGAAGAACTAATATGTTGATTTTTGTTAATTTTATTAATAATTAAAATAAACAAAAATCATATACTGTTTTTTCTCAACAATAACTGACTTCCAAATTATAAAAGATCGGAATATAAAAAATAATTGACTTAAACCAAATAAATCCGATTTAAAAAAAAAAATCATGATTTTTATCAACTCTGTTACGTATTCTATATGTTTATACATCATCCCGTAACGGCCACACTAAGTGTGGGTTCTACTTCACAGATTGATAATCAAATGAATTAAACTGCTCACCAGTGCGATGCTCGGCCCTTCTGGAGTACTCCATGCACTCCTGCTTGATGTTGGGCAGAGATATGTCTATATCAGTACAGGGCGCCCCTTCACCGCCGCTCTCGGCTGCACACCTCTCATCTGTCTGCGCATCACCTTCCTGCGCACTTCGCCAGCCCTCATTGCTGGAACCTACATCTGGAATCAAATTATCTGTTAAACAGGCTTGTAGGCATATTATCCATAGCATCAGTCACAAGACGTGTGATCTACTTTGAAATAGGTAAATTGTTCTATGGGCTTATGATCCAGTTATTTTCGTGGGCTTGTTTTATGGTGATATTTAAGGTTTCCAAATTTTCACCATACATTTTGTTATTTCACAATGAATACAAGAACTTCTTGGATTCTAAATTAGTTAGGTTCGTTTAGAAAAAAAGAATGTATTTTTAGGTTAGGTTATTTAGAGTTGGTTAGAAATGAAAAAAATGGGCAGATTTTGTTTTTTTTCAATGATTCTCAGGTATACAGATGACGAGTTTTTGGATTTTTTCAATTGAGGAATTAATGATTGTTCACAAACGCACCTTTTGCAAAAATCTCAGAATTTAATCCATATCACAACCGATATCACATTTTCTTGCAATCTTTGAGGCGCGTCATATTCTTTTATGTGTGATTTTTTTGTGTTTTAAATGGCAATGGTATGGTGAAAATTACGAAACATAATATTTCATTTTTGAATCCAGACCACTCAACTATAATTATAAAAAAAAGTCTCGAAAAGAGCTGCGTTCCAACCGCATAGTACTTACAATTAGGCCTTTTTATATTTCGGAAATGTGGTCACCACAGATTATATTATTTTAATTAATCTTTAATTAAAGTGGTCATATCAGGTGCGCACATTTCATATCACTGAGAATTAATCGATAATGAAACAAGTTTTCACCTGCACGCTGGTTCACCTTCCCGGAGCACTCCTGTTTGATGTCCGGGAGCGATATGTCTACAATTGTGTAGGGCGTTCCTTCATCGCCGCTCTCGGCTGCAGACCCTGGCTCGGTCTTGATGGCAGGAACATCTTGGTCAATAGAATTCATGTTTTTAGTTCGCTCTGGTATGTTCCAACTAAAATATCACTATTCTCTGGCTCCACTTAACACAAGACGCATAGAAAAATGAGATGCGATCAGCAAACGACGACTGTGGGCCATCTGCGAGCGTATAGAAAAGAGTGTGTGGGCGACTCGTATATGTAATACTCCTAATAATACTAATATATTGCTAATGCTCATTAGTGGAGGTCTCACAGACTAAGTGGGGCAGAAAATGTTATTTCTATCTCATTGCAATTGAAAAATTGTTAATATATAAAATTCTACACCATTGTTTAATATCATTGTAATTTTTACAATTATTGAATAAAAATTTGTGGCTATTTTATTAAGTTTTTTGTTTAGAATTTTATCAATCAAATTAGGAGAGCAACCGTCGTTTGTAGCAATTTGTTTTATTATGGACAGCTCAGTAAGAAAATGAATATCAGACAATGGGACGTTAACAAGTCGGTGTATCACGGAACAGAAGGCGGAATGTTTATGTGAGATCGGGTGGTTGGACGAGTTGTGGATTATTGTGTCAGTATATGTAGGTTTGGGATATATATTAAATTTAATTTTATTGTTATTGATAGACAAAGTTAAATCTAAAAAGTTGAATGTGGCTTTATTTCCAACCTCGATTGTAAATTGTATTTGGCGATGAAAAAAATTTTAAAAATTAAGAAAAGTGTCAAAGGAAAATTGAATTCGTTGTTTCAATTTTTACATTGTACTTACATTTTCCATAATTTTCATTTACTTCACATTTCTGAGTATCACCCGCAGTGACCAATCGACCAATTATTAAATTGTCACACTTTTGAATAGGAGCTGAAAAATACAACA